>WNWK01000128.1:380000-567500 GCA_009830355.1 Cherax destructor
CTGCTGTAAATCCTTCTGGGGCCTAGTTTCTAGGCCTTTTGTGTATCCATATGCTCTTGCGCTACCGTCCACATGATGGATATGGCGTGCACAATGAACTAGCCACTTCGGTGGCAAAATCTAATCTTCCCAGACAATAATAACTCGTTTCCTTCCTGCTAAGTATTCCTCGACCCATTGTAGTGCTTTTACTGTTATTCCTTAGTATTCCTCTGGTTTCTGTCCCAGTCTCTTGTCCAGTGCTGTATCGAATGCCTTCTTATAGTCTCTTTCCTGTCTAACTTTCGTTACTTTGTTAAATAACTCTATCAAACTTGTGAGACAGGTTTTACCATCACTGAAACTGTATTGGTTGTATCTTAAGAATCTGCTCCTATCCAGGCGCTCCATTACTCTTCTTCAGATAATCTTCTCTATAATCTTACATGCCATTCGTTTCAGTGACGCTGGACTGCAATTTAATATCACCTGTCTGTCCCCTTTTTTTAAATATCGGGACCACATTCGGTGGTTTCCTAATCTTTGGAAAATGCCGTTTCATTTTTTTTTGTGTGTGTACTTTTATTTTTGTCTTTTAAATGGTCGTTACCGAGTCCACGCCTTTCTGATCTCGTGAGCCTTATCATGCCTAATCTTGAAGCTATGTATTGAGTTTTTCTCCATCAAGTTTTCATGCAAGTCATTTCATTTCCTAATCACCCTAAAGCTGAAGAAATGTAGTCTGACATCTTTGTGATTCATCCGTATCTTTAGATTCCAACTGTGCCCTCGTGTACCCGTTTTCTGCCTCAGAGTCTATCCCAGTCCTTAGTGTATTATACGTTCTTTTTATGATTCTATGATCGTTCTAACCTCTAATGTCAGGTTAAACTAGTTTTGACTCCCCTCATAACTCGATTACCCATAGTCCTGTGACTAGTCTCGTTACAAACCTCTGCACTTTTTTTAGTTTCTCTGTATGCTTTATCAGGTGTGGGTTCCAAAATAGTGAAGCATAATACAAGATGTGCCTGACGTGTGTACTGGATCCCAACTGATTATGTTGAGAGTCTTGAAAGTTAATTTTAGATTTGTCAAATACCCATTTACTGCATAAGTTTTAATGTTGATTTGCACCTCAGGTGATATGATCGGTTTATCATTTTCCTTATAGGAAGGTTTTCGGTTCTATTCCTCGATCGTGTACTAAGTTTCAAGTTTTCTTTTCTTTTCTCAAATTTTTATAATCTTACATTTGCTGCGACTGATTTCAAGTTGCCACTTGTCTGGCCAATACTTCTATTTGTACAACTTCAGTGGCAGTCTTTTCTTGTCCTTCCCTCTTTTCAATCTCTTCATTAAATTCACATCATCTGGAAACAGGGATAAGTCAGACTAATTTTTCCGGCCTGTTGTACGCAGATACCAGAAACCGTACAAGTTCCAGTACCGATCCTTGTGGAACCCCACTTGATAAACTTCATTACTGAATAGAATGAAAATTTACAGGAAGCATTAAGAAACTGACGTTGGGTACCTCGTAAAGTAATTTGTAAAACGAGTGAAGGTTATCCCCTTAACACCGTAACTCTAACACGTGGAGACGAGGGAAGGAGGCGGGGCGGGGCGGGGCGGCACGGGGCGGCACGGGGCGGCCCGCCCATCTGGAATTACAGACTGGATTGCGCTGGAGGTGGTGAACCTGCTTCACTGGTGTCCATTACACTTCCTGTGATGGAACACCCAGCGCACCTTGTGAGGGTCAGGACTCCCCGCCTCTCACGGAGGGGACGCTGAGTGTCTCCTGACAGGAAGTGGATAGGACTCCACAGACAGGTTCACTCTTAAACCCAGAGCTTCCATTATCATTGCTCCTGATTGTTCAGTAATGATTCCTTCTGATTGTTAAGTAATCCTTGCTCGCGATTGTCAAGTAATACTTGCTCATGATTATTCATTGATCCTCCTTCCTGATTCTTCAGTAATTCTTGCTCTTGATTGTTCAGTAATTCTTGCTCTTGATTCTCCAGTAATTCTTGCTCTTGATTCTCCAGTAATTCTTGCTCTTGATTCTTCAATAATTCTTGCTCTTGATTCTTCAGTAATTCTTGCTCTTGATTGTTTAGTAATTCCCCGCTGTAGCAGGAATCGTTTCCTCCTGCTGTAGCAGGAGTCGTGACCTCCCTGCTGTAGCTAGGGAAGCCGTAGGTGATTTCATCCACAAGGAAAGAAAGTGGATCGTACTCAACAGGTGTAGATAAGTCAAGGTACAGGAAGAATCCTTGTTTTAACCACAGATGCAAAGAGGCCGAAGGAGGGTGCAAAATAGCACGGAAAAGGTCCAGAAATCAGACGACAGCAGATAAGAGGGAAACCAGCAGAATAGCGTGGATTGAAGAGAGGCAGTATGTCAGTTTGAGAATGATATAGCAACAACGGCCACATCAGAACCAAAACTATTGCACAGCCACATAAGAAGGAAGATGACCGTGAAAGTACCAAGGCTGAAGAGGGAGGGGAGGTATTCACAGAAAATGATTTAGAAGTTTGCGAGGAATGAAGCTGAAGATTAAATGAAATATTCATTGGAGGTTAACAGGGATGGTGCCAGATTGCATGGTTGAAAGGGGTAATCAGCATATACTGGGTAGAATTCTTATATCAAAGGAGAATGCAATGAGACTGCTTGAAGAGTTACACCAAAAATCATGGGACTCTGAGAGCGCATGATCTTGGATACTGAATGGATTTAAAGAACTGTATGAACTTCATGTCATGATTTATATTTTATCTGGAGACGAGAAACATGTAGGTCAGCTGGAAAATGGCAAACGTGATCACAATATACAATCAGAAGGGACAGACAAGAGGCACTGAATTATAGGTCAGTGTCACTGACAAGTATACCGTCCAGAGTACTGGAAGAAATAATAAGAGATTCGGGTCTCTTTGTGACTTGATAAAGCCCACTGTGAGGGCGAAACGTAGTCAGTAAAGGATCATATTATATTGCATTTGTGTCTGTTTTTCCAAGGTAGAGATTCGTTGAACATCTAGAGAGGTAGGACTTTTTAAAAGATGGTTAGCATAGATTTAGGGAAGAAAAATCTTACCTCACTAACCTACAGGAGTTTTACAAGAATGACTCAGATGGATAGTCTGCATATTCTTGGACTGTAGGAAAGCGTTCGACACCTTACAATACCAAAGATTGATTCACAAATAAGAAGAAAATGCAAGAATAAGAGGTAAAGGGCTACAAATGATCAAGGAATACCTAACGAATAGAAGACAGAGGATGACGGTAAGGGCAGATATTTAAGGATGAGAAAGTGTAACAAGTGGGGTTCCTCAAGGATTAGTCTAGGACCTTTATTATTCTTAATATACATAATACACATTGTTTGCTGACGACGTAAAACGAATGAGAAGAATACAAATGGAAGAGGTGAAAGTTAGGCTACGTGTAAACCTGGATAAACTACAAGGAGGGTGAAACAAGTGACTAATGGAGTTCAAGTCAAGCAAGTACAAACTGGGAAAGGGGAGAGAAACTTGAGAGACGAGGAACCGCAAATATTGTTCTAGGAGAAGGGTCTTGGAGTGAACCTCACACTCAACATATCACCAGAGGTGCACATAAATCACACAACATCTGCAGCATATGCGAGGATAGCTAATCTAAGTATTGCCTTCAGAAACCTCAATAAAGAAGCTTTTAGAACTCTCTACACGAAATGTTAGGCCTATCATGGAGTGTGCAGCACCAGCATGAAACCCTCACCTGATCAATCATATAAGAAAACTAGAAAAAGTCCGGAAGTGTGAATTTTAAAGAATGGATCCTAATTAATATTTCGGAGAGCTTATATCAATTCTTATGAAAAATATAGATGGAAATAACCTATGAATAACACGTAAATATAAACAATGTTGAGAATTACAGATGACACAAAGTTGATACAATTTACTTATTACTAAACACACGAACATGAATTAACTCCTAGCTGAATCAGAACAATAAAAAAGTGAAACATAAATTACGAAAGTTGCAGACAAGTTCTGATGCACAGTGATCAAAAGTTACCTGGGTAACTCTTTTGTAGGTACAGCAGATCAGAAGATGGCCACCAACAGACGCACCATAAACACCAGTGGAATGAGAGGAAAGAACCCCTTTAATGAAAGGCTCACGGCAATCAACACGGTGTAGAGTTGAACATGCAGGCTGGAGTGAACCCTGGTATGAAGCTATAAATCAAGCTGGAGGGAGTCTCGGTAGTGACAAGTTCAGAGACAGCTCAATGACTCAGGTCCACACATACGTAGAAGTCTTTCCAGAAATGATGAAGGGGCAACGTGGGTAGATTAAATCCACGACTTTCTGACAGAGTCTTGCAGCCCATGGGGAACCCTCGTTATCCGGCTCGTCCAATCAAACACACGGGTCATGGAAGAGAAGCACACACAGCTGTTACCAATATGACAAGTGGGTCACTCACTCGATAAACTGAAGGCTTTAAAAGACAGGTGGGAGAAATGATCAAAGTGATCAATGATGATGATGATGATAATAATAATAATAATAATAATAATAATAATAATAATAATAATAATAATAATAATAATAATAATAATAATAATGATAATAATAATAATAATAATAACAATAACAATAATAATAATAATAATAATAATAATAATGATAATAATAATAATAATAATAATAATAATAATAATAATAATAATAATAATAATAATAATAATAATAATAATAATGATAATAATAATAATAATAATAACAATAACAATAATAATAATAATAATAATAATAATAATAATAATAATAATAATAATAATAATAATGATAATAATAATAATAATAATAATAATAATAATAATAAAGAGGCACTAATGTTTATGATCTGCCAAGATCTGCAAGAGGCAGAGAAGTGGATCTGGCATCTGAATTTCTCTATAACCATCGCTTCACTTATCCAACTGACCCCCACGACAGTTATGCCTACACTCAGAGTACGGTTTACAATAGCATATACTTTTCCCCTCACAAAAAGTTTGCCACAAGATTAGTTCCAGAGCTGAGGGAAATGAGCTATAAGGAGAGATTAATTTTTTTAGATTTTGTCACTGAAGTGGCTAGTTTATTGTGCACTCCACATCCATCCTGTGGAGGGTAGCGTAAGAGCATGTGGATACACAAAAGGCCTAGGAACTAGGCCCCAAAAGGGTTAACAGGAGCACATCTGAATTTATATCTACAGTTCACTTATCTGTTACAAGAAAATTTAGGAAATTTGCTAAACATATCTGGTGTCCTATTTTTATTAATAAGATATCTTGATGTCACACAGGTTATTATACTGCCTATCTCTATATTCCTCAATAAGTGGACAATTAAGTATATAGTGTTCAAGATAGTGACCATAGGACTGGCCACATGCTTTGCATTTGGTTTGATCATTATCTGTGTGTCTGCCAAACTGCCAGAAGTAGAAGTACTTGTGTAAATGAATGGTTCAGAGAACCGACGAGTTGGTAAATTAGACACATATGCAACACTTGGGTATCTTTATTGAGGAAACGTTTCGCCACACAGTGGCTTCATCACCTTAAACTCCTCCTGTTCTTCAAGTTTCTCCTTTGTATGGACTGATGAAGCCACTGTGTGGCGAAACGTTTCCTCAATAAAGATACACAAGTGTTGCATATGTGTCTAATTTACCAACTCGTCGGTTCTCTGAACCATTCATTTACATCCTGTCTGACACAGCGACATCTTGGTATCTTAATACAGGGATTTCTTCGCTTGCCTATTCCTTGGGCACGACCTACTTCCACATTGGACAAATGTGACACCTCCTACAACTGCTGCACCTCTCCTGTCTACAGTATATAAGCTTCCTCTACTCCCATATGCTGTATTATATTCAAGATTGATGGACTGACAACATCGACTCAAGATTGAGGGACTGACCACCTCAAACTCCTCCTGTTCTTCAAGTTTCTCCTTTGTATGGACTGATGAAGCCACTGTGTGTCGAAACGTTTCCTCAATAAAGATACCCAAGTGTTGCATATGTGTCTAATTTAGAAGTACTTGTAGCCAAGCCTAAGCCTGCCCACTGCATCAGTCAGTCTGTTGACATTGTAAGTTGCTCCATAAACGTACTTATCTACGTTCATGTTATCATAGTGGGTTACAGATATACTCAGGTTTCTAATTGCATTCCTATAACATTCAGTTTCATTATTTACTTCTCTCCTAATATTATTTCTAATGCTAGACACAGATACAAGAAAGTTATATTCTACATTCTCCTTCAGGGTACTTTTCTTGGCTAACATATCAACCTTATCGTGAAGGAGTAACCCAATGTGTGATGGTATCCATAAAAAATAGAGAGAGAGATAAATAACAAAGTCCATGAAGAAGTTAAGCAAAGGATTTAAAGAGGTGTTCTCATTGGAACTCAATACCAGATAATCAAAGACATGGTAAACCATCCGGTACTTCACACCATATTCACAACATGACTAACTTATGAGTGAGCTGGATACATCAGCTGTAATGAGACCTTCAAAAGAGTCACCATGGATTCTGTGAGAGGGAGCAGAAGCACTATTTGAAACACTAGCTAAAATGTACAAGTCAATGGATATAAATCAACTGCCAGAGTTTGGAAGACAGCTAATGTAGTCGCAATATTTATGATACGAGATACGAAGCATTAAACTACATTATGCAAAATAATGGAGAAAACAATTATAACCTAGAGCGAAGTGCTTTTATAAACAATAACGAGGACGGGTTTAGAGATGTTAAATCTTGTCTCTCAAACCTGCTGGAGTTCTATAACAGAGAAACAGAAGTGAGGCAAAAGAGAAGTGGGCAGACGGTATATTCTTCGACTTCAGAGAAGCCATTTGACACAATACCTAACAAGAGATTGGGACAAAAATTTAAGGAGCAGGCAAAAATAGCAATAACTGCACTACATCAGTTCAAAAAGTAACTTATGGTAATTGTCCTAGAAAAGATAGAATGGGAAAGTGTAGGAAGCTGGGGTTCCTTAAGGATCAATATTAGGACTGGTACTGTTCCTGGCTTTTGTGAATCACTGACCAAAAGAGATAGACTCAGATGTATTCTTGTTAGCAGATGATGCAAAATTAATGAGGATAATAAAAACTAATAAGGACAACATGAGGTTACAAATGGACCTGGACAAGCTTCAGTATTGATCAGACAAGCGCCTACTTGAATTCAACAGCAACAAATGCAAAGTTAAGAAACTTTGGGAAGGGACACATCAACCAAATAATCTCTGAAGCTAATTCTCGTTTGCATAATCTAAGAGTATCTTTCACGAATGTCAACAAAGAGACATTCATTGCACTATATTCGACACATGTTAGGCTTATCGTGAAGTATGTAGCATCGGCACTGAACGATCACCTGACAAAGAATGTTAAAATACTAAAAAAAAGTGCAGAGATATGCAATGAGACTAGTCCCAGAGCTGAGATGAATGAACCACGAGGAGAGACTCAAGGAACTGAACCTGACGACACTAGAGAACACAAGTAACAGAGCATGCATGACTACGACATACACAATGTTCAGAAGACTTGATAGGAATGACAGGGATGAACTGTTCGAGTGGCGAGGAACAGGTACACGAGGGCACAGTTGGACGTTAAAGACAGATGAGCCACATGGCCGGCAATGTTGTGATCTCCTGCAACCCGTCTTCCGAATAATTAAGTAACTTCTACACATACTGATCTCAGCATATTTCTAAGTTAGACTAGGCTGTCCTCTATAAAAAAAATTTACCATACCACAATGAGAAAGTATAAACATAAACATATGATAAAAGACTTTGGCTTAAAATGACTTGTGAGCAAACACTATCACATATTTATTAGGAAACGTTTATGTCCCAGGACCGAAACGTTTTTTTAAGCCAATATGTCGGTAAAAATTATCAAGATTTACGTATACCATAAAAGACGCTAAAAAAAAGTTTGGGCAAGAAGAGACAACAGACAGTCACTGCTCACGGCCTGAGCAATCATTGGCAATACAACTGTTAAAGAAGCGTTCACAAGTCACCCACCTGACTGCTTATTACAACAGTGACATGTCTGTGGTTTAGAAGATGGGCTGTTGCTGGCCAATTCAGCCTGGCCGTTGTGCAGCAGGTCGACTAGTACCGCGGTAGACCAACACGTCGCAGAGCAGGATGATGAGAGACACATCTGGCTTCTGTGTTACACTGGGGTTCAGTACCAGCAAGTCAAGTGTGAGTATAAACCAACCAGAGCCAAGTCTGAGGGAGAGAGAGATGTGAACAAGTCGAATATCGGCAGGTCATTAGAAATGACCCAAGTCAGTCAGAGATGGCCCAGGTCAGTCAGAGATGGCCCAGGTCAGTCAGAGATGGCCCAGGTCAGTCAGAGATGGCCCAGGTCAGTCAGAGATGGCCCAGGTCAGTCAGAGATGGCCCAGGTCCGTCAGAGATGGCCCAGGTCGCAGGAGCACACGCATGGAAAGTTCCATGATTAGCAGGAATTATAAAATATACATGAATGGTTCAGAGAACCGACAGGTTGATAAATTAGACACATGTGCAACACTTGGGTATCTGTAATGAGAAAACGTTTCGCCACACAGTGGCTTCATCAGTCCATACAAAGGAGAATGGTGAAGAACAGGAGTTTGAGGTAATCAGTCCCTCAGCCTTGAGTCGATATAATCAGAACATCAATATTGAAAAGAATACAGCATATGAGCGAAGAAGTGGCTTATATACTGTAGGCAGGTGAGGTGCAGCAGTCGTAGGTGGTATCACATTTGACGAATGTGGAAGTAGGTCATGCCCAAGTGAATTATGAAATGCTACTAGGCGAAGACATACCCAGGAAGTATTGTTGCAGCCTCAGGGTGGTCAGGAAGTGAAATGACCTGGGTGAGGGAGTACATGAGACAGGCTCCATTAGTTTTAAGAACAGGAATGACGGGGGCCCACAAGGCTGTGAGTAAATACGGCAAGCAACAAGTTAGAAGGTAGGGCCAGGAGCTGAGACTCGACCCATGCAATTTCAGATAAGCAAGTGCACACACGCACACACACACACACACACACACACAAACAAACACACAAACACACAAAAATACAAAAACACACACAATAACAAACACAAAATCACACACGAACAAACAACCAAACACACACACACACACACACACACACACACACACACGGGACATGACAGAAAGGTGGAAGAATCTTGTGTCAGGAAAGCCTCGACATAAACAAACAACTGTCACACACTGTCTCAGACTTCTCAAAAATCGTATTCCTATATTGAGAAGGCAGAAGTTGGGGTCAAGGGGAGGGAAGAGGATGGGGGAGGAGAGGAAGATGTGGTTGGGGGGAAGGAAGGAGGAAGAGAAAGGGAAGAGGATGACACGAGGGAAGGAAGAGAGGGCGCAGGTAGCAGATGTTAGAGAAAGTGAGAAGTGAGGAGTATTGTAGGAGGATTAGGTATGGGGAGGAGGGGTTGTCTGTGGGTGACAGGGGTTGCAAGGGTGACAGGGGTAGCAGGGGTGGCAGGGTGGACAGTGACAGCATTTTGGGAAGAAGATGGATACATCAGCAGTGTGCTGCTGCTGCTACCCTACTCTATATTACAGTTGAGTAATGTAAACAAAGAGCAGCTGTGTTTCCCTGTCATATTGCATCACACAGGATGGGTTTCACTCATCAAGTGATGAAATGTATCAGTATGATATGAGAGGCTTTCACTAGGACAATGTGGATATCGTCAAGTATTCCAGTAAGGGTCCAGTGGTCAGTCCGTCAGCCTGGAGGCTGAGGGACTGACCACCTCAAAACTACGTCGTCGAGAGTGAAGGACTGATTACGTCGTCTTTACATCTCTTCTGTATTAGACTGAAGAAACCTGCTGTGTTTCGGGATAAAATTATCTATTTCACATATGTCTGCATATCATTAGAGCTGGAGTTACTGTTACTTGGAAAAATTACTAGGAACGTTTGGAGTCACTTGGCCTGTACTCACCGGAGCGCAGGCGAGAGAGATACATCATAATCTATACCTGGAAAATCCTAAATGGACTGGTCCCAAACCTGCACACAAAAATCACTCCCTACGGAAGCACAGACTGTGCAACATACCCCTAATGAAAAAAGTAGGGACGCCATTAGTACACTAAGATAAAAGACAATAAGTGTCCGGGGCCCAAGACTGTTCAACAGCCTCCCACCAGCCATAAGAGAAATTACCAATAGACCCCTGGCTACCTTCAAGAGGGAGCTGGATAGATACCTAAAGTCAGTGCCCGATCAGCCAGGCTGTGGTTCATACGTCGGACTACGTGCGGCCGGCAAGAATAGCCTAGTTGATCAGGACCTGATGAATCAGGAGGCCTTATCAAGGACTGGGCCGCGGGGGCGTTGATCCCCGGAATACCCTCCAGGTAGACTCCAGGTAGATCTCTCAGGATGATCCATCCTACACGCAGGATAAATAAAGTTTATAAAGATATTTTCATCGTCCCAGAAACTATAAAACATAATAACATTTAAACACTACCTTTACATACATACCTGTGAACACTTGCAGATGGATTAGGGTAAATTCATTGCTACAACAGCTTCATGACAACCAGCTTGGACATCCCCAACACAACACTACTCTGAAGAATTAGACAAAAAGTGTAACATCTGGGTGTCATTATTGTGTAAACGACTCGCCAACCAGCTGCTTTTTCAATTCAATAAAGAGTTTATTAATTGGAGGCAGTAAAAGATGAGGTAATCAACTCCCTCACCTCCGGAAGGTGAGGGAGTTGAGTCAGCCATGAAGAAGACGTTCACCACTTTTAGTTGTGATAAATGTGACCCAACTGAGACTACTTTACTTATACTAGGCAATACAAACCAGATCTAAGCTGACTCAGGATTAGTTAGGGGGGAAGAGGAAGGGGTTTCTGTGGTATACTAGACTAATAATCCTCCAGGGTTAATAATCCGAATATTTTCTTTCTTGTCCCCTGAGACTGTAAGTGGTTTTTTTAACGACGGGGTCACATATCTGTTTCTTAATTTACCATTTATTTCCCCCTCACTATTCATGTTATCTCAGTTTCTCTCTCCGTCCCGTCTAACTCCCTGTGTATTATCAGTGTTATATTCCTCTTATGCTGATTGTTTGAACTCAGTTTCTCCTTGTAGTCGTGACCCCTAGTTCAGGTTCCAGTCTTGTTCCGAACCAATGGTTCTTCTTCAGGTGTGAGTTCCTTGGTAGCGCAGCACACTTCAGGATGGGCCTTACATATCAGGTGTATGAAGTTCTGACTGCCCTTCCCTTAACAGTATTTCTCCTTTCATTCGTTTATTTCACTTCTGCCGTGTATGACCCATACGGGTTGTGTGTTTCCTTTCAATAATATTAACAATCTAGATCAAAAGTTTTTGAAAAATATCACGCAAATCATCATGCCCCAAACTATCACGTCATAAGCAACGAGCGTGTTTGTACCTAAAAGGTGCATTAAGGATGTTTTTTGGGGGGTTCAGCGCCCCCGTGGACTGCTCACAGACTATGCCTCTGATGGATCAAGGCCTGATAAACCAGACTATTACTGGTAGGCACCACAGCCCGGCTAATCAGGAACTGACTGGAGAAATTTATTATGTTTCCTCTTGAAGACAGCAGGGGGGTCTGATGGTAAACCCCCTTTATGTATGATGGGAAGCTGTAAGTCCTGGGACCCTTACACTTACTGTGCTATTTCTTAGTGAACTCATGGGACCCCCTGCTTTTCATAATGGTTATTTCACACGGTCTGCCGACCCTCATGTTTGTAGATTCGGGATCAGTTCCACTAGGATTTTCCGGGTGTAAATTATGAGGCATCTTTCTCGCCGGTATTCTGAGGAGTACAGGTCGAGGGATTTCAAACCTTTCCAGTAATTTAGGTGCTTGAACGAATATATACGTACATTAACTAAGTCTCCAATTCCTCTTGCCTTCAAAGGATCTGTTAGTGTAGAGCAATATTCCAGCCTTAAGAGGACAACTCAATTAAAAGGGCTATCACTGGCTTGGCATCTCTTGTTCTCAATGTTCTTGTTATCCATCATATTATTTTCCCTGGCGGGGGAAAATGATAGTTTATTTTTTCTCTCTGTTGATTGGTTAGAGTTAATTTTATACTCCGTGTGCAAGAAACATACTGACATGTTAAATTTGTATGTCTTCTGTTTTGATCAAGACATATTCCATACTTACAGATAGTCCAAGCATAGAATTTACTCATTTTGGCATTCCGTTGGCTGTGATTAATGGGGGTGGGGTTCTAACCTGGTGTAGTTTCTAGATGTGTACCAGCATCATGTTCGTTAGCAGCATCAGGACACCTAACACCACCAGTTGTTTCTAGGACTGTACCATCATCTTCAGAAACAGCACTCCGACACAGCACCAGCACCAGATAAAACCCTATTTCGTATCACTGAGTCTCTCCTATCAGTGATGTTTTGCTCGTGTTTCTCATCTGTGCCTGTAGATATATTTCTGACACACCTGTACTATGTTGCAAATGTGTTTCTTTTCCACTTATTTTGTCCTGTATGTGTGTTTCTGATTCCACTTCTCCTCGCTCACTGTGTTATGTATGTTATCTAGCAGTTCTTGTCTTTGTCCTTCACTTTCCCATCTTCTATATCTGGCAATTGCTCCAGGTAGATTGTTTTTGTGTCTATCGATATCATTTACCAGGTATGCAAATACTCTCCCACCGTTTCCTGTCTCTCATGAACATCCAACAACACTTCCCTTTCTCAGTATCACCCATTGTTACACTTTAGACAGGTTTTAATCGTGGTTAATATCGTTCCAATTATTGGGCTAAGGGAACCTTATATATATATATATATATATATATATATATATATATATATATATATATATATATATATATATATATATATATATATATATATATATATATATATATTTATATATATATATGATTTAACTGAGAACAGTTATGGTTGTTAGTTCAGCTTATCGTGACTCCGGAGACGTGCGAAGCATTTTGTCTGGACGTAGTGTGGTCGTGGGGAAGGTCTGTGGTTCGTGGAGGAGTCATTGTGGTGGTCGTGGGAGGAAGGTCATTGGGTGGTCGTGGGAAGGTATTGTGGTGGTCGTGGAGGAAGGTCATTGTGGTGGTCGTGGGAAGGTCTTGTGTGGCGGAGGAAGGTCATTGGGTGGTCGTGGGGAAAGGTCATTGTAGTGGTCGTGGAGGAAGGTCATTGTGGTGGTCGTGGGAGGAAGTTCATTGTGGTGGTCGTGGGAGGAAGGTCATTGTGGTGGTCGTAGGAGGAAGGTTATTGTGGTGGTCGTGGGGAAATATCATTGTAGTGGTCGTGGGGGAAGGTCATTGTGGTGGTCGTGGGAGGAAAGTCATTGTGGTGGTCGTGGGAGGAAGGTTATTGTGGTGGTCGTAGGAGGAAGGTTATTGTGGTGGTCGTGAGAGGAAGGTCATTGGGGTGGTCGTGGGGAAAGGTCATTGTAGTGGTCGTGGGAGGAAGGTCATTGTGGTGGTCGTGGGAGGAAGGTCGTTGTGGTGGTCGTGAGAGGAAGGTCATTGTGGTGGTCGTGGGGAAAGATCATTGTAGTGGTCGTGGGGAAAGGTCATTGTGGTGGTCGTGGGAGGAAGGTCATTGTGGTGGTCGTGGGAGGAAGGTGATTTTGGTGGTCGTGGGAGGAAGGTCATTTTGGTGGTCGTGGGAGGAAGGTCATTTTGGTGGTCGTGGGAGGAAGGCCATTGTGGTGGTCGTGGGAGGAAGGTCATTGTAGTGGTCGTGGGAGGAAGGTCATTGTGGTGGTCGTGGGGGAAGGTCATTTTGGTGGTCGTGGGAGGAATGTCATTATGGTGGTCGTGGTGGGACGGTCATTGTGGTAGTCGTAGGCAGAAGACGTGGAAGAATCAATGATGTAATTGTGGTGGGGCCCACGGGATGGAAGGTGGGGGAGGGCTGCGGGGAGGGAAGGGGCAAGTGAGCATGGGCGTGGGCACTGACAAGCAGGAAGGTGACGACACAGAGTGCCAGGTCATGATGGCATCGGACACCTCCCTTACGGGCACTGTTTACATCTCACTCACGTGTCACCTTCACACCAGCCACCAAAACGAGCGGATGTTTGCGTCTCTCCGCGCTCTCTCTGGGGCTCACGGCTCCAAAAAATAACATAAGTAACTCGAAATAATCCACTGGTGTCACCCTTTTTTCTCCCCATGTTCGTGCTGAGTATTTATTTTAAAGTCAAGCCAAGATGAGTAGACTGTCGAGAATCTCAGGTCAGTAATCCACTATTGTGCAAACACACAAAAAAGTGCACAGTAATAATATGGAGGACTAGCAGACATATATATGTTAGAGAGAAAACAAAATAGTTATCCAAAAATACAAAATAACACCATGATTGTATTTGTATAATACAGAGTATTAAGGTATCAAGTATACATAGATATATTTATATATATTACACATTTTTACGACAGGTCATACATGAATGAGTTCCTGTGAAGTTTCGTCAGTATTGTTCTAGGGTGAAGTACAGGTAACCGATGCCAGCTTCGTCTGGTTCCTTCACTAGCTAATGCGGGAGGTTTAAATTCCCTGTGGTTATGTACACGTGTCCAATAAGTTTGCAACTTAATGGCAGGTTGCATGCAAATGAGACGCTGTGGGTAAGAGTGTTTTGCGAGACTTGGTGGCAGACTAGAGAGGGGGGAATCATATTAGCTCCAGCAGCCGGCAGCAGTCCCCAGCAGCCACAGAAGTCCCCCAGCAGCAACAGAAGTCCCCAGCATCAACAGAAGTCCCCAGCAGCTGCTAGCAGTCCCAAGCAACGCCAGCAGTTCTCAGCGACACCAGCAGTCCCCAGCAACACTGACAGTCCCCAGCAACACCAGCAGTCCCCAGCAACGCCGCCAGTCTCCAGCAACACCAGCAGTCCCCAGCAACACCAGCAGTCCCCAGCAACACCAACAGCACCAGCATTTTACAGTTGCATCAGCAATCCCCCAGCAACATCAGCAGTCCCTAGCAGCACCAGTAGTACTAGCAGTCTCCAGAAGTTCCAACAGTCTCCAAAAATTTTAATAGTCCCCAGCAAAGCAGTCCCAGACACCCCTAGCAGCCTATAGCACCAGCTTCACCTAGAGTCACTGTAGTCACTATAGCCTATAATAACTAGCTTCACCCAGAAAAATCTAATAGCTTAGACAAGCTCTAATAGTCCCCATCATTTAGAGTGCCCGACAGTCCCGAGAAGCCCCAAGCACCAACACTCCCCACCTCTCTCCAGCACCTACAGCAGTCCTCAGCACAATCAGTCCTAGCAGGTCCCATCATTCTCCAGTCCAGGAAGCAGTCTCAGAAGTCCCCAGCGATCCCCAGTAGTTTACAGCATTATCCCTCCCTCTACCCCTGCTGCTGGCTGTACCCGCCTTACATCTCGCTACAATTCTCCCGAGCAAGGTACACGCCCCGTCTGTCTGAGTTATCGCCCACTACACCAATCTGTTCATTGGCCGTGTTTCTCCTTCCCACTTGATTTCGCTGTTATTAAATTCATGGGAAAGCGCTGAGCCTGAGCCTTGGGAATGCGAGATAATCAAGATTGATCTAAGGGAAGGGGGTAGATCCAGATTCTTGAATCAAGAGGCCTTCAAGAACAGCAAGGGCACCCCCGGCCCCTCCATGAAGGCCTACCAACAGTAACAAGAGCAGCAGATGTCACTGGACAAGAACTCGATTTTGCCGCTGATGCGACTTGTTTGTTAAAACTTAACGATTCACTTGTACACTAACAACAAGATTCTTTGATCAATAATTGTGAGATTAAGTTACATTCCCATGTCTCTTCGTGTCGCCCACCCTGTATGTACACTGAGATATGTACATCTCTCGGTGTATATACCCGAGTATTTTAATGAAGAGGAGAGTTTATTGTGTCCCATCCATCATTTGGACGTTAGCGCGAGAAGCACCTGATTACAGGCACCTGATTACACGAAGTCTTAAGAGAGAGGACCTAAAAGGCTTAATGGGAATACATTTGATCATATTTCATTTATAGTTTGATTATTTGTACGAATATACTTTATTAATTACATTGCTTCTAAAATGCACCTCTCTACGTTCATGTTATAGTAAGTTATTGATCTACTTAGGCTTCTAAATGCATTTCTTTGACATTCAAATCCATACATCAACTCTCTGATAATAGTTATAATGCATGGACACAAGCTAAGCATTATAACTATTATTATGTTCTATTTTTACATTACTATATTTGGCTAATTTATCAACTCTAAAATGTAGAAATAAATCAGTGTGTTATGGAATGTATAAATCCATAACAAGTGACCACCAACGCAGTCAAGACTTGCTAAAACTCTACCCAGAGTTACACATCGTGTGTGATACAGGTTGGTGCGACTCAAGTGTCCGTCAACGAAACGAGCCGATGAGGCGACCGTAATTAGTGTAAACAACAGGTAGGAGAGTGCCTCAGCATCGATGTGTTGTTGGGTAGTTAGGTGTAACTGTAAGCCTTACCAGGTGTGGAAATCACTAGGATGAACATATGTGGTAAGTGGTGAGCAAAGACTAACGAGGCCAAGGGCAATGTCACATTTAGACGGATATGGAGTTAAGTTAAATAGATTACACCAAATTAAAGTTGCAAAGTAAAAAGTGCTCATGACAGATTATTTTTTGGTACTCGCTGCCTCATTTGTTGCTATCAGCTTACAACAGCCTGTCATAAAGCTGCTCCAGACATGTGCGCTACTGACCGAGGCACTCATGTCGTCTCGACTTTTTTTATCTGCAACTAACTTAATGACATGATTATAATGTTCATCCTCAAACTACGGATGCTAACCTCTGTTTCTCCTGATTTTGATATTAATTCCTTTATGTGGTGTGGATGTTTTCTACTTGAGAAAGTGATGCTGAAGTTTTAGGGGAGTGAGAGTAGTGTTTGCGTTTTCTATATATGGTAGTTGTATATATGGTAATTCTATATATACGGTGTTTCTTCATTGTTGTCTACGGCACATCATTTGGTTCCCTTCGAGCTGCTGTTTCTTAATTAATGATGGTTCTCTGAAGGTCTTCTGTCATTGCTCACAGAGAATAACACGCCACAATACCGTGGCTGGAACAATAGTCCAGGAACAATAGTCCAAGATCGTTATAAAGATCATCTCTTAGGTGAAGATTTTGGGTGACATGCTCTCAAACCTGGTGTTTTTAAGTGCTCCATCATTTTCTCTCCAGACTCTCTTTTTTTTCCCCGCCCCTTTATAAATTTTTCACTCCTTTTCATGGCACATTTTGTCTTCGTAAAGCTTCGTCCCTCACTCTCAAAACTTCACTGAAGGAGCACAACCACAGCCCACTTCTGACTTCTCACTGCATAATGTTCTCATTTTCCTAAGAAAAGGACAACGGTGGGATACATCTTATTTATGTCGATGTCTTTCTTCAAATTATTCATCTTTTGGATCATTCTAATTTATTTTCTTTCCATGGTAAATTTCATTCTTAGACTTTTGGTATATTTAACTAAAGGCTATAAAAAATATTCCGGAATATTTTTACGTCACGAAATTGGGAAAAAAGTTTTTCTGTTTGATTTCCATATATAAATGATGTCCTTGTTAGGCCTCATGAATAGTGTCATAAATCTTTCTTACGAAGAAAGAGTGTAATCAAAGGAGATATGACTAAAGATTATAAATGAAAAATAAAGGAGCAAAGAAAGAAAATCTAGGATGCTTAACATATTTCACCAATATGGATTAATATTGGATAAATTTGGATTTAAGAAGGATATAGGAAAGCAGCGGTTTAGCAACATAAGCTTTGGGTAAGTGGAATAAACTTCCATGGTATGATTACTTAGGTTAGTTTTCTATACAGATTAACTAGGTACCTAGATCTTAGTCGACTGTTGAGAATCACCTACCTGGGAGTGATAGTTTACCCTACAGTCAGGCTTAGTCAGATCTTAAGATGAGTTGAGCTAGGATAACACCTCCTTGCCTCTCTCTAACTGGCTGTTCTTTCTCCGTTTATTCCAAGACTATATGGTAGCATGTACGCACATTTATTAGTTCTACTACACCATTTGTTAAGTGTTATTTTTCTCTCTGTCTTGCTTGGTAAGAATGCTATGTGATGAATAAGAAATGGAGAAAGGAAAGTATTACTCTACGGTGGTATGAAAGGTATAATTTAGAGAGGAAGACATACGTAGTTATTGAAATAGTTGTCTCATGTAGATATATAATTTTCTTAATTTCTTTTACACAACGTAGAATTCTCACTTCTCTCGCATCATTTTTGTATCTGCTTCATTTATCTTACAATAATTTTAATCTGTTGCACCTCTCTTGTATTATTCTTGCACTTATTCTGTTTCTCTGGCCTAGTTCTCGTATCTACTATATTTGTCTTTTCTAGTTCATGTATCTACTTAGTTTCTGTTGTCTAGTTCTTATATCTACCTCATTTCGTTTCTATGGAATGTTGAGTTTCGAGCATTACATAAAATAATATTTAAATTATTGTAATAACTAAGTTCTGTATGATTCCTGTAACAGTTGATTTTCTGTTAAATCCTGGCCATCATAACCACCTCTGGCCCCTCAGTGTGTCCTTTCAACTGGATGTTCTGTCTGATCTCCCTATTTTAATTATGATTACTCAAAATCTCCATAGCATTCAAAATATATCTGATTCATTATTTTTTTACGGGTAGTACGTAACAATGTAGTCTTAAGAGTCAGTCTTCGATAACTGCTGAGAACTATTCGGTCTCTTTTTAGCCCAACGTTAACGGTTCTTAATGTTTTCGCGATCGAATCTCCAACACCTCTTTGCCCTGAATGACTTACCCACATCAATATGTTGGTAAATCAAGTTTCATTTGACTAATTTGTCGATACTACGAAAGAGTCGTTGTTATACCACGAAACCTTAGTAAGTTGACACTAGCTGTCCGGTGTGAGGCTCTCATTACTGATTAACACGTAAACCAAGACATTGAACCAGAACAAGACTCTGTTGGGACAACTTTACTCTCTAAGGAGAACGAAGTATCTTTATTCCTAGCTGAAGTATAATCTTGTCGGCAGCATGTATGAAGTAAGACTTTGTTGGAATAATAATAATAATATTAATAAGAGGACAGATGGTTTAGCATTCAAGGCAGCATCGCCACAGCTGGTGTAAAGAAGTGTGTTGTGTGTGTACACAGAGCCAGAAGGGCACCATGCCATGCTCTAGGGGGTGCCTGACACGCAAAAATTGCTGGCACTGAAACGAGGTGGTGTAGTGCCAATGGAGGGTGTGGATGTGGTAAACAGAAGAGGGGGCTTAAGATGGTGGATGAGGGAGGGAAAGAACGGAGGTTGTGGTGGATGGTAGAGGATTGTGAGCAGGGGATGTGTTGGTGGATGTGCTAAACATAGTATTTGGTCCAAGGCTTGGGGTCTGAAACCTCCTGGAAGTAATGGTGGTGCAGCAAGAGTTTCTGCATCTACAATGCTGAATCTTCACAAAGATACAACAAAAAGATACACAGATGAATCACGAACCCTAAACTATAATACAACTTTCGTGACAACTGTATTTTGGATTCCTCGCTTCCATCTCAAACTGGATTGGAAACTACCCAAACACCTTTCTGTCTTCACTGACTGTCTGGGTTTTATCAGGCCCTTGTATTAATCAACACACAGCCTGTTGGTAATTAAGGTTCTAGGGCTGTAAGTTTTTTTTTAGCCACTAGGTCAAAAGAACCTTAGAAAAGAACCCTCGCCGTGTGAAGCGAGAGCGTCACACAGCGAGTGTCCGGGTTCGATTCCCGGCGAGGGTAAAAATATTGGGCGTGTTTCTTTATACCAGTTGTCTATGTTCCCCATCAGTAAAATGGGTACCTGGGTGTTAGTTAACTGGTGTGGGTCGCATCCTGGGACAAAACTGACCTAATTTGCCCGAAATGCTCCGCATAACAAGCGACTTTCTGTACAGTAGTATGTCATTGATGTCAACCTCTGTGTGTGTGTGCGTGTGTGTGTGTGTGTGTGCGTGTGTGTGTGTGTGTGTGTGTGTGTGTGTGTGTGTGTGTGTGTGTGTGTGTGTGTGTGTGTGTGTGTGTGTGTGTGTGTGTAACAACTCTCACTTTCCTCACTGGATTTATTTGCCGAGAGGTTTTCAAGGCAATTAAAATTTTGACATTCTACCATTTGACATAGAAAATCATTAATGAAAGGAGAAATGAAACAAAGAACTGAAGAGTAGTCTTTATTTATCTTTCAGTACCTTGTTTCCTCTTGGGATCATCAAGAGGATGCTGCTGCTGCTGCACATTACTGCTTCCTCTAAAAATTTCGTCCTCTTGGAAGGGCAAAACTAGAAACCATGTTTTCTCTCCTATTAAGCTCACAGGGATCTGTTGCAATAACTGGTAACCAAATTATAAAGTGATAAATAATCCATTACGAAAGTCCAAAGTTGGGGTGAAGCCCAGAGCAACTCCAACCATGCAACAGAGGGCGAGTGATGAGTGGAAGTCGTTGATTCATCAAGTACCATCAACCTCAGTAACACTGCCTCTGGGCTGTCAAGTACAAAAGAGTACGTGGAAACACTGAAATTTGTAGACTTCGTTTGCGTTCTTGGCTCGAGGATTTATTTTGCAGGCACTGTATATCTCTCAAAGTATCTCCACTGACAGTTTACTTTAATCCCTAAATTAGGGATTAAATGGCTGGTTGTATACAGATAGCAGTCAGCCAAAACAACTCTCGTGCATCCAATAGGCAACAAACATGTCAAACTAACCTCATTTTTAACCTTCGTGTGATACCAGGTCACTGTTGAAGGTCACAGCCTCTGCCTCATTTTCTCGACTCAATGTCTCCTCATGGTAACATTACCAACACAAAATATTCAAGGGGCTTGTAATCTTGGCTACATTCAGTGAAGATTTAGATAAAGTATTGTGTAAGAAACTTAGTTTACTGATGGCAGGAAGAAGTTTGGACTGTTGTTGTGGTTACCCCCTGGTTTAGTTACCTTCTGGTGTAGTTAACTAGTGGAGTAGTTACTTCCTGGTGTAGTTACCTAATGGAGTAGTTACCTCCTGGTATCGTTATCTATTGGTGTAGTTATCTACTTGTGTTGTTACCTACTTGTGTAGTTACCTCCTGGTGTAGTTATCTCTCGGTGAATTTACCTCCGGGTTTAGTTTCTTCCCAGCGCAGTTACCTTCTACTGTAGTTACCTCTTGATGTATTAAACCTCCTAGTTTATTTCCTACCGTAAATTTCTCCTGGTGTAGATATTTCCCGATTTAATTACCGCCCAGATTATTTTCACTTTTGTTGGTTTAATCGTTCCTGTACCCTGGACACTCTCTTGTGACGTCTCGCTGAGAGTCTCTCAATATTTCATCCTGTAAATGACAATTTATTCTAGGAATTTATTGAAGCATGTCTCGTAGATTGTAATTTTATGTTCAGTGATGCATCAGCTTATTGTGCATTGGTTAGAGAAGCTGTAGACCAGAGTTGTAGAAGAAATAGTTATGATGATTTATTTAGCCTGTAGGAATGTACAGACAAAATACCTTTTATTTAGTTTGAGTTGGTTGTTCCCATCCATAAACATTCACATGAATGTGATGTCGAGTCATTCAATTTATAGTTACACACTCGCATACAACACACACACACACACACACACACACACACACACACACACACACACACACACAAATCTTTTTACAATATTCATCACCCACCTTTAAAAGAAGAGAAGAGCGACAGGACGTGGGGAGTGTATCTGGGAGAAGAGCGACAGGACGTGGGGAGTGTATCTGGGAGAAGAGCGACAGGACGTGGGGAGTGTATCTGGGAGAAGAGCGACAGGACGTGGGGAGTGTATCTGGGAGAAGAGCGACAGGACGTGGGGAGTGTATCTGGGAGAAGAGCGCAGGACGTGGGAGTGTATCTGGGAGAAGAGCGACAGGACGTGGGGAGTGTATCTGGGAGAAGAGCGACAGGACGTGGGAGTGTATCTGGGAGAAGAGCGACAGGACGTGGGGAGTGTATCTGGGAGAAGAGCGTCAGGACGTGGGAGTGTATCTGGGAGAAGAGCGACAGGACGTGGGTAGTGTATCTGGGAGAAGAGCGACAGGACGTGTGGAGTGTATCTGGGAGAAGAGCGACAGGACGTGGGGAGTGTATCTGGGAGAAGAGCGACAGGATGTGGGGAGTGTATCTGGGAGAAGAGCGACATGACGTGGGGAGTGTATCTGGGAGAAGAGCGACATGACGTGGGGAGTGTATCTGGGAGAAGAGCGACAGGACGTGGGGAGTGTATCTGGGAGAAGAGCGACAGGACGTGTGGAGTGTATCTGGGAGAAGAGCGACATGACGTGGGGAGTGTATCTGGGAGAAGAGCGACAGGACGTGGGGAGTGTATCTGGGAGAAGAGCGACATGACGTGGGGAGTGTATCTGGGAGAAGAGCGACAGGACGTGGGGAGTGTATCTGGGAGAAGAGCGACAGGACGTGGGGAGTGTATCTGGGAGAAGAGCGACATGACGTGGGGAGTGTATCTGGGAGAAGAGCGACAGGACGTGTGGCAAGCCATGATGAACGAGCCAGTATAACTGTTAGAGTGTACACAGGCCAGGGCAAGCCATTACTTTTAAGTTTTTATATATGACTTACAATTCTTTTTGTTTCTCTCTCTCTCTCTCTCTCTCTCTCTCTCTCTCTCTCTCTCTCTCTCTCTCTCTCTCTCTCTCTCTCTCTCTCTATCTCGTTCTTTCTCGCTAAGAGATAATCGCCAGAATCGAGGCCTCTCGTGGATAATCATCAGCATCCCGCCTTGTCTTGTAGATAATCATCAGCATCCCGTCTTGTCTTGTAGATAATCATCAGCATCCCGTCTTGTCTTGTAGATAATCATCAGCATCCCGCCTTGTCTTGTAGATAATCATCAGCATCCCGCCTTCTCTTGTAGATTATCATCAGCATCCCGCCTTCTCTTGTAGATTATCATCAGCATCCCGCCTTCTCTTGTAGATTATCATCAGCATCCCGCCTTCTCTTGTAGATAAACATCAAAATTCCGACCTCTCCAACAGATGGCTTCCAACATTCTCATCTCCCCTCTAGCAGATGAAATAAGAATACGATGCTGAGCTTAGATAAACTGCGTGTTCTCCAGATCATCAGCGGAAATGATGCTGTGAGGGAGATATGCATAGGGGGGTGGGAAGTATGTTGGATGCAATGGGGGAAGATATGTTTGAGGTGTGAGGGAGAGATGAGGAGGAGGAAGAGGAGGAGGAGGAGGTCAGTATAAGGAGGCAGGATTCGAAAAGAAAAATGTATGGGGGTGTAAATTTAGGATGAGAAAGGAAGGAAGAGAAGCTTAATGAAGAGCTGGACAAAATTAATAAATATAAGGAGAGAGAAAGAGACGGAGGAAGATGAAATATACTATAGCAGAAAAGAGAGAGGAGAGGAAATCAAATGAACAATAATTAGAGAAGACGGAGAAGAAATGAGAATAAAAGTACGAGGAAGTACACGGGTAAGACGGAGAGCAGAGGACTTAAAAGTCCACCTCGAGGCTGTCTGCTGAAAAGAACTGTCAGTCTTTACAATAATAAAGGAACAGCGTAGTATACTATCTACCGTAGACGTACCAGTCAGGGATACACAGAGTGGGTAATGGAGTATTGACAGGAGTAGATTGGTGGAAGGTGGAGTTGCTTGTCTACCACGCCCCTGGTCACCAGGAGTGTAGACTGGTAGGGGTGACTGGTCTACCACGCCCCTGGTCACCAGGAGTGTAGACTGGAAGGGGTGACTGGTCTACCACGCCCCTGGTCACCAAGACTGGTCGCTGCTGCCGCTGTAATCAACAACATACCTCACCAGGCGGGGGGCAGCGCTCTACTACCCTACCCTGCTGCACCGCCACCTGCTGCTGCACCGCCACCTGCTGCTGCTGCTTCACTTCCATCATCTGCTGCTGCTGCACGGTCACCTACTCTGCTGCTGCACTGCCTTCTGCTGCTGCACTACCACCTGCTGCTGCTGCTGCTACTGCTTCATAGCCACCAGCTACTGCTGCTGCTGCTTCACTGCCATCTGCTGCTGCTGCTGTTTCACTGCCACCTGCTGCTGCACCGCCACCTGCTGCTGCACTGCCACCTGGTGCTGCACTGCCACCTGCTGCTGCACCGCCACCTGCTGCTGCACTACCACCTGCTGCTGCACTGCCACCTGCTGCTGCACCGCCGCTTGCTGCTGCTGCTACACCGTCACCTGCTGCTGCACTGCCATCTGCTGCTGCACTTCCACCTGCTGCTGCTACACCGCCACCTGCTGCTGCAATGCCACCTGCTGTTGCACTGCCACCTGCTGCTGCACCGCCACTTGCTGCTGCTACACCGCCACCTGCTGCTGCACTGCCACCTGCTGCTACACCGCCACCTGCTGCTGCACTGCCACCTGCTGCTACACCGCCACCTGCTGCTGCACTGCCACCTGCTGCTACACCGCCACCTGCTGCTGCTGCACCACAACTATCTACTACTGCATATAATGAATGAACCTTATGTTCCTATTCATATATATAAAAATTCTTTCATATATATATATATATATATATATATATATATATATATATATTAGTATTGTAACCACGAACGAGTGGTTTTTTATCAATAACAACACTGCGACTAGCCGGGGGATCGAACCCGTGTTGTCTTAGCCCGCCTCATGGTGAGCGAAAATTCACGACGCTCTAACCCACTGGACCATATAATCCTACAAAGATCACGCACCCAGCAGAGTTAGGTGTTATACTGTGATCCGAGAACATATGATGGTGTGGGTACCTCAGAGCGATCACAGTACAACATGATCTTTGTAGGATTAGATGGTCCCGTGGGTTAGAGCGTCGTGAATTTTCGCTCACCATGAGGCGAGCTAAAACAACACGGGTTCCATCCCCCAGCTAGTCGCAGTGTTGTTATTGATTAAATGCCACTCGTTCGTGGTTACAATACTATATATACTGCTTGTGGAGGCTAGTACACCAAACGAGTAGAATGAAATTAGCTCTGAGGCGCCCACACCATCGTATGTCCTCGGATCATGGTACAACACCTAGCTCTGCTGGGTGCGTGATCTTTGTAGAATTGGAAGAGACATTTTCCAATTATTTCACAGACACCAATTTAATATAATTGGCACAGGATAACTTACACAACCTAACATCAAGAGATTGTTTCCATTGAGGAAAACACATCAGAACCAAAAGTTTAAAGCCGACCAAAAGATGCATTTTCCAGTCACTACACAGAATTCTACTTAATTTGTGCCTACACGGTCAGCTTTGATGCAAGGAGGGCAAGTTGAGCTCCAGTTTTTTCGTGCAAAAGCCCATTCGTCAACATCAAATCGTCCTCCTCCTCGAAGTGTCCTCGTCACATAGCTACCAAGGATCTAAACAAGTGACACTCTGCAAACTTAGACTGAATGACTGATCACTTCAGAATTACTTCTGTTGTCTCCCTTGTTACATTCGCCTGTATTCGACTGAAGAAGCCTGTCTGTAGGCGAATCGTTTTAACAATCAAGATAAAAGGAAACGTTACTCAAGTATCACTTTCACAAACTTGACGACGTTGCAAACCATCAATAACATGTCTACACCGTCTCCCACGCCAGTCTACAACTACCGTGAATACCAAATTTTCATATGTGATGAACTACGGGTAACCACAACACGCAGTTTGTGGTTCGCAAGTCGAGTGTGCAATTGGTATCCTCCGTATATCATGATAAGATCTAAACAGATCCAAACGTGTCCTTTTTTTCACCTGGACGATGTCTTCCAGGTAGACTCGGTCATGGAATGACCGAGGATGATAATAACCTCCATCATGGTGTAACCGGAGCCTTGATAATGTTTCTCACATCAGAGTCTGTTAAGTCTGTTTACAACATGTCTGCACACTGACAAATACGAGCAACTGCGGGTTATATGTGGAATACAAAATAACTTAAACTGAAATAAATGCAGTCAATTAGAGCAAGACAACATGTAGTTAATGTATACACTAAATATGTATACGTTGTAAATATGTATACATGTATGTAAATATGTATAAGTATGAGGCGACTAAAATCCTTTAAAGCTTTCAAATGAACATTTTACTAAAATATTGGATCGTCTATTTGACATATGAAAATTAAATCATTTAAATTCTAATGTGATAGGAACATGGACCTTACCAATTAAAAATATACTGCATTAGAATATTTTTTTTTCCACGTTAATTTACTAAACTATGAAAGATAATATACTTTAATTAATTAAGGTTGATATTTTAATTAATTATACAGAATGTGGATGTGAATACATTGTTTCCCCTCTTAAAGGACAACTTACATAATCAAAAATAATTTTTACTTGCAAAGATTTAGGAACTTCTGTCTGGGCCACAGAAGAATGTGCAACGTCACTTGAAGATCTGAAGGAAGGAAGGAAGGAAGGAAGGAAGGAAGGAAGGAAGGAAGAAAAGATGTTAAGTTTGATGAACACTATGACTTAGAACATCACTCAGTGCTTTTAAGAAGAAAAGAATACAAATCACATATATAAAGAACTAAGTTAAAGCTAAGTAACAAATATAAGCCCTTCTAGCATGGATCAAACATAAACACAAACAAAAGTCAAAACACATCAATTAGAAAAAAATAATTTAGCTCTCATAGTTAAAAAATTCTTAAAAATTCCCCGAGGTCCCTACAGGTACCCTGGTAATTATAAAAAAAAACTAAGACATCAGCGAAAAGGTCAAAGTGTAGGGTTACACGTTAAAATGGGCTCCACAGTCACGGAGAGGAGTGAGGGGGGGGCAGGAGCACCTGTAAGAGGCTGTGAGTAAGATGTATAAACGTGAACTTCAGTCTACAGCGAACCGTCTGAAAGTAACGATGCTTGTGTTGGAGGAGGTGGATAACTCACGTCCTGTCTAACTATCCCTGACCCAGAATTTACTCTTTAGATTGTTTTGCAATATGATATGGCCTAATAACAAGCTTACTTAGCCATAGCTGGAAATTGCTGTTGTTCTCTACCATAGATTACCTGGAGTATACCTGCAGAGGGTTTCGGGGGTCAACGCCCCCGCGGTCCGGTCTGTCACTTTTTTCGTTGTAAATGCATTCCTTAATTTAATAAAGTTTGCAATTTACTTTCATTTATCTGTATTTTACCCCTAAAATTACTTTCGAATATTTCAAATTTTAGTCGTCACTTCTAGCGATGTTTTCGAAAGTTACTGATAAACCATACCACGGGTGGGGTTCGAACCCGCGATCAGAGAGTCTCAAAACTCCAGACCGTCGCGTAAGCCCAGTGGCTTACGCGACGCTCTGGAGTTTTTACGTCTCATTTGCCACGAGTTCTAACCCACCATGTATCCTAGTTTATTGCAAAATTATGAATAGTTACAAAATAAAAAAAATAATAGACATCGGAAAAGCTTGACGACATATTCTTTCCCTGATAACTGCGGTTATACACTTTTCTTCGCAGGGTCATTAGTGAACATGCAATTATATTGAAAATGATCTAATATGTAAGACAAGTTCTTATACCCATTCGCTGAGGGTTGTAAGTTAGCAAGTGAACCTCATTCCTATTGGTGGCTTGTAGCTGGGTACACAGGAACTCTGCTAAGACAACTGATGTCTCATTTACGAAGCATACAAACATACATACAAATTTCTTCTGCCATTTTAGGCCAAAGATATTTGAATCCTTACTGTTTAACACAAAGATCATGGCCAAGAGCCATGCTTATAACCTCATCAATCAACTTCAAGTATATTGTGTATATAAATGCTCTTAGAATTTAGGAATCCCTCGCTAGTGAACTACACAACCAGTGGTTGCCACTTTGTTACTCGTTATTGTAATCATAGAATCATTATTAAACCACAGGCGCAAGAGGCATAATGGATTAATTAAAATTTTCTTTCGTTTTAAGCATAATAGCACAACATAACTAGATGGTCTGAGTTTATTCAAGATCATTTTCACTGGAAGTAACGGCCTCATTAGTGGCACTTCCAAGCTCCGTTACCCTGTTAAGGTAACGCTAGATTATTAATTTGTACATACCATCCATGCGAATCAACAGCAATTTTGAGATCGGTCATGGATGTAAACCCAACAAATACACCTATAGAAAACTCACTGTTTCTCTGACTTCCATGAAAAAAAGTTATGTACCTGTGAAGGAGAAGATCAGTGTATCTAAATATTTTTTTTTACCAGATACGTCACTAAGTAATGTCACGCTTATTGGAAAGTCCCTCACAACCTTTTTGTTTTAAAGTTTTTATTTCTAAAGACTTGCTGAGATGTCCTTGGCCAGCTATATCAAAATTTGTCATTACAGATGCGAATAAAAAAAGCATCCCATCCAAACTTTACATTGACTGATCAGACAGGTTGAGGCAGCATTATCGCCATTGTCACCATCATAATCTTAGCTGTCCTATAAAATTTCATCAGGGTAACGACTAAAGTTAATTCCGTCAAAACTAATTGTATTATCTTCTACTTCACAACTAGTCCGCAGTTCGGAAAAGAAAACCCTAAACAGTGTTTGGGTCCGTCCTAAACTATTACCAAGTTGAGACTCCTCGTCTAACACTTACTCTTTCATTGTTGATTTAGTTTTGAACTATTGCAGCTACAGTAATGTGGCATTTTGTTATCATCTTTTAGCTTCTCAGAAATGCAACATTAAGGTATCAAAGGAGTTTCTAACATGAGCCGATTAATCTCCGGGGTTTTCCATTATGGTTCACTTTTTCCACGATATCTTATTTTGGTTACGACAATATCACTGTGGTTGCAAGAGCCTCCTTGCTTGTGTTATGGGTGATAACCCGGGTTGACACTGCACCTGTTACCAATGAGTCAGCGACCATTTTAAGAGGAATTACTCGCTCTTGTCTGGTATTTATAAAAATCGGAATTTTCCCGTACACAATTAGCAATGAGTGCTAACACTCGTAATTAAAGTGGCTATTTTTATCACAACTGAACCAAGAGACTCAGAATTACATTCCGCGGCCACTCCACTTGACGTGATTACTGTAGTTATTGATCCTATATGATGAATGAAAATGATTGTTTTTACTTCCACTCTGAGTTCTATTTCGATCTCCTTGATTGCTAACCGTTATGGAGCTCATTACTTAAGTTTGGGCTGAATTATGGGGTTGAACTGATGTTGTTATGAGGATGTATTACCCAAGCTCAGATAAGAATTACTGAAATGATGTTTGTAGAATTACCCACAATATGTTAGGTAGAAGGACACAAGTGGAACTAATGTGACATTTTATTGTGGCAGCTATATATAGGTACCTATATATACCCCTTTGTGTCTCTGTATTGTTTGTAACGGCTTGACAGAGCTCCTGGAGACCGAAACACAAGAATTACTAGAAGAGTCAAAAAGTTTCAAGAATTTCAGTGGATTCAGTCTGGAATTTAGTTTTTGAGCACAAGTGAGACGTAAGACATTTCATCAACTAACATGTCTAATTGTTCCAAACATGACACATCAATTCACATAAAGATTTTGTAAAACCAAATACACATTTTAATTCTATAAGTCCAAAAATATCTTTCTGAGAGGAATGAAATTTTATAAATAAGACAAACCAAGAGCATTAATATTTTGTAACGAAATCGGTCAGTAACTTTAAAAGAAAAAGAGGAGGCTAAATTTATACATAATTCTCTTCGGTCTAAAACTTAACCACAAGTGTCGGTATCGGATCTTCTCTTTAACATATTCAATAACATCTTCAATAACATCTTCAATAAAAGGAACATCATAGGTACTCTTACCAGAGCTTTTAATAAAACATCTATATCAAAATTTAGTTTTCCGAGTATATACTTGAATGTAAGACAGTATTCCTGAATATTTGAGTAACAGGCACACGCAGAATAATCTGGATACACATATAGTGGAGATAGACTTTATATATATATATAGCTTTAAGTTAAAAGGTTAGATATGTCCCTGTATTCTTGAAGGGAGTGACTAGGCAAGCAGCCAGTTAAAGAGGCGGGGCCCGGAACTAAGGATCGACCTATTAAAAAACAATTAGGCGAGTTAAAAAATACATAGAATACTAATACATTGCTGCATAATGACAAGGGGATCAGATGATGAAAGAAATGAAAAGGTGGGCCTTTTCTGTTTTGATTCATACTTACTATCGGTCCATTGTGCCAAAACTGCCCCTAAACCACGAGACATTAACTGTGAAAATGAAATCTCTATATAAATGTGGGTACTGGAAAGTCCAATTAAATGTTACTTCTTTTATAAGCAGTTGAATTAAAGTGGAAGCAAACAATGGAAATTAACAATTAAAGATCAATAGAAATCCTTAAAGCTGATAAAGGAGCTTACTGCTTCAGAAGTCTGATACTCAGCTTCATCCTAATTATCAATTACTTCAGCTTTACCAATAAGTTTTACCTCGTAATTCATATTAATAACAACTGAAGCAACATCCCTGGCGACCTACTTGTATCAGTAAAAGTGTTTGGGTTACTTTTTTCCTAGGAAAAAAACACGAGTGTTGTTGTTTTTACTTCAAAATTTACTTCCATTTCTATTAACTGCTAAATCTGACGGTTTTCAAAACATGAAATTGGCCTGATTTAACAGACTGTGTTGTCAGTATTTAGTTACAAGCATTGCTCGTCCTCGGATGAGGATGACTTTAAGACTCAGTAACTCCCAATAGTAGTATAAGTTACTCTTTAGATTATTATTTTGAATTCTTAAATTTTATTTGCAAGTGTTCCAAACATGCCTGGTTGATCAGGGACTGTTCCACCAGGAGGCCTGGTCGTGGACCGGGCCGCGTTGATCCCCGGAACACCCTCCAGGTAGACTCCAGGTAGGTACGATGCCACACCAAGACATACTAACTGAAGCTATTATATTTCTAACAATCCAGCAAGGTTATTTGAAAGCTAAATGAAAAACTCTAATCTGAGTATTCACATAGTGCAGAAAATCTTCACTGGTTTCTGGGGAAGATTAAAGTTTTTTCGTTATTTTTCAAATTAAAAATAATCAGTTTGGTTGTTTTCTAAAATTCTAGCTCTCTAAGTGCTCTTAAATTCACTCCAAGCTCTTATTGATTCGCACTCTCTCAAAGATTTACAAATGCGTCGGTATTGTCACAATCAACATTCATCAATTTTAACTATATCAAAATACATCTATTACTATTAGCTTTAACGCCAACAAGAGCGTCTACGGCAGAGACTCCCGTCTCATAGTAATTTAACTATCTGCTACATTGCCCAGTTCCTAACAGACTTGTGTAATGTAGTCTAAGAGTCCTAGTTTTAGCTAACATGATTACTATCACCTCAGTTCTCAGCATGTCATCACAGCCATCAACACTTCTATCACTACTGTCGTAAGGACAGCTATCACCACAACCATGAACACACATCACCACAACCATCGACACAACCATCAACACAACCATCAACACAACCATCGACACAACCATCAACACAACCATCAACACAACCATCAATACAACCATCGACACAACCATCGACACAACCATCAACACAACCATCAACACAACCATCAACACAACCATCAACACAACCATCGACACAACCATCGACACAACCAACAACACAACCATCGACACAACCATCAACACAACCATCGACACAACCATCAACACAACCACCAACACAACCATCAACACAACCAACAACACAACCATCACCACAACCATCGACACAACGATCAACACAACCATCAACACAACCATCAACACAACCATCAACACAACCATCGACACAACCATCACCACAACCATCAACACAACCATCAACACAACCATCGACACAACCATCAACACAACCATCAACACAACCATCAACACAACCATCGACACAACCATCGACACAACCATCGACACAACCATCAACACAACCATCGACACAACCAACAACACAACCATCAACACAACCATCGACACAACCATCAACACAACCATCAACACAACCATCAACACAACGATCAACACAACCATCAACACAACGATCAACACAACCATCGACACAACCATCAACACAACCATCAACACAACCATCAACACAACCATCGACACAACCATCAACACAACCATCGACACAACCATCAACACAACCATCAACACAACCATCAACACAACCATCAACACAACCATCAACACAACCATCAACACAACCATCAACACAACCATCGACACAACCATCAACACAACCATCAACAACCATCACACACCATCAACACAACCATCAACACAACCATCAACACAACCATCAACACAACCATCAACACAACCATCAACCACAACCATCAACACAACCATCAACACAACCATCAACACAACCATCAACACAACCATCAACACAACCATCAACACAACCATCAACACAACCATCCACACCTCACACAACCATCAACACAACCATCAACACAACCATCGACACAACCATCAACACAACCATCGACACAACCATCAACACAACCATCAACACAACCATCAACACAACCATCAACACAACCATCAACACAACCATCAACACAACCATCAACACAACCATCAACACAACCATCAACACAACCATCAACACAACCATCAACACAACCATCAACACAACCATCAACACAACCATCAACACAACCATCGACACAACCATCAACACAACCATCAACACAACCATCGACACAACCATCGACACAACCATCGACACAACCATCGACACAACCATCAACACAACCATCAACACAACCATCAACACAACCATCAACACAACCATCAACACAACCATCAACACAACCATCAACACAACCATCAACACAACCGCCACCACAACTACCAATACATCCTCCCTCATACAACAGCGTGCGTGGAACAACTAAACGGTTCATTATCCCTTAAAAACACAGAAGTTCTTGGTTCTTATTAACGGTACAGCAACACGAGCCACCAAGGTTACTTAATGTAGACTTTATCAGGAGTGTTAGAACCTCTCTGATGACACCTGAGTTCGTAGTTATTTTCATGTACGTCCTTGTACACCCATGCCCCATTCATTCGCTAACCCCCAGCGCCCCCGCTCTCGCTCACTCCCACGCCCATACCCCCTCTCTCGTGCACTCCCACGCCCATACCTCCGCCCTCGCCAGAGACCAGTACCAACCCTCCCATAGGCTGGCCGCCCTGGGATCCTCTCCATAAATCAGGGAGTGAAACCATTAGCGACATGGCTATTGTTTCTACGTAATGTATGTTGACGTGTGTGTGTGTGTGATGGTGGGTGTGGTGCCCCCCATCCTCGGCGTCACACTGTAACCACCACCACTACACTGCCACTACCATCACCCCACCGTCTGGTAGTTGCGGTATGGTCGTTGTGATGTGATGAGGTCACCTTGCTTTGGTCGTCGTAGTTTGGCCGTCGTGGTGTAATCGTCGTGGTCGTTGTGGTGTGGTCGTGGTGTGATCGCCATGGTAGTCATAGTGTGGTTATTATGGTTGTTGTGCTGTGGTCGTCTTGGTCGTTGTGTAGTCGTGGTGTGGTCGTCTTGGTCGTTGTAGTATGGTCGTGGTGTGGTCGTTGTGGTGTGGACGTCCAACTTATCACTAACTGCTACAGAAACGTGTAAATCATTTCCAACCCTCAAAAGAGGAACAATTTGCCAACATAATTTCAGTGGCTTTGTTGCCCTTGACAAATTGTGACACTGCTAGATGACCTGGTGCTAGGTACCAGGTGGTGGGCACCAGGTAGTAGGCACCTAGTGGTGGGCACCAGGTAGTAGGCACCTAGTGGTGAGCACCTGGTGGTGGTCACCAGGTGGTGGGCACCAGGTGGTGAACACCTGGTGATGGGTACCTGGTGGTGGACACCAGGTGATGGGCTCCTGGTTGTGGGCTCTTGTTTATTAATTAACGGCCTGCAGTGGGTGCAACCAGGTCTTCTAAATTATGCTTGGAAGACCTCGTTGGTGACCGGCCCTGGGACGATGATCCTCGTACCGACATATATGAGTATATAAAAAATACCAGATACACTGAGAGATTTGCTGTAAAAATTGCAGTCTAGTGACTTCGCCGCTCAAGATCAGTTAGAATCATACCATGGGTGGCAGTCTCTGACAATTACTGATGATTTCTGAGGCCAAAGAACTCTAGTGTTGATCATACTCAGTCTATACGAGCTGAGGCCATAATTAACCATTGTATTACGACTCAAGTGTGTTCTAGTCAATTGTAATTGTTTTAATGCCTTGTTTAACATAGCATTCTTGTATAACTGGCCTAAAAACCAATGTGTTAGGTTCGCTTAGGCAGTTTACTAAGCATTCGCACAGTGTTGACAGATATTTAGACACGATGATGGTGTCAGGCACAATCCACTTGCTTTATTTTGGTCATGGCTATGTGCAGGCTACTTAGACTCAGTTATACGAGTATACGTATAAGTTACTGCCTCTGGTATCTTGAAAGTATATAGCTCAGAGTTAAAGTGGTTTACTGTAGGGCAGATAAGTTGTATGTATTTGGTAAAGTGCAGTGAATGTCTTTGGGCATAAATGTCGATGGTAAATCCATGGTATTAGCTGCTAGCACAATAGTAACTGGTGTTATCCAGCTCAAACTCTTTCTGTATCTCTCTCTCTCTCTCTCTCTCTCTCTCTATATATATATATATATATATATATATATATAATATATACATATATATATATATATATATGTTTTATGCTTAATAGTTATTATATCAAATCGATTGAAAATAATAATAATAATAATAATAAAAATATTAACACTCGAATTGCAAAACTATCGCTTCTGTCTTTGAAAAATCTTAGTATGCAAAGTCATACAACGACGCTGCATAAAAGGTGAATAATAACTTTGTTAGCTTAATGCGATTTTTAGATGCGAGCCATGAGCGGGGTGTGGGCTGGAGTGTATAGCAGACATGTGTTAGTTACGAGTACCTGCATGTATATACCGACAATATGTAATTAAGACACATGCGTAACACTCAAGGAATTTATTAGGAAATGTTTGACTCATGGAGAGCTTAAACATTACCATTAAAAATAAGAACCTAGCCAGTTTTGAGGTTACCTCGGTGTTTACCAACATATTCGCCGCCTGGGATTCTCTGTTTCCCGCTGGGATTTCGTGGAACTCGTTGAGATGAATGTTAATTTGAAACATTTCATTTACGGTGAAACCTGCTATAAGCAGTGTTTTGGACTGGTTTTGGGCAGTATTAGCAAAGTAATACGTTAACACCTAAGAGGGTGAGCGTTTTAGATGGATGATCCCGCCTAACGTGACATTGTTGCAAGATATGGATGATATTTTGAGTATCTAAACTAAATTCACCAGCACAGAACTGTCCAAGTGGGGAACGTAGCCACTAACGTGACCTGTGCACTCGCCGGTTGTAAGGTGATTGTAGCGTCGACTTCTTCAGCTACCATCAGGGACCTGGCTAAAAAGGTTACCACCACACTCGCATTCCGGCGCAGGAGTCAGCGTCGTGACTCTCGGTGGATGCAACAGTGTATGTGAGAGAAAGGGCAAGAAACGTGGAGCAGCTCCTTAGACACCATAAAATGCACATGTAGTAGGGATGGCATGAGCTACGCGCATGTTATTCATTGAAACTCAGGTGGCCATCTGATGAAGTGGGAAGAAATCCAGTAAAGTAAACATGCCAGACCACTGATCATCCTTGTAGACACAGCGACCAGCTGACCTGACTGACACACCACTGACCTGGTACCTCTCAGATGACCAAAAGCTCCAAGTGCGGGTCATCATATGACTAAGACCCGCGTTAAGAAACACCTGTAATGTTTCCTGACGAACCTTACCTAATCTAACCTCCCGCACCTGACTGATCTGTTCCTATATAAACTGCAAATCTCTCATGCTCTGTATTGAATTGTTAACCTCCAAGAGAACGAAACACTTCCTAGTATAATCTGGTCTAACATATATTTCTATATTATTGATGCTGTCTATATTAATAGACAATATCAATGATTTAGAGAAGATCGGTAATATCAATGATATTATCAACAAAAATAAGGAAAATATATATGATGATAATAATAAAACTAATAATAATAAATAATAATATTAATAATAATAATAATAAAATAATAATTAATATACCCAGCAATTTCTAGAGGTGGTACCTCCCTATATATATATAATTAATTATTATTAGTTTTACCGAATAGGTAAAACTGGTCAAGTAGCAAGAACTCATTTAAAATTATGTCCTTTCTAAAATGTTCTGTAATACGTTTAAAGATATATATTTTTTCATTTATGTTAATGTAAAAATTAATAATTTTGTACCAAAAGAACCTTAGAAAACTTACCTAACCTTATTATAACAAGCGCAATTTAATTTAGCCTAATCCAGCTAAATATAATTTACATAAGTTTACAATAATTTATAATATACATATATATATATATATATATATATATATATATATATATATATATTAAACAGTCGACGCTTCCCTAGCAGCTCCCCTTGCTCCACCTCCCGACGCTCCACCAGGCTTGCCCCCTGCCCGACCTCCCGATGCTTTCCTGAGACAGGGCTCCTGGCGGCCTAGGCAGGCCCAGAACCTCTCATTATTTGTGACTCAGGTAGACCTTCACAGCGTCTTCAGACAAGCCTGTCTCATTTATCATGAAAACTTTGCCATTTTAATTATTACAATCATCCGCCAATAGGCCGCTTAATGCTCTAAGTGTCATCGTAGATTTCCTTCTCGCTACTCCTCGCTAACGGCTGGCCTCGCTACTCCTCGCTAACGGCTGGCCTCGCTACTCCTCGATAACTGCCGGCTTTGCTACTCCTCGATAACGGCAGGTTTCGCTACTCCACGCTAAAGGTCGGCCGCACATTCCGCTGGCCTTTAAAATCAAGACTACCAAGAAGAAATATTTTTTTTCCCTTTCTTTCCATTAAAGGAGTGAGCCTTTATGAGCGGTTCCTTGATACCGGCGAGGGACTCTTGATTCAGGGAACTGGACATAACATGTCCTTCCTTGGGTCAATCCTCATTGCCTCCCATTATCTCGAGCGCCGCATGACCCAAACACGTTTAACGCCCCAAATGAATGTAATAATAATTTAGACGATGGAATTCTGGTGCTGAGAATCCAAATGATTTAAAAAACTTGAACGAAATAGCTTCATGGTGAAGATTTTATGTTTAAGAGAGCAATGGAAAAGGCCCTTGATCTAGAGAACTGGAGCTACCCTCCCCTTTCCCGTATCAAACTTCCCTTCCATTCCTTAGGCGTTTTATATATATGTGAAGATAGTGAGGCTTAGGTTATGGTGAGGAGGAGAGAGAGAGATTACTTTAGATTTAGATTCCCTTAGACGGGGATGCGTGATGTCACCATGGTTGTTTAACATATTTATAGATGGAGTTGGTGAGACGGGTGGAATTAACATATACAGAATCAGATACAAAAAGGGAGTTGACACAGTTACTTACTGCTGATGATACTGTGCTTTTGGGAAATTCTAAAGAGAAATTGGTAAGGTTAGTGGACGGGTTTGGGAAGGGTGTGTAAAGGAAGGAAGTTGAAAGTGAACATAGATAAGAATAAGGTGATTAGGGAATCAAATGAGTTAGGTAAGGAAAAATTGGATATCAGATTGAAGGGAGTATGGAAGAAGTTAATGTGTTCAGATATATCGGAGTGGACATGTCAGCGGATGGGTTTATGAGAGACGAAGTAAACCATAGGACTGATGAAGGGAAGAGGTGGAGGGTGCATTGAAGTATCTGTGGAGACAAAGAACGTTATCCATGGAGACAAAGAAGGGAATGTATGAGAGTATAATGGTACCAAAACTCTTAAATGGGCGTGAAGCATGGGTTGTGAACTTTGTAGCGAAAAGGAGGCTGGAGACAGTGCGTGGTGTAAATATTATACAGAGAATTTGTAGTGTGGAAATTAGGAGATGTGAAGTTACTAAAAAATATTAGTCAGATGGCTGAGAGGGGTTGTTCAGGTGGTTTGGTCATTTAGAAAGGTTGGAGCAAAATAGGATGACTTGGAGAGTGTATAAATCCGCAGTGGAGGGAAAGCCTGGTAGGGGTCGTCCTTGGAAAGGATGGAGGGAGGGAGTACAGGAGGTTTTGTGTGCAAGGGGCTTGGACATAAAGCAGACAAGTGTGAGCGTGTTAAATAGGAGCGAGTGGAGACGAATGATTTTTGGGACTTGACAACTGTTGGAGTGTGAGCAGGGTAATATTTTGTGAAAGGATTCAGGAAAACCGGTTAGCCGGATTGAGTTATGGAGGCGGGAAGTGCAGTGCCTGTACTCTAAATAAAAGATTTGCAATATTTGTTGTTTAGAGTGACATTTAAACTGTCGAATCTGCGAACTTCTGGCACGACAATGGTAGTGTGAATGATGGTGAAAGTGTTTATTTTTACGGGTCACACTGACTCGGTGGAAGACGGCCAAGTGTGTTAAATTAATAAGTAATAATATATATATATATATATATATATATATATATATATATATATATATATATTTTTTTTTTTTTTTTTATTATATATATATCGGCCGATTCCACAAGGCAGGGTGGCCGAAAGAAAACTTCATCATCATTCACTCCATCACTGTCTTGCCAGAAGGGTGCTTACACTACAGTTATAAAACTGCAACATTTACACCGGCACTCTGAAGGAGGGGTGTAAATGTTGCAGTTTTATAACTGTAGTGTAAAGCACCCTTCTGGCAAGACAGTGATGGAGTGAATGATGATGAAAGTTTTCTTTTCGGGCCACCCTGCCTTGGTGGGAATCGGCCGATGTGTTAAAAAAAAAAATATATATATATATATATATATATATATATATATATATATATATATATATATATATATATATATATATATATATATATATATATATATATATATATATTGAAACCTAAAACCTAGACATTCAAAATGATTACTTGGTGAAGAATGATGGGATGAGCATCCCAGAGCGACCTTCAGTTGAGTCCCATCAAGGAAGGTGCCATGATGCCTAGGAAGAGCTCTTGATCCAAGCAAGAGAATCTATAGTCCACTTGGATCGAGCCTGGCTGTCTTCCGTTCTTAATGCGTTGTATGATCCTTACGGATTTTTAGCTATTTTCCTGATGAAAAAAATAAAATAATAATAATCGGAATAATACTAATAATAATTATAATAATAATAATAAATATTAATAATAATAATAGTAATAATAATAAAAATATGAAGAAGAAGAAGAAGAAGAAGAAGAAGAAGAAGAAGAATTACTACTACTACTACTACTACTAATAATAATAATATTAATAATAAAAATAATAATAATAATAATAATAATAATAATAATAATAATAATATTAATAATAATAATAATAAAAGGCAGTTAATTTCGAAGCCTTAAGTACATACTTCATTCGTCATCATCATCTCTATTAGTGTTGGTAATTCACATAATTACCCCTTGGATAATACCATTTATATCAAAGTCAAAAGCAGCCTAATCACCTCCTCAAACAACCTATTAAACGGATATATTACAAGCTGATCACGTTGAGTAACTCAACGATAATAACACTGTGGCAGCGTGAGGCTACCCTGTTACAAGGTGGAACTGGTAAAGTGATGCCAACAAATCGAAGGAAAATAAAGACATGTTAACACTTATTAAGACATTTGCTTAGGAAACGTTCTGCCCCGTGAATGGTTCCTTCAGGTCAGAAGACCACTCGCAGGGGAACTTTTCTTTCCTATCCTCTTATACGTGCAAGTTACATTACGGAAACTCCCACGGTATCTAGTGTGCCTTATTCCGTGACTGCTACGTTTTGACAAGACACACGTGCAACGTTTCGTCTGGGCAGCAGGCTACACCATCTAATAGACAGACATGAGGAGGGAGACTTATATACTAAAGTAATAGTGAGATTAAGTCAGACCCATTATGTGAACCATAGATTTAGCAGTGAAGTTGCAGATGATGTGGAGAGACGCAGCAGTCGAAGGCGTAATCACATGTGGGCAGGTGCCATTGGTAGAAGTAGCTCAGACTCATAAGGGCGGCTAGAGATTTAGGAATGGAGTTGTGTGAGATATTCTCCGTACCAAGATTCCATGGTGCTGCTGTGTCAGACAAGTATCATTAGATCAGTGGAATAATACCGACCTTTTCTGATCTTCCACCAGGGGCAAAAATATTTTCATTGCGTTTGTCTCTTTTTTTTTTGGCAATTTATCTGTAACGATATAGTCTACTTGTGCTTGTACGGTGTATGGAGCTCTACAATGAACTTTGAACTTGTTACTTATACTTCTTGATGTAAATTCAAGTAGTCTGTTAGCCTTATCAGGCACTGCTGTTTAGGTTTAGCATCTCTGATAAGCATAACTCCCAATTCCTTATCACATTCTGTGTAATCAAGCTTCATATTTACTAGTTTGTAAGCGTAAGGTTATTTTCATTAACAAAGATTAGGACTTTATACTTTTCCACAGTGACCTGCATGTGCCACTTCTAGGAACACGACATTAGCTTGTCAAGAATCTTCCTAAAGTTCCGTGGTATCCTTCCCCGAATCTACGAATCAGCCTATTTTTTGTTGTTACGAATTTACTTGTCGTTTTTTATTCCCTCGCTAAGGCGATTAATAATCATTTTGACCAAGAAAAGACTTCTTCACCACAGACACTTTTAAATCAGGGGAGGTGGCAATAGGCCGTTTTCTGATGGGATCTCTGATAAATACGGTAGCTATCGTGGCCACGATGATGTCACTCTTGGCAAGTGCTCTGAGAGTTTTGTCACATCACTACATGGGAAGACTGGGTCGTTTTGTGTGATGTGTTCTGAATGTGTATATAGTATTTAAGACGCACAGAGACAGCAAGGAACATTTGATGAAATGCAATGAAGCGCAGCTTGCCATCAGGGAGTCAGATTTAAGGAGACAACCTGATAGCAGTAACAAATACCGTAGTATAGAAAGCAAAAAAGCCCCAGTGTATCTGCTACGTTGGGGTCCTCATGCTCCTTGAACTAGTCTCTCAGCGTGAACTGGAATATTTTAATAGGATGATGAGGATAACGTCAAGTATTTCCTTTATGGGTTCACTAAATATGAGAGTTTAAAATGTTCCATTCCAGAAGAGCTCTAGTTATTAATACTTGGGAATAACTATCACTCAGGAGAACCTAACCCACACACGATCAAACGACTCCATGCAGGCCTTCCCTGCCCCAATACACATACAAATACACAATGGAAAAATGGACACCACGATCTGAATACGGAACACAGACGCAGATGAATTATCAAACAAAAGTGGTGAAGAAACACATATTTGCTGATCTAGAGACACTTATGAAGGAGACACAAGCACAACGTAAATGATACCAGAACCAAACCAAACTGGTAAAAAAAAAGAAATAATAAGTTACACGCACATTTCCGATATAGTCCTGATATAGTCCTGATATAGTCTGCCTAACTCAAATTAAACTGAAAAAAACATATGTTAAAGGAGGTTGTATTTGAAGGACACTACTCAGTGTTTGGCATATTACACAATATTACAAGGGACAAACATAAATAATTTGTAGAAAGACCTCTGTAACATTTATGAAAAAAGGAAATCACAATAAATAATAAAATAGTGGTTTAAATGGAAGGTGTTGGAATCTATTAAAAAAAGGATTTAGAATTAGTACAGGAATCAGGCCAATTAAGAAACGTTTTAGGGATTCAACCAGGTCAGAAATGATTTTTAAAATATAAGAAGAGAGAGAGAGGACTAAAAAACTATGAAAAGGAAATAGCAGACACAAGCAAACAAGAATCAAATCTTTTTAAGTTTGTAAAAAATAAACTAAATGTTAAAGACAAAACTCAACGAATAAAGAACGATGGTAAAAATTACTGAAGTAGAGGAGGAACTGTGCAAGATATTAAGATATGTGAGGTATTAAAATATGTGAGGTATTAAAATAAGTGAGGTATTAAAATATGTGAGGTATTAAAATATGTGAGGTATTAAAATGTGTGAGGTATTATTTATTATTTAATTCAGAGTGTGTTCAGGAATGATATTTTAAATGTAGTAGATTCTCATCACAAACAGTTGAACTGGAGGACACTGAAATATACGAGGAGAAGGTAAAGAAATTACTACTGGAGGCTGACAAGTAAACAGTAACAGGACCAGACAGAATAGCACCTCGGGTTGTAAAAGAATGTGCAGAAAAATTACGCTATGGATCTAGGTTAGGTTAAGTAAGGTTCGTCAGGACATAGGGCAAGTGTTGCCTGACGCGGGTCTTAGATGATGACCCACCGTTGGAGCTTTTGGTCATCTGACCGAGGCCTTCCGCTGGCTTACGGTCCACCCTATTTAAAAATTAAGGTTTTAAGTAGATATGGATTTAGGTAGGAATCTACAGGAAGAGTTTTAGCTGCTCTTGTTCCAACCTCCCTAGACAAGAACTCAAACAACCATGTCCAGTAAGACATAAGAATTAATAATTGGACGTCTACACTGCAAATTGAATTGTTTGTAATCACTGAAAGTCCTTAACTCACACAGTGACTTTAACACTACATTTAATGGAGACGCCAGATATGGATGCTCAAAAATCCGGAAAAAAAAAGAATTAATGCACAATTTTCATGGATTCCATCACAAATTTAATTACTCCATGATAAAGTTGATAAGTAAACCAAAGTATCCTGAAGGAAAATGAAGAATATAACTTTGGTGAGTCTGTGTCTAGCATAAGGAATAATGCTAGAAGAGATAATGAAATTGAATGTCACAGAAACGCAAATAGGAGCCTAAGTATATCTATCGCTTACTATGATAAAATGAACGTTTATGGAGCAACTTGCGATGTGAACAGTGACGTATGTTGTAGTAACCAGGCTTAGGTGTGGTTACAAGTACTTCTGGCAGCACTATGGTGACTTGGACACTATGTACATAATTGTCCACTTATTGAGGAATATAAAGAGAGTATAATAACATATGTAATATGTTAAAGTAACTTACTAATGATAATAAGATACTAGACATATTAAGTAAATATTATAAGTTTGTTTGCAATAAGTCAATTGCAGATATAAATTTAGATGTATTTCTGTTAACTCTTTTGGGGCCTAGTTTCTAGGCCTTATGTGTATCCCTATGCTCTTCACTATACGAAGGTAAATTAGTGGATAAATGGAAGATGGCACACACAGTGCCAGCATTTAAAAAAAGGTGACAGCGAAGATAAATTCCTTTAATAAAATTGGGAAATTAGGACATCCATAGCCCATATCTCGTTTAACCCTTCCAATAAGAAATACTAATATCTTAAAAATAAGAAATCCTATCCTCATTAAATTTAAAAAAAAAATATTCTTTTAAAACTATAGGTCTATTTCGTTAGCAATTGTTGTGTATGTAGTATGACTCGTTGTTTTATCACCGACAAGTGATTAAACATATAAGGTAACAAAAAAAACTCCTAACTAGTAAACAATTAGGATTTCGGTCTGCAAATTTATGTCCAAATCTACTACGTGATTATGACAGAGGTGCGAAAATTATTCGTGAAAGAAATGAGTGGTCGGACTATATTTATTTAGACTTTAAGAAAGCGTCTGACAGAATTCCCCATGGAAGGATAATCTGGAAACTGCAAAAGATAAAAGGAATAAAAGGCAAATTATTATAATGGGTGAGTGGCTTTTTGTATGGAAAAAAAATTTGAGCAGTTACAAGAGGAAAAATGTTTAAGTGGGACGATGTCACAAGTGGGATGCCACAAGGATCTGTACTTGCCACTACAATATTTTAAATTTATATATCAATTATTTACCAGAAGGATGAAAGACTATATTAATATGTTTGCAGATTATTTTTTTAAAAATTATGCAAAATAATCAAAATAAATAGATTTTTTTTACAGGAAGACTTATATAAATTGAGCAAATGGAGTGACTGATCGATTATGAAATTTAGTGTTGTTAAATGCATTGTAATGATAATGGGATTAAGCGAAATCAGGCCACATAAACAACATAGAGTACGTGATAATATATTGACATTACCATATAGAGAGAGGGACCCAGGTGTCATTATTAATAAAAATAATGTCACTGAAAGATCATATAAACGAAATTGTAAACAACTCATATGCAGCACTGGTGAATTTTAAAATAGCTATCAAATATATGGAAAAATGCTAAAAACGCTGCATTCGAAAGATATTCATGAGTTAGAAAATGTCAAAAGAAGAGCCACAAAATGCTTACCAGAATTACAAAATATGAGTTATGTAGAAAGGGTGAAAACATTACAGGTTATTTGCAAGAAAGACTAAATAATGAAAATTTCTCGTTACCTTCAGCTGGAAATAGAGAAAGAAAAGGTAGAGAGGAAGGGATAATAGATTTTTTTGATAAAAGAAGTGGCTGACTAATGGAAAGATTAAAGAGAGGACGTATTAAGTGGAACAACCATAGTAATTATTTATATATATATATATATATATATATACACGCTGCTGACGAAGACTCATTACTGTGAAATTATCTCCTGGCTTCTCAAGTTTTGCTATTTTTTAGTCAGTAAAAGAATTTTCGTAATTTATATGACACGCCTCACAACTTCTACAGCAATTGCTGCTCTCAATGAGTCGATAAACTATATATCTATCTGTGAATCATCGAAATTTCTCTCTAATACTCAATCATTCTATTAAACTCTACCGCTAACTCTCTAAATTACTCTACCACTCCATATCTCTCTATAATATTCTTCCTATATATATATATATATATATATATATATATATATATATATATATATATATATATATATATACATATAGTATTGTAACCACGAACGAGTGTTATTTAATTATTAACAACACTGCGACTAGCCGGGGGATCGAACCCGTGTTGTTTTAGCCCGCCTCATGGTGAGCGAAAATTCCACGACGCTCTAACCCACGGGACCATACAACCCTACAAAGATCACGCACCCAGCAGAGCTAGGTGTTATACCGTGATCCAAGGACAGCAAGAATAACAGCAAGAACAGCAGCAACAGTAATAGCATTAATATCGATAGCAATAAAATAACAACAGTAATACTAATAACAACAGCAATACTAATAACAGCAGCAGTAATAATTGTAACAATGGCAACAGAAGCAGTATCTACAGTATGAGATGAACATTAATGAATATTATCATCATCTTTACTATAATTCACTGAGAAAATTTTAGACTAATCAGTTACACATGTAATAGTCGCAGCAGGTTCAGAAGCAACAGTCCCACCACCAATATCAACAACGGTATTATCAGGAATATTAACAGAAGGAACAGTATTACTGACAATGCTAGCAGTAAAAGCATTGTCACTGACAACAAGAGCAGAAGGAGCAGTATATTATGCAACATTATCAAAAAGAACAGTAGCGTATGCAACACCAGTCTCATCCTCAGCAACACTCTCGGTGTTAGTAGTATCACCAGCAACACCGAAGTAGTATTCTAGCAACACCGAAGTAGTATTCTAGCAACACCGAAGTAGTATTCTAGCAACACCGAAGTAGTATTCTAGCAACGGCAGAAGTTCAACAGCAACAGGAGGATTCCGACGGCACCAATAGCAGAAACAGTATCTCAGCAACACCAGCAACGGGAAAGGTATATCCAGCAACAGTGGCAATATTACCCAAAACACCAAGAACAGTAGAAACACACAGCCATGACAGAAGTAGGAAGAGAGTAAATATTGCTTCAGTAGGTTGAGAAATGAAGTTACAGGAATATCTTCACCAGCTTCAGTGAAACTTACTGTAAGAAGAACAACAGAACAGGCAAGACTTTCTTTGCAATGAGCGGGAGAGACAGCAACAGAAAGATGTACTGAAATAGCAACATCATTAGTAAGTAGTATTGTTCCCGCAACAACAGCAACCACCCCAGTTAGACTTACTGCAATAGGAGCAGGAGCAATAAGAATCGCAGCACCAGCAGGAGGAGTGTGCACAGCCAGGGTAGCGAAGGAACTGTGGTGTTGGAGAGCTGAAGGCTGGTAGGGTGACCACCAGTGGCTGCAGGAGTCCGCCGCTACATGCTGTGACCTCCTGCCATCTCCGCTATTAACGCTACCCCCTCCTCACCCACTCCATCTGTGTCCTCCCCACCCCACGCCATCTCAACTCTTCTCCCACCTACGCCATCTGAACACCCTCTCATCCCATCGCCCACACTCTTCGAAACCACTTGCACCAGTGATAACAGCCAGAGTGAGGTTCTCTGTACTAGTGACAGCGACCTGTGTCAGGAAAAGCCATTTGTACCAATGGAAGCAATTAGTTCCAGGGGATGGAACTAGTACCAGGGGAAAGCTACCAGTACCAGAGAAAGAGATAAGTACTAAATTATAGAAATAAGCTGAAATACTCACCGCTATATACAAGAACGCTTTACAAGTAATATCACCAACAGTGGGAATAGGCTTCAGTGAATCACCTGAATCTTAAACCTCAGACAATCTCAAAGTAGCCTAGTACTACACACTTAACATATTTAATTATTATAAATATAATAATTTTTAAAGAGATGGACCAGTAAACCAGCGGAAGGCCTCGGTCAGATAACCAAAAGCTCCAGCTGTGGATCATCATGTGACTAAGACCCATTTCAGGAAACACTTAGCCTGTTTCCATACAAACCTTACCTAACCTAACCCTTGTCCACACATAGCAAAACAAAAATATAACCAATACCAAACATATTATAACTGTCAAAAATATTTTAACAAATAATATAAACAAATATACTGATAAGAACGAGTATCCAGAGAAGGCTTCTGACTCTAGCTGACATCAGTCCTCTAAATAGACTAAAGTTATTAGTATATAAGGGGGTCATTCGTTTTAACTTATTCAGTCTTATTTAAGTGATAGGTATCAAGAAGTAACAAGAAATACCATTACAACATTAACTTTACCTCTGAATGTTGGTGTTCTCATGGACAGCATTTTAGACCATCTTCTGTTGTTCTGAAACATCTTTGACCTTCTCAATGCCCAGAGAACTCAAACTCTTTGTTGACGGTACTACTTTTGTCGTAAATATTGACTTTATTGCCTTAAACGACATTGTCAACTTTGAACTTGAAAAAAAGAAGTTCACATTTAGATGATAACTAAAGAACTTTAATTTAATCTAGAACAGACTTATAACATTCTATTTAGCTATTGAACAACCAATCAAATCATTCTTAATGAACAAGAGATCCAGAATGATAGCAAAAATGAAGGTCATTTCATAGGCTTATTACGTGGAGGAAAAAAACAATTGGAAATGAAATTTTCATGTTAACACATATAACAGAAAAGTATTCGTTGTCATGTAAGATGCCCTACACTGTACTACACTGTACTACACTGCTTACACTGCTCACACTGTACTACACTAACATGGGAGATTACTAACCATAAACTAATCTATACAATTCACCACAGCGAGAACCAATCATTAGAACCATAAAAAAACTTTAAAAAAAATACTTATCATCATCACAGCCATTAATATGTTCTGGTGTTCACTGTTCATTCAGGATCCTGAAATGACAGACCATTCTTATACAAGAGGGATACACGCCAGCCATTTTCGTACCGAAGGATACAGGTAAATCATTACCATACTAACAGGGATATAAAGTCACTTATTCTGGAACAAGAGGGATACACATCAACCATTCTCGTTCAGAAGGGATACACGTCAATCATTCTTGTATAAAAGGGATACATGCCAACCATTCTTGTTCCAAGGATACTCGTCAACCTACCTACTGGGTCGTGGCTCAACGGTTTATTACTAGTGATTATTTTTATTAGGTTTTATGTGAAGCTTCATAGTGAAAAGTCAGAGGAAAGCAGAGTGAGCCTTTGTAAACCAAAACAAAGCCCCGTGAACCTGAACAAATCCACGTGAACCAGTTGGACCTGTAGACTATAAACACAAACAATATTCAATATTCAACTATATTCAACTATACTTACCATGCTGAACCGCTGCTTGTTAGTATCGAGTAAGAGCTCTGTCTTAGAGAACCACATTTAATATAAAGAACGTAAAAAAGTTAGACAAAATTAAGGTACAAAGAAAAACCTGAGTCTATGATACATTGTACCCTGTGTCTTAATCCAGGAAAACCAGTGTGCGAATTTACAATAATTGAGTTATACTTTAAATGACAGGAGAAATGGACCATCTTATGAACCCATGAAATAACTTGTGCTGTAGACTATAACTCTATTAATACATAATAGGACATATGAGGACCGAGTGTTTGTATACGGAAAATTAACCTCCTTACAGGATAATAATTGTTAAATTCAGTAAAGGGTCAGAAGCTAGAAATCAGAGATAGGAATTGGTAAAATCTAAACAGGCTGACACAATCCAAAACTGTTACTACTGTTTACATATCACTCTCTTAACTATATTTGTTGGACAACTTCTTCCCTTAAGTGTTTTTTGGGGGGCACTCACCTTCTTCTCTCTTTTTTTTTTTTTTTTTTTTTAAGCATACTGTGTTTGTGGGTCATCACCCTCTTCTCTATCTTTACCTAATAAATTGCACTGTTAGTACAGTCTACCACTTATCAGAAACAAGAGACATGTTCACATCATGACATGGACCGTCGGAGTCTTGACGCTTCCCACATTCACACATTCAATTCCTCCAACTTAGTCAGTTCGTCTATGCCGTTCTTGTATGATGCTTTTCTAGTGACTGGTACCATTCAGTTTTCTGCTAAGAGGGACGTAAGTCCTGATCACTTAAAACAGACAACCTGAGTGCCAGCCTCACTACTGACTTATGTGATAGAACTCAGTACTCGAAGATAATCAGCGGCAGACTCAGGTTCGACTCCTGGCAGAACCTTTATTTTTATTTTTTCTTCTTTTCGCTCGACTGAGACGAATTATGTATATTTTCAATCGAACTGTCTTTTTTAAAAAATGATGAAAAGAAATCAACATTCAGAAAAATTATCGTAAATTTTATGAAATCCTAATTATTATCTATGGAAAGTGTTGAAGCAGTAAGTGTAACAGAGAGCTTAGACTATGTTTCTTGCTTACCCGGGCGGGTGTATTTACTGGGCGCAGATTTCTGTGTGTCCTCCTCGGTAATTACATCTGCTCGTATATATTGATATTTAAGCACTTGTGTTCTAATATCATATGTGGGCAGGACTCCATGGGGTTGCTGCATTTGACAAGTTAAGTTCCTCTCTGAGGAAATGTTGTGTTTGGGGTTCACAGTTCTCAACGTCCCCCTCAAATGTTGTGTTTGGGGTTCACAGTTCTCAACGTCCCCCTCAAATGTTGTGTTTGGGGTTCACAGTTCTCAACGTCCCCCTCAAATGTTGTGTTTGGAGTTCACAGTTCTCAACGTCCCCCTCAAATGTTGGAGTTTAACTCCATTTTTTTTTCCCCTTTTATTATATGATAATATTTTGCTAAATAACTGTGAGTGTAGAACACATTTTCACACATCGTCAAGGAGAACAAAGACTGATAGAACAGTTGTTCTGACAAGTGTCTTGTAAACTGTATTCTGCACTGCCTTTTTTAATACTCATAACGAGAGAGCACAGTATTACTGAGTCTTGTAGTTAATTATTCAACATTCACTTTTCTGAAGCACTTAAGAACACTTAATTAACTACAAATCCAGTTTGAAATAACTGATCTTCATAACTTTAACATGTTTCTTTCAATGTTTATTAAAGGCTGTTATTTACACATGATTAAGCCCGTGAGACCGAATGGAATTCACTGTTGAAACAACAAGCAAGACATATCCACATATTTCCCGCACAATGCTTGCTGGTGGATAACACAATGCTTGCTGATGGATAACACAATGCTTGCTGATGGATAACACAATGCTTGCTGGTGGATAACACAATGCAGAAACATGAGAATCCACCATCATCACAAGCTTTAGTGATTTGCCCAACCAAACTTTTCTTCACCCCAGACATGTTCTTTCTTCCATCAATTGTTGCGTCTTGCAGTTTATTCCACTCCAGGTTATATTCTAATACAGTTTTTTTTTGCAATTCCTTGAATATGTCTTCTCCGGTTCCTGTGCTGTACATTCTATACATTGATGCTAATTTTTGCGTAACATTAAATTCATTGTCGACGCCACGGATGAATACCAGGAGTTGTGATGTGTCTCTCACATCATTCGATTCATCAAGAGTGAGAGAATAAAACTGAAAATTTCGTGCTTTGTCTGCAGTTTGATGAATTATATTGGTTCTTCAGTTTTGCGAGCAACAGTATTTCCGCAAGACTGAGGATTTTGAACATTTCTGGGTATAACTCTGCTTCCATCATACACTCTTTGATCTGATCTCAATCGATACTTTCTTCTTATTGCTAACGCATAAGCTACTTTCTAGCTGGTCCTGATTCAAGCTTCATTTTCAGTTCTCTTCTGAGCAATAAAACCTTGTTGGGAGAGCATCCTGCGTTGCATTAACTAAATTTGTTTTCGAAACGCTGTGTTCATGTGAACTGGGAATAACTTGGTTTATGTTTGGTCTCGTAGTGCCGACGTACATTGTACTCCTTCAAAACTGCAACAGTTTCGTTGCACAAGACACACAAGGCTTTATCATTTGCTTGTACAAAGAAATACTTTACGCCCCATTCTTCATTAAAGACGCGACACTCACTCTGTAATGTTCCTTTCTTTTTTCCTTCCATAACTGAAGGGTATATCCGAAAAAAAAAAAAAAGATTAGAATAAAAATTTAAACAAAGTTTGACATATAATATGTTACAAGCAACAAAATCCTTAACCGAAGTGACTGAAAATGAGTGTTCATAAATATTTCAAGCTGCTGTGGGTCACAGAAAATCTTGTGTGGAACCGCATGTAGTTCCCCAAAAATATTTTACCTCTGGTGATTCCTGGGACACATTGAACACTGTTACTGTCGTCTCCCCCACGATCAGTCAATAATATTTTTCCAAACCAATCATGTGCTCCAATAGCGTCAAAGCAGACAGGAAAGACACGTCCATTTCCTGTCCACTTTGCCTGGACACACAAATTAAGAACTCACACCCACATACACACACTTAACTTAAGTAAGAAGTAAGAGTATGCAACACCGGTATGGAATCCACACTTAGCCAACCAAGTCAAGAATTTAAAGAAAGTGCAGACGTTGACAAGGAGGACAGTCCCGGAGCTAATACTGGAGGATAGAAGGACTGGAGGGGATACAATAACGAGCAAAATACTGAAAGGAATTGATAGGGTGAGTAAGGAGAGATTGTTTCAGACATGGTAAACAGGAACAAGCTGCCACATATGAAAGTTAGAAACAAAGATATGTCACAGGGACGGTAGGAAATATTGCTTCAACCTCAGAGTAATCAGGAACTGGAACCACCTGGAAAATGAAGTTTCTGGTGTAGATTCTCTGGTATAATCGCCCGGCCCGGGCCTTTTCCAGAGGTGGCCCGGTCTTGGCTCCCTGTCGAGGGAGTGTCTCAGACCAGTGGGAGAAAATGAAGTTGTGGAGGTTAGGTTAGCTAAGATTTGTTTGGAAACATAACCCTCCACTGGAGCTTTTGGTCATCTGAACGAGGCCTTCCACTGGCTTACCGGCCTACCCCTTTATAAAATAAAAGTTGTATAGGCAGGATCCATACATAGCTTTAAAAAGAGGTACAATAAAGCTCTCGAAGTCAGAAGAGAGAAAGTTTAGCAGCGACCAGCGAAAAGACGGAGCCAGGAGTAGGTAAGCACACACACACACACACACACACACACACACACACACACACACACACACACACACACACACACACACACACACACACACACACACACACACACACACACACACACACACACACACACACACACAAACACACACACACACACACACACACTCACGAGAATATTAACAATGTGTAGTAAATAATTTAGTTTTATGTCTTAAAAATATCTTAAACATAAAATAAATGTAAATATATTTACTTTCGCAGCATAATACATACTGACTCATATATATATATATATATATAATATATATATATATATATATATATATATATATATATATATATATATATATATATATATATATATATATATATATATATATATATATATATATATAATGGAAAATATAACTTATAACGCTCTTTGTCGACACTCCCTCTGTCTACACTCTGTCGACACTCCCTCTGTCTACACTGTCAACACTCCCTCTATTTACACTGTCGACACTCCCTCTGTCTACACTCTGTCGACACTCCCTCTGTCTACACTCTGTCGACACTCCCTCTGTCTACACTGTCAACACTCCCTCTGTTTACACTGTCGACACTCCCTCTGTCTACACTCTGTCGACACTCCCTGACAAATGACTCATGAACAGCTTCTATCTCTATGGTCTTCACCTTAACCTTCCTCATTAAAAATTATTCACTGTCATAAACATTTGCTTTACCTCCCAAATATCTATAATTCTTTCACATTTTATCAAGCGTCTGGTTCTTCACGTTAATAAATCTAACTTTTAAACATATCTCACCTGGCAATTTGCATGAACATTCACTACCTTCAAGGTGAACATCTGTGATATGCAAACTTACGTGTCGCATTATTAATTTTTTTTTTTTTTTGACGGGGCGTTGATCCCCGAAACCCTCTCCAGGTATACTCCAGGTATATATCGGCCGTTTTCCCACTTAGGCAGGGTGATCCGAACAAGAAGAAACACTTTCACCATCATTCGCTCCATCGCTAGTGTTACCAGAGGCGTGCCGACACTACTAAAGTTCACACAAAAACTGCAATATATCTTCACCCCTCCTTCACTGTACTTCCATCTTCACCCCTCCTTCACTGTACTTCCATCTTCACCCCTCCTTCACTGTACTTCCATCTTCACCCCTCCTTCACTGTACTTCCATCTTCACCCCTCCTTCACTGTACTTCCATCTTCACCCCTCCTTCACTGTACTTCCATCTTCACCCCTCCTTCACTGTACTTCCATCTTCACCCCTCCTTCACTGTACTTCCATCTTCACCCCTCCTTCACTGTACTTCCATCTTCACCCCTCCTTCACTGTACTTCCCGCCTCCAGGACTCCGGCTAATCAGTTTTCCTGAATCATTTCGTAAATGTTACTTTGCTCACACTCCAACAGCACGTCAAGTTATGAAAACTTTTTGTCTCCACTCGCTCCTTAACACCCTCACGCAGTCTTGCTGGAAGTCAAAGCCCCTCGCACATAAAACTTCCTTTACCCCCTTCTCCCTAAATAAATCTTTTTCAGAACACTTGCACTCTTATAATACTCAGCGCGATGGAGTAAAATATAATAATGAAAAAAGCTTTCAATATATTTTAGAGAGCAATTTTGCATTCATTCAGATGTACTAAAATGTGGAACAAGTTGGCACTTCAAGCGTTGAGGATGTGAAGCCAGCTTAATGATGTGGAGGCAGCTTAATGATGTGAAGCCAGCTTAATGATGTGGAGGCAGCTTAATGATGTGGAGGCAGCTTAATGATGTGGAGGCAGCTTAATGATGTGGAGGCAGCTTAATGATGTGGAGGCAGCTTAATGATGTGGAGGCAGCTTAATGATGTGGAGGCAGCTTAATGATGGGGAGGCAGCTTAATGATGTGGAGGCAGCTTAATGATGTGGAGGCAGCTTAATGATGTGGAGGCAGCTTAATGATGTGGAGGCAGCTTAATGATGTGGAGGCAGCTTAATGATGTGGAGGCAGCTTAATGATGTGGAGGCAGCTTAATGATGGGAGGCAGCTTAATGATGGGGAGGCAGCTTAATGATGTGGAGGCAGCTTAATGATGTGGAGGCAGCTTAATGATGGGAGGCAGCTTAATGATGTGGAGGCAGCTTAATGATGTGGAGGCAGCTTAATGATGTGGAGGCAGCTTAATGATGTGGAGGCAGCTTAATGATGTGGAGGCAGCTTAATGATGTGGAGGCAGCTTAATGATGGGGAGGCAGCTTAATGATGGGGAGGCAGCTTAATGATGTGGAGGCAGCTTAATGATGTGGAGGCAGCTTAATGATGGGAGGCAGCTTAATGATGGGGAGGCAGCTTAATGATGGGGAGGCAGCTTAATGATGTGGAGGCAGCTTAATGATGTGGAGGCAGCTTAATGATGGGGAGGCAGCTTAATGATGTGGAGGCAGCTTATTGATGTGGAGGCAGCTTAATGATGTGGAGGCAGCTTAATGATGGGGAGGCAGCTTAATGATGGGAGGCAGCTTAATGATGTGGAGGCAGCTTAATGATGTGGAGGCAGCTTAATGATGTGGAGGCAGCTTAATGATGTGGAGGCAGCTTAATGATGTGGAGGCAGCTTAATGATGTGGAGGCAGCTTAATGATGTGGAGGCAGCTTAATGATGGGGAGGCAGCTTAATGATGGGGAGGCAGCTTAATGATGTGGAGGCAGCTTAATGATGGGGAGGCAGCTTAATGATGTGGAGGCAGCTTAATGATGGGGAGGCAGCTTAATGATGTGGAGGCAGCTTATTGATGTGGAGGCAGCTTAATGATGTGGAGGCAGCTTAATGATGGGGAGGCAGCTTAATGATGGGGAGGCAGCTTAATGATGTGGAGGCAGCTTAATGATGTGGAGGCAGCTTAATGATGTGGAGGCAGCTAATGATGTGGAGGCAGCTTAATGATGTGGAGGCAGCTAATGATGTGGAGGCAGCTTAATGATGTGGAGGCAGCTTAATGATGGGGAGGCAGCTTAATGATGTGGAGGCAGCTTATTGATGTGGAGGCAGCTTAATGATGTGGAGGCAGCTTAATGATGGGGAGGCAGCTTAATGATGGGGAGGCAGCTTAATGATGTGGAGGCAGCTTAATGATGTGGAGGCAGCTTAATGATGTGGAGGCAGCTTAATGATGGGGAGGCAGCTTAATGATGTGGAGGCAGCTTATTGATGTGGAGGCAGCTTAATGATGTGGAGGCAGCTTAATGATGGGGAGGCAGCTTAATGATGGGGAGGCAGCTTAATGATGTGGAGGCAGCTTAATGATGTGGAGGCAGCTTAATGATGTGGAGGCAGCTTAATGATGTGGAGGCAGCTTAATGATGTGGAGGCAGCTTAATGATGTGGAGGCAGCTTAATGATGTGGAGGCAGCTTAATGATGTGGAGGCAGCTTAATGATGTGGAGGCAGCTAATGATGTGGAGGCAGCTTAATGATGTGGAGACAGCTTAATGATGTGGAGGCAGCTTAATGATGTGGAGGCAGCTTAATGATGTGGAGGCAGCTTAATGATGTGGAGGCAGCTTAATGATGGGGAGGCAGCTTAATGATGTGGAGGCAGCTTATTGATGTGGAGGCAGCTTAATGATGTGGAGGCAGCTTAATGATGGGGAGGCAGCTTAATGATGGGGAGGCAGCTTAATGATGTGGAGGCAGCTTAATGATGTGGAGGCAGCTTAATGATGTGGAGGCAGCTTAATGATGGGGAGGCAGCTTAATGATGTGGAGGCAGCTTATTGATGTGGAGGCAGCTTAATGATGTGAGGCAGCTTAATGATGGGGAGGCAGCTTAATGATGGGGAGGCAGCTTAATGATGTGGAGGCAGCTTAATGATGTGGAGGCAGCTTAATGATGTGGAGGCAGCTTAATGATGGGGAGGCAGCTTAATGATGGGGAGGCAGCTTAATGATGTGGAGGCAGCTTAATGATGTGGAGGCAGCTTAATGATGGGGAGACAGCTTAATGATGGGGAGGCAGCTTAATGATGTGGAGGCAGCTTAATGATGTGGAGGCAGCTTAGTGGTGTGGAGGCAGCTTAATGATGTGGAGGCAGCTTAATGATGGGAGGCAGCTTAATGATGTGGAGGCAGCTTAGTGGTGTGGAGGCAGCTTAATGATGTGGAGGCAGCTTAATGATGGGGAGGCAGCTTAATGATGTGGAGGCACTTAATGATGTGGAGGCAGCTTAATGATGGGGAGGCAGCTTAATGATGGGGAGGCAGCTTAATGATGTGGAGGCAGCTTAATGATGGGGAGGCAGCTTAATGATGTGGAGGCAGCTTAGTGGTGTGGAGGCAGCTTAATGATGTGGAGGCAGCTTAATGATGTGGAGGCAGCTTAATGATGGGGAGGCAGCTTAATGATGTGGAGGCAGCTTAGTGGTGTGGAGGCAGCTTAATGATGTGGAGGCAGCTTAATGATGTGGAGGCAGCTTAGTGATGGGGAGGCAGCTTAATGATGTGGAGGCAGCTGAATGATGTGGAGGCAGCTGAATGATGTGGAGGCAGCTGAATGATGTGGAGGCAGCTGAATGGGGGAATGAGTTGAAGGAGGAAGTGGTAGAAGCAAATTCAAAACCCATTTTCGAGAATAGGTATGATATGGACTAAGAGGCCAGGAATCAATAATGCTGGCAATTGTAGTTCAAGAGGCGGGGCCAGGAGCTAAGACTAGAATCCCTGCAAACGCACGACTCGGTGAGCACACACACACACACACAGATCATGCTGACATTAGTCTCTGGACTGCCGCGTTTGCGCTGATTATATTTAATTGCAGTTGTTATTTTCTAGTTAATCCTTGTGTGACGGTCATTTTTGAGCAGTCGTCATGTTTTTGCTCTGGAGCGCCACTGGTGGCAGTGGTGCCCTGGATGAAGCCATGTGTGTCAATGAGTATACTCCTTGCCTTCTCCAACGTTTGTGTGGCCAGACTCTGACAACAAACACAGGCTTTAGATAAAAACCCAGGATGTTCTGAAAAGCACAGGCCTGTGTTTGGGACCTGAGCAATGCAGATACGTTAATTAGTTATTGTATGTATCAGAACCATGACTTTGTGTAAAAAAAGTCTAGTTAACAGTCAAGGGTTTGCTACGGAAGTTTTCAAAAGTCTTCAGTTTAACGCAAATATGTCCATTACGTATCCCACAGAGCGGAGGTAATGGGAGATATCTCGTGTTAAGGGTTACCTGAACATGGGGAAGAGGGCGGGTCATGTCTTGTATAAAAGAGATGATGAGGTAAGAGGTGGTGCAACTTAGAATAATGCATTGTTCTGTTCTATGTTTCTTGCATGGTTGACTTTTCCAAATATCGCCTTCTAGTAGTAGCTGGTTGGTGAGCGATAGTTACTGCTTCGTGTAATCCAGCGTATGATAACTGAGGTCTCGATAAGTGGCTCCATGCATTGGTGTTGTGGGCTCATATCATGCCAAATACGCGGCTGATCTGGAGGTCCTTCCTCGGGATGAAAAGCAAATGATCATATCTCTGGCAGCACACGAACTGGATAAAGTCAAGGGCATATATGAGGTTAGAAAATGTAACATCTTTTCCTCGGGAACCTTAGCACTGAATCGCTGCAAACTTACGTTGCTGCCATATTTTTCCAGGAGCTAAAAACCACGAATAGGAGGAAAAGAAAGACTAAAGAAACTGAACCTTAATTATAAATAAAAGAAGCATGTGTTAGACTAAACGAAACATGTTTAAGCTAGAGAAATAAACGTTGATTTACAAATTACCATTCCACTGAGGTCAATGATTAAAAGTAAAAATGTGTTAAGGAATGTGTATAATTAAGGCAGTCAATGTCACCCAAAAAGGTTGGAATTAAAATTAATTGGAATACCTTTAGAAAGTTCAGCCATATATTCCAAAGCAAGATGGACTAGTGGCACTGTAAAAAGTATTTCTCTTTTCATGTTGTTGGGCAATGTTGGCTGTTGTTATTTATCACTGAAAACTCCTAAATTTGTTTATAAGAGATAAATTAAAAGAAAATTCATAACAAGAACCCACAAGAAGCATGTGTATTTATATGCCTCTGCGCTACCGTCCACAGGATGGATATGAAATGCGCAGTAAACTAGCCGCCTTCATTGGTGGTAAACCTTGTTACTGCTATTGCTTTTTACTGCATCCTTCATAGAGAGCCAATGGTACCACTGAAAGTATCATCCTACGATAATGACCCTTGTCTGGTGATTATTAATGTGTAATCCATTAACAACGTACACACAAAATCGTGCATGCATGGACCTCCGGTTTGAAATTCATAATTGATCAAAGTTCGTGTTTATCTCATAATAAATCCTTTGTGCGTCTTGAAACGCTCCATTAAGTTGATGATGTACTAAAGGATAAAGCTTTCAATTCAAAGACTATAGTAATAATCAAGGCTGGTTACCATTTACCCCAACACATCGCCTGGCTTGACTCGGAGCTGACTCTCCTGGCACCCAGACAGACGTCAAATTTGTCTCGTTAACTCACCCGTCTTTAACTTTTGTCTGTGGCATTTGATCTCAACTACAGTTCAGATTTTCCCATCTAAAGATTTTAGTGCTACCTCATCATGAAAAGTAATGGGAAATAAAAGTCCCGTGTCGACGAGTAGTCATTATTACGACATACAAGAACAGAAGCAACAATGAGTGATTAGATAGGCAAAAGTAACCCCAAGAACAACGTTGGTAGAGATGTTTATTAATTTCGTGTATCTGATAACGATGAGAAACGTGTAGTTTCATCAGTTGCGGAACCACGACTCAAATTTGGATTTTCCATAATGCAAAACTTGTATTTGAAATCGCTTGATTAAATCAAGAGGCGTACTGTACAGTGGAATCATGTTGCGTCAGTTCCAAAATTCACTTGAGGAGTAATTAGGTATGAGTACGGCAGTACGCCCACAGACCAGCGGTGATCGCCACAAAACACTGTAAGGTCAGACTGCTTAAGACAATGTCATAACTGAAGGTCAGATCACCCCGAGCCTCGTTCATCTTAAGAGAGCAGATAATCATTTCCTTGAGATGCAATTGGTTATCTCAATATTTTTACTACTACTACTGCTGCTGCTGCTACTACTACTACTACTACTACTACTACATACTACTACTACTACTACTACTACTACTACTACTACTACTACTACTACTACTACTACTACTACTACTCTACTGCTGCTGCTCTGCTTGCTGCTCTGCTGCTGCTGCTGCTGCTGCTGCTGCTGCTGCTGCTGCTGCCTGCTGCTGCTGCTGCTGCTGCTGCTGCTGCTGCTGCTGCTGCTGCTGCTGCTGCTGCTGCTGCTGCTGCTGCTGCTGCTGCTGCTGCTGCTGCTGCTGCTGCTGCTGCTGCTGCTGCTGCTGCTGCTGCTGCTGCTGCTGCTGCTGCTGCTGCTGCTGCTGCTGCTGCTGCTGCTGCTGCTGCTGCTGCTGCTGCTGCTGCTGCTGCTGCTGCTGCTGCTGCTGCTGCTGCTGCTGCTGCTGCTGCTGCTGCTGCTGCTGCTGCTGCTGCTGCTGCTGCTGCTGCTGCTGCTGCTGCTGCTGCTGCTGCTGCTGCTGCTGCTGCTGCTGCTGCTGCTGCTGCTGCTGCTGCTGCTGCTGCTGCTGCTGCTGCTGCTGCTGCTGCTGCTGCTGCTGCTGCTGCTGCTGCTGCTGCTGCTGCTGCTGCTGCTGCTGCTGCTGCTGCTGCTGCTGCTGCTCTGCTGCTCTGCTGCTGCTGCTGCTGCTGCTCTGCTGCTGCTACTGCTGCTGCTCTGCTGCTGCTGCTGCTCTGCTGCTGCTCTGCTGCTGCTCTGCTCTGCTCTGCTCTGCTACTGCTGCTGCTATGCTACTACTTACTACTACCTTGACTCTCTACTACTACTACTACTACTACTACTACTACTACTACTACTACTACTACTACTACTACTACTACTTCATACCTAATATATTTTCTGGTATTGTCGTTTCATGATATTTTTCCCCCCCCGTCCCTCCTCACCCACCAGTGAAAGTCATGCTATGTGATGGAATGTGACGGGGAATCAGCTATAGATTTTATTTGCATTATGTGATCATCTTGTGGTGGTGGCAGGTCTGGTGGTGTCAGGCGTGGTAGTGGCAGGCGTGGTGGTGTCAGGCGTGGTAGTGGCAGGCGTGGTAGTGGCAGGCGTGGTGGTGGCAGGCGTGGTAGTGGCAGGCGTGGTAGTGGCAGGCGTGGTGGTGGCAGGCGTGGTAGTGGCAGGTTTGGTGCTGGCGGCAGGCGTGGTGGTGGCAGACATTGTGGTGGTGGCAGACATGGTGGTGGCAGGTGTAGTCATGGCAGACCTTGGGCGCCACGCCCACATAGAGCGAGGCGCCCAAGTCATTTCCTCTCACAAAGAAAGTAACAAATCGAGAAACATTAACGAGGCAGAGTTCCATCATTTCTTTCTCGTCTTGTTGCCGTGTTCATCTCCCGTGTTCATCTCCCGTGTTCATCTCTCGTGTTCATCTCCCGTGTTCATCTCTCGTGTTCATCTCCCGTCTCGCGAGGCCTCCCTGACGGGATACACCAGGTAAGGGGCCTCCTGCTGCTGACGTAAATTCCGCCTTAAACACCAGTGCCATAAAGTTCAAATTGATGACGAATAAACAGGGATAATAATCCGATATGACCCCTACCATGCGAAGTCATATTTATGTGTAGCGAGACATACCTCCCAGGGGGTAGGGGATGCGGCATGGGCAGGGGGCATCCCAGGGTTGTAGGGGGGATACTGTCGATAGATTTAACCCCTGCCAGAAGCAGGGCTTGACCCTGTACCCACCACCAACCCTTTCTTTTATTACATTCAGCAAGATTACTGATAGCGCGATTCGACCATTAAATATTTGAGCGTTGATAATTGAGCAGAGAGAGAGAGAGAGAGAGAGAGAGATAGAAGGGCAAACGCTTAGGCAAATCAGCGTAATATTCACCCGTAATGTGGACCTTGTGAAGCATATACACGACCTGAATTACTCCCTCTGCAGTGCAGGAAATTGTGCAGCACATGATCTGTTTTTTTTTTTGTCGAAGACTTTGTGTTTTCGTTGTTTGGACTATTGTTTGGACTCAGGGTCATACTGATGAATCTATGTTTCAGCCCAGATTACGTTTAATTACCCAATGACTTTCAACATGCAAAAATGATGTGAAAAATTATATGCAAATAATTTTAATCCAACGAAGCTTTTTTTTTCTTTCTTTAGTCGAGGGTAAATATGCAGATTCGACTGTGTGAAGAAGTAATACCATAAATACTATTAAAAAATAAGTGAGATTAGAACATTTGTATATATTAGTGACTCGCAATGCTCGCTGTGAGGTGAAGCCCTCATTATTCAAAACACGGAATAAGATTACAAACTGAGAAACCCTGAGGAATATAGAACCCTACACACAGAGGAACCCTACACACAGAGGAACCCTACACACAAAGGAACCCTACATACAGAGAAGAACCCTACACACAGAGGAACCCTACACACAGAGGAACCCTACATACAGAGAAGAACCCTACACACAGAGGAACCCTACACACAGAGGAACCCTACACACAGAGGAACCCTACACACAGAGGAACCCTACACACAGAGGAACCCTACATACAGAGAAGAACCCTACATACAGAGAAGAACCCTACACACAGAGGAACCCTACACACAGAGAAACCCTACACACAGAGGAACCCTACACACAGAGGAACCCTACACACAGAGGAACCCTACACACAGAGGAACCCTACACACAGAGGAACCCTATACACAGAATAACTCTACACACAGAGAGGTACCCTACACACAGAGGAACCATACACACAGAGGAACCCTACATACAGAGGAACCCTACACACAGAGGAACCCTACACACAGAGGAACCCTACACACAGAGGAACCCTACATACAGAGAAGAACCCTACACACAGAGGAACCCTACACACAGAGGAACCCTACATACAGAGAAGAACCCTACACACAGAGGAACCCTACACACAGAGGAACCCTACACACAGAGGAACCCTACACACAGAGGAACCCTACACACAGAGGAACCCTACATACAGAGAAGAACCCTACATACAGAGAAGAACCCTACACAAGAGGAACCCTACACACAGAGGAACCCTACACACAGAGGAACCCTACACACAGAGGAACCCTACACAGAGGAACCCTACACACAGAGGAACCCTACACACAGAGGAACCCTATACACAGAATAACTCTACACACAGAGAGGTACCCTACACACAGAGGAACCCTACACACAGAGGAACCCTACATACAGAGGAACCCTACACACAGAGGAACCCTACACACAGAGGAACCCTACACACAGAGGAACCCTACACACAGAGGAACCTTACACACAGAGGAACCCTATACACAGAATAACCCTACACACAGAGAGGTACCCTACACACAGAGGAACCCTACACACAGAGGAACCCTACACACAGAGGAACCTTACACACAGAGGAACCTTACACACAGAATAACCCTACACACAGAGAGGAACCCTACACACAGAGGAACCCTACACACAGAGGAACCTTACACACAGAGGAACCCTATACACAGAATAACCCTACACACAGAGAGGTACCCTACACACAGAGGAACCCTACACACAGAGGAACCCTACACACAGAGGAACCTTACACACAGAGGAACCCTATACACAGAATAACCCTACACACAGAGAGGAACCCTACACACAGAGGAACCCTACACACAGAGGAACCCTACACACAGAGGAACCTTATACACAGAGGAACCCTATACACAGAATAACCCTACACACAGAGAGGTACCCTACACATCGCAGGCCACACGTAATAAAACCCAATACGTGCTACACACAAACATCTGTTGGGACCAAACACAACGCAGCATGACCAAATACACTCAGGCCAAATTAACATACGCCAATTCCGGACATATCCATTGAGGAACCAGTTCCATCGTGGAGAGGCAAAGACCATATTGGATCACAACAAATTTGAAGACTCTGGCGTTCACCTCATGTATGTGGACGCTGGGCTCTGGAAGAGAGAGAGAGAGAGAAAACCTTCGTTCTCTTTAGAAGAGAGAAAGAACCAACACTACCAAGTTTCGATACTAAATTCAACCTTGGGGTAAATCCAGGGATTCGTTGAGACTTGATAAATATAACACACAATTTTTTTTTTTTAATGAGACACATGTGTAGTAGTAGGATTGTTTTGACTGTCAGACTTTTTCTAGTCCACTGACTGGCTTAAATTGAAACAGGTACCACTGAAATTCAAATTTTTATGGGGTACAAAAATAATGTAGTTTACATGTAACAAAGTATTGTTAAGCACAAAAGAAAGCCACTAGTAGGCCATGTATTTCAGGTAGGTAGGTAGGTAGGTAGGTAGGTAGGCAAGCAGATAGGTAGATAGGTAGGCAGGTAGACGACCGAATATTCTAAAACACCGTAAGTACTGTGCATTCATTTTGAACATACTTATTAACGAAGATGTGATATACCCTTGATCGGTTTCCAGAGCTTTCCTACCAACGCAACCCGGCTTTTCTGTTGACTGCGTGTTCAACCAGACCGTTGTTGTTGGCAACCTGCTGGTTCCCATATCCGTGAATCATGCAGCAAGGTGTGCAGCAATAGCAACATAAAACGCGCAAAAGTAGCAACAGAACACGCAATATTAGCAACAGAAAGTACAACGGTAGTAACAGGGTGTGTAACAGTAGCAGCAGTAGGTGCATCATCAGTAACAACGGTAGCAACAGGACGTGCAACACAGGGCAGGCGGGGCACGTTAGGTCTCTTAATGAAGCCACTTGCAGCATTCCTGCGCTGACGCCATTATCCTTTTTTCCCCGCATACTGGGCAGGCCTAGGGAGTGTGGCCATGGCGTGCTCACCATAAAACTTGCGCAGAGGTCTTTATTATGTCCCCTTCAGTCTCGACTCAGTGGGCGACCCACCGGATGCCACGACCATAGTTGGAGGGCCCTTTACAAGGTGGTCCGCCGTGCCCTCCTCCATACTCATGTCCACCTGCCGCACCTACCCTGGGGGGAATCAAGACCTGTCCCAGGAAGCTGGTTCTCTTCAACACAGTGGTCCGGCAGCCGCCCCTTTCATTACCTAATTTTCTCCCCAGAATCCTAAATACTACAGAGAGGGAGTTTAGAATTCATGCCGCTGGAACGGCTCCATTATTGTAATTATTTTATTCGTGGTGAAGCACGAAAACCATAAGGGTCAGACAGTGCCTTGGGAATGTGAGATAATCAGCTTTGATATAAAAGCCCATTAGGTAGCTAACAGTCAGCTGTCACTGGTAACAGCCTGGATCAGGGGAGACGATGAGCTTTTCTTTCCTTCTCTGGTCCATTTTTCTTATACCGAGTGTCCCTCATCCCCGACCCTCGTCTTTCTGGCGTATCAGCCATCCTCTTAACACCCATGCATTCACCTTCGTCTTATCAACCTAACATTTCTTTACTCATTCTGTAATTTCTTTCCTTTCTAACCACTTCTTCTCCTGTTTGCTTATTCCCTTCTTCGCCTTCCACCCAGCGCATGCGCACTACACCTCTTATTTATGTTCCACTTACTTTACTATACCTACCTCGCCCTCTTCAAGGAATCAAAGAGCGAATGCTTAGTGCTACGGGTAATAAAGAACCGACTAAAAGAAGAGAAGAATAAAGGAGTGGAGGAAAAAATTGGATAAGGAAAAGAAATAAAAGACTCATGACAAACAGAAGAGAACTCCCGAAAACATCAAAAGTATAGGGGTATTGAAGGTTCAAAGGCCCCAAATCACGACAAAATTTTCCTAATCACTTCTAAACATCCCTATCAAGTCAAGAGACCTTAACACATAAAAAACAAATAACACCCTGATACATCTTATACCCTAAATACACTTCGAAAGATCCTGAGACTTCAAAAGCCCCCAAATACTTCAAAACCAGAGCCTCCCTTGATCTAGCGCCCGAAATAAAAATAAAAAAAAAAACAGCAGGCATAAAAGGTTAATGAATTCACCATAACTGTCGTCGGGAGATCTTTATTATCTCCCGACGCAATGTTACGGGGGCAAGCTTCATTATATTGGCTGGACGAATGGTTGTGTCAATGCCCCACCAGAGGGCCTGGCAGAGGGCTCCGTCAAGGCCTCATTAGCGTGCTAGCTAAGCTGGCCAAGTAGAGTGCTCTTTCAAGGCCCCATGAGTGTACTAGTTAAGAGGGCCAAACAATGGCCTGCGCCAATTCTCTATTAGCGTGCTAGTTAACCAAAGATCTTTGTTAAGGCCCCATTAGACTGCCTAGTCAGGCTGGCCAAGCAGAGAGCTCCGCCAAGGTCCCTCAGGCTGGCCAAGCAGAGAGCTCCGCCGAGATCCCTCAGGCTGGCCAAGCAGAGAGCTCCGCCAAGGTCCCTCAGGCTGGCCAAGCAGAGAGCTCCGCCGAGGTCCATCGCTCCCTCAGTAAATCATTTTCAGGGACTCTGAAAAGCAATACAAAAATGAAAGCGTGTTGATAATATTAAACAAAACTAGATGTATTACGGATGCTGCCTGATTATATGAAGGTATCCCATGTATCCCATTATCCCTGACCTATGACCTTTCTGAGGGGGGATACCTAATAAACGAATGACGAAATAAAATCAATAGTTTTTTATCCTAGTTTCTAAACTTTTTTTCAATCATGTATTTAGGAGTCCCATCCAATAATTTCTTTACATTGTCCCATTCATTCAAAATTTAACATATTTTTATTAAAATGTTAATAATCGCAAGATAGATTGTGGCACTTATCAAGGACTGATATGTTGACCTCATTACAAAGTAAATTTGGCACCCTTAAAATGTCATCAGTCATCTATGTAGAATTTTACATGAAGGTAACTAGTATTATTAAGGTTATTTCTTGAAAAAATACGAACAATGCAAACCCAAGCACAAACCGACCCGTACGTCGGCTTGTTCGGTCACTTACGACACGTCGTAGCGAATTTCATGTTTATAAATATAATTAGCCTTCGTGGAAATAATTTAAAAAAATCTATTTTATCGACCACTTTTAATCAGTTTTCGGCAGATAAACGCCACTGAGTAACGAAATACAGACTAGAGAGGCGCCTCAGCTGACACCAACAGCTGGGAAGGAAAGATGGTTGGTTAGTGGGGTTTGAAGCCTATTGATTACGCTAGTGTCATTAAAGTTGCTCCTAACCTTTTCACCGTCTGACAAGAATACCTTTGAACCTTTGATATACCTTTGAAGAGTTTCGAGAGTATCTACTCTCTGAGCCCGGCCATGGGCCAGGCTCGTCTGGTGCTTGCCTGGTCAACCAGGCTGTTGCTGCTGGAGGCCCGCTGCCCCACATATCCATCACAGCCTGGTTGATCTGGCACCTGGTGAAGATATTTGTCCAGTTTCCTCTTGAAGGCTTCTACACTGGTTCCAGCCGTGTTTCGGATATCTTCTGGTAAGATGTTGAATAGTCTGGGACCCCGGATGTTAATACAGTGCTCCCGTATTGTCCCCACCGCACCCCTGCTCCTCACTGGGTTTATTTTACACTTTCTCCCATATCTCTCACTCCAGTATGTTGTTATGGCAGTGTGCAGATTTGGGACCAGGCCCTCAAGTACTTTCCATGTATATATTATCATGTATCTCTCTCTCCTCCGTTCCAATGAGTACATGTTCAAGACTTGAAGGCGTTCCCAATAATTTAGATGTTTCAATGGCTCAATGTGAGCCGTAAACGATCTCTGGATTTGTTCCAGCTCTGCTATTTCTCCTGCCCTGAACGGGGCCGTCAGCACTGAGCAGTATTCTAAGTGAGGGAGCACTAGCGATTTGAATAGTGTCACCATCGGCATTATTTCCCTTGTTTTGAAAGTTCTCAATACCCACCCCGTCATCTTCCTGGCTGTTGTGATCTTTGTCTTGTTATGGTCTTTAAACGACAGATCAGCAGACATAATTATTCCCAAGTCCTTTACGTGTTCCTTTCGTTCTATGTGGTGACCCTCTTGCGTTTTGTATATAGTGTTCCTTTTGAGTTCTTCATTTTTCCATACCTAAGCAGCTGAAACTTATCACCATTGAACGTCATGTTGTTCTCCACTGCCCATTGGAAGACCTTGCTTATGTCCTCCTGTAATTTTTCAGTGTCCTCTACCGTAGTGACTTTCATGCTTATTTTAGTGTCATCTGCAAATGATGATACAAAAGTGTGCTGGGTGTTTTTATCTATGTCTGCTATGAGGATGAGAAACAGCAGAGGCGCCAGGACAGTGCCTTGGGGCACTGAGCTTTTGACCTCGCTGATGCTGGATCTTGCCCTGTTCACTACTACTTTTTGTGTTCTTTGTGTTAGGAACTCAAAAATCCATCTGCCTACCTTCCCGTAATGCCTATGGCCCTCATTTTGTGCGCTATCACTCCATGATCGCATTTGTCAAACGCCTTTGCAAAATCTGTGTAAATCACATCTGCGTTTTGGTCGTCCTCCAATGCCTCCGTAATTCTGTCATAATGGTTCAGCAGCTGTGACAGGCATGATCGACCCGCTCTAAAGCCATGCTGGTTCGGGTTATGTTGGTTGTGCTGGTCCATGAACTTTGTAATCTGCCGTCTCATCACTCTTTCAAAGATTTTTATGATGTGAGAAGTGAGGGCTACTGGTCTGTAATTTTTAGCTAGTGCTCTACTACCTCCCTTATGCAAAGGAGCTATGTCTGCACTCTTTAAGGCCTCTGGAATTTCACCTAGATCTAAGCTCTTTCTCCACAGAATACTAAGGGCTCTTGCTAATGGTACTTTGCACTGCTTTATAAATAAAGCATTCCATGAATCTGGTCCAGGTGCTGAGTGAGTGGGCATGTTGGCCATTTCTTTTTCGAAATCTATGGGATTTGTACTAATGTCGGTTAGGTGGTCTGCGCAGCCTTCTGCTGGAGTGAAAATATTTCTGCATTTTCTACCTTGCTGTCATTTAGTGGGTTGCTGAACACTGACTCATACTGTTCTTTTAGAATTTCACTCATTTCCTGTTCATCGTCCGTATACGAATCTCCTCTCAATAATGGTCCAATTCTACAGGTAGTTCTTAGCTTGGATTTTGCATAGGAGTAGAAATATTTTGGGTTTCTTGCAATATCCTGTATGGCTCTTTGTTCCCTTTGTACTTCTTCTGTCAGGTATGACATCTTAAGTTTTTGTTCTAATTCCGTGATCTCTCGGTTAAGGCTATCTCTCTTCTGTTGCAACATAACTGTGTTTTTCAGCAATTCAGTAACCCGTTTTCTTCTCCTGTACCATCTCCTACGCTCTCTCTCTATATCTGATCTTCTTCGGGGTTTCCTCAATGGTACGTGTTTCATACATACCTTGTATGCTTCTGTATTCAGCTTCTCTAGACACTGGTGGGGATTTAGGGTGCTCATGTCTGATTCCCATGATATGTCTGATAGCTCTTGGTTTATTTTTTCCCAGTCAATTCTATGGTTATTAAAATTAAACTTACTGAACATTCCGTCTCTAACATTAGTGTCGCAGTTCCCTAACCCTGAGTTAATACTAGTTTGAACTTCTATGATGTTATGATCAGAGTATATTGTTTTTGTAACTGTTATGTCTCTGATTAATTCCTCGTTGTTTGTGAATATCAAATCCAGGGTATTTTCATTTCTAGTGGGATCAATTATCTGTTGGTTTAGTGAGTACTTTTCACAAAGCCTCATTAGTTCCCTGGTATGTGCCTGTTGGGCCAGGGTGCTTCCAGGAGTTATTTCTGGTATAACATTATGGTGCCTCATCTTCCATTTTACATGAGGGAGATTAAAATCTCCAAGGATTAAAATGTTTGGGGTGGGATTTTCTAGCCTATCCAGATAGCTATCTATCTTCTTTAACTGCTCTGTGAATTCCTCCGCAGTTGCTGATGGTGGTTTGTATACTAGGATAATTACTAGATTCTTATTTTCCACTTTAATGCCGAGGATTTCTACTATATCATTCGTAGCGTTCAAAACTTCTGTGCAACAGAGAGTATCTTTTATATAGAGTCCTACTCCTCCCTGTGACCTATTAATTCTATCACATCTATACATGTTATAGTTTTCTATCTGAATCTCTCCGTCCAAAACATCCCTTGTATGTGTTTCTGTAAATGCTCCAAACATGGCATTTGCTTCTGATAGGAGTCCACTAACATAACTAACTTTGTCATTTTTATTTGATTTCAGACCCTGAATATTTGCAAATATGAAGCAGGAGTTACCATTTGGGATGTTTGGTCTTTCTTTAATCCTTAAAATAGGGATTAAACTCTCAGCATATATATGCTGAGAGAAATACACCTCTCAGTGTTGGTTGGATAACTGGGCTAATAGCCTGTCGATTACACCAGGGTCATTAAGGCTTCACACAACTTAGCTGCATGACCCTTGTCGGTTTAGCGCTTTATTTGATTATAATAATAATAATTCACACAACCTGTTCACCACCAATCAGGAATACGGTAAATACATCTCTCGGTGTATATATCTCGTACGTGTCAGGTGTGAAATCAGGGGCTGCGCCGAGAGGGGTTTCTGGGAAAGTGGGAGGGCTTCAGCCTTCCAAAAATTCCCTTCAGCCCTTAAATAAAAATAGTAATAATAATAACGCTGCTTCAGAACAAATCCAGCTTCCCTTCCCTTCACATAGCCACCCCTATTATCCCCCCTATTATCCACCTCCCCTTCCATTAAGGCCGCGTTTTACCTTACACCTGTTAATAACGGTTTAATCCTTTAAACAGAAATATGAGTAATTTCTCAGGGTATATACTCTAAGAGGTTAATTGGTTAAATAATGAAGTTTAAAGCCTATCGACTACACGAAGGTCATTTAGGCTGCATGTAACCTGTTCACCACCCGTCAGGAATACTTTAATCCTTAAAGCGGAGAGTCATGTCAACTATCACTGAATATAAACCGAGAGATATAAAACTCTGGGCACATGTAATGTCTTTAGTGTTCATACACCCCACCTCCTGTTCATACACCCCACCTCCTGTTCATGCACCCCACCTCCTGTTCATACACCCCACCTCCTGTTCACACACCCTACCTCCTGTTCATGCACCCCACCTCCTGTTCATACACCCCACCTCCTGTTCATACACCCCACCTCCTGTTCACACACCCTACCTCTTGTTCATGCACCCCACCTCCTGTTCATACACCCCACCTCCTGTTCATACACCCCACCTCCTGTTCACACACCCTACCTCTTGTTCATGCACCCCACCTCCTGTTCATGCACCCTACCTCCTGTTCACACACTCTACCTCCTGTTCATTCACCCCACCTCCTGTTCCTACACCCCACCTCCTGTTCACACACTCTACCTCCTGTTCATTCACCCCACCTCCTTTATCTACATTAGTGACGATGGTGTTATTGTTCTCGGGTAAGTTTCTCAGGACGAGGAAATATCTAATTCATTAGAATCATGGTTCCTTTTGACTGTATCCAGGAGTTAGTTAGTGTTTCTTCCGGATGCCTGTGATGAATTATAATCCCTGGCTTTTATACTTAGTTATCCTTAGAAAAGTCACCTTGGCCAACCTGCAGCAGAAATTCAATAGTCACCTCAACGACAGTAGAGTAAAATGAGACGCCCTTAGGTAATGAAACGTTTGAAGCCAAGCAGATGAGGCTTTTGAAAATTATTTGATCCATTACAGGAATTTTGGAGTGAGTTATGTACATAATTTTGATCACAGCGCAGCTGTACCTGAGAACAGCGACATGAACCCTCTCCCCCACAACAGTAAACCAGCATTGAGAAGTTAAGGTCGATCGAATGAGGCATTCTCGATTTATATACAAAAACTACCTGATACCTAATTAGACTTAATTAAGTGCCACTTAGAAATATAATTATAAACATTGTATAGTAAACAGATACTAATAATGACAAACAAAATCATTGATCACTTATTTTAGTATGTGTGACTGAATATACAAATTTACCGAAACGAAAAGAAAGGTGGGTAAATTACCTGAGCGCTTTCGTGTATTTACACACACATCTTCGGAGGAACTAAGACGCTGTACTTTCCTTACGGGTTTAGCGCATCCCCGTGAACACAACAACAATTCGGAGAAATTAGTTCTTTCGAAGTTCTTTAAAAGCGTGTACCAACGCACGATAACGCTCATGTTTTTTTTCCATCCCATTACTTTTTGACCGTTATTTTTGACCACATTATTTTTTACATAACTTCTGTGGTGATTTCTTGCTCTGTGTGAATATAATTGAAAACAATATTGAAATGTGTTTGTCATTACCAGTGGATAAAATGTATAAGGAATATATTTCACATTGAATTGTACCCAGAGTATATTTCACGTCAAAAAAAAAAAATCCGGATTAATGTATGTTCAATATACTTCACTTTAAAGCTGGAGTTAAGATGTATATTGAGTATATTTCATATCAAAGCTAGTATAAAAAATACAGGTGTATTTCCTAATAAGAATACTGACATTGGACACTGACAAGGACTCTGGCGTGACTGACGTCAGTCCTGTCATTTGCATAATGAAGATGGGGAACGCAAAGATAAACCTTCCATGAGTCGTTCATGACCCCCTCCTCTCCCCCCTCCCCCCAAAAAAAAACGCAGGGGCGTCATAAGTACGTTAAGAAATAACACAAATGTAAGGGGACCCAAGACTCTTGAATAGCCTGCCATCATACACAAGGGAAATTACCGTCAACTGTCTTCAGAAGGAAACTTGTTAAGCTTCCCAAGTTAGTTCCTGATCATTCGAGCTCTGGGTCATACATCGGATCGCGTGCGTCCAGTGGTAATAATCTAGGTGACCAGGCCTTGATACACCAGGAAGCCTGGTCTAGGACCGGGCCACGGGGGCGCTGACCTCCGAAAACATCCTTCAGACATCAGGCATCAAGCTTTAAGTAAAGCCCTTGCCACCATAACTAGTAATACGATGTACAGTGGAAATTTCAGCTTATTGACGATGAAAAATCATAGAGTTCGATCAAAAAAATCTTTATTAAAGCTTGTGGAGATGCCATTTGGCGAGATCTTTGATAAGATCAATGATGTACTATCAAGATGTACTAGCAATGATGTACTATCAAAGATATGCTCTAGTAACATGAGAGTTGCCATCTAGTATGATCAGATATATCCCATGTGAAAATCATACAAATTATTTGAAGAAAGAATCAGGTCACACTGAGGAAACGTAAATTTTAGGTTATGTGCGGAATCCTCAGGTCGAAAGATAAACTAATAACGAAAGGAGCCAAGGGTATAAGGAATGGAGGAGTAAGCATAAAGGAGTAACGAAGGAGTGATTAAACGTAGTTGGTGATGAACACTCAAGCTCTGGATCACAGAGGGCAGGCAGGGGCGTCCCTCAGGACCCGTCATTACCGCCCCTCTCCAGGGATTTCTCTAAAGCCAGCCTCGCTGTCTGGGCCCAACACCAGCTCCTCACGCGACCTCTCTTTAAGCGTCGTGGTCACTCAGGTGACCCACGACTTGTTCATTTTTGTTATCTACGCAATCTACCCAAGTTATCTACCCGATCTCAGTCCAGGTATCACCCGCTTGTTTGTGGGTATCTACCGCCCGTACCGCCCCTGGGATGCCCCGCCGCAGTGTCGCCATAGTCACGCGTGTACAAGTATGTCACCAGAGACACGGGAGTCAGAGACAGCTACGCTACCATACACACGGCCGGGTGCCGCAAGTCCGTTTATCACCATCACTCGACAAAACAGTCACCCTACGCCATCCCACAAGTGGATGAAAAGAGTGGAGGTGGATGAGGAGGTGGGTCAGGAAGGGAGGTGCAGCAAGCGTCGGGATGGCAACGCTGTAGCGCGATTCTGCAGATAGACGGTTTAAGTGTCGTGGTGCACTATTTATGGTACCCCCTCCCCCTCTCCATCCTCCTCCATCCTCCCCCTCCCCCTCCCCTCTCCTTCCCTCACCATCAACTTAAGGTCTCCTCGCCTTCTAAATAATTTTAATTAGTTTCAGATCATTTGTAATTAACGAGGTCGTCCACATTCCTCGAAGGAGCGAGGCTGTGCCTGCCGTGCGAGGCCGTGCCTGCCGTGCGAGGCTGTGCCTGCCGTGCGAGGCCGTGCCTGCCGTGCGAGGCTGTGCCTGCCGTGCGAGGCCGTGCCTGCCGTGCGAGGCCATGCTTGCCGTGCGAGGCCGTGCCTGCCGTGCGAGACTTTGCCTGCCGTGCGAGGCTGTGCCTGCCGTGCGAGACTTTGCCTGCCGTGCGAAGCCGTGCCTGCCGTGCGAGGCCGTGCCTGCCGTGCGAGACTGCCTGCCGTGCGAGGCCGTCCGTGCGATGTCTTACCTGCCCTGCTAGGCTGTGTCTGGGTGTGAGGGGAGGCAGGAGAGAGTGAGGGGAGGCAGGAGAGAGTGAGGGGAGGCAGGTGAGTGTGAGGGAAGGCAGGTGAGCGTGAGGGGAGACAAATGAGTTAGAGGGGAGAAAGATTGTATCCTCCCAATGAGATACATTAAGATACGTGGGTAGTGACCGTGGGGACACATGTTTGGATATATTATTTGGTTGTTAAATTGAGTAGTTAGGTTTAGTGGATAATGTGATATTTTTGTGTAGGTGGTTAGGCATGTGGGTGGGGGGTTGAGGTTTTCAAATAGATGGTTAGGTGGGTAGGTGGATGTGGCCGAGTTTGTCGATTTGGGTGGGCGGGCGGTAGGATAAATGGGTGGATGGTTGGATGGGTGGGTGGGTTTGTGATCGAAAAGGGAGGTTAATGTTGCTAGGTTTGTAGACTAGAATATAGGTGGTGAGAAGGGTGGGTGGGTGTTTAAAGTTAGGTGGGTAGGCTTTCGGGTGGGCGGTCTGGATAATGGGGTGGGAAGGGTAAGTGGGTAGGTGGTTAATTCACCCACACACCATCAGCTACAGATGACGCCATATCATTATACAAATGACTTCATTTAGCAAACAACTAATATCTCCCTGGCACACGAGGAACCTCCCAGGTACACGAGGTACCTCCCAGGCACACGAGGTACCTCCCAGGTACACGAGGTACCTCACAAGTACACGAGGTACCTCCCAGGTACACGAGGTACCTCACAAATACGCGAGGTACCTCCCAGGTACAAAGGGTACCGGTTGAAGTTAATATTCTGCTTGAAGATTCCTGCCCAGCTTCCTGACTATGTAAAGCTAGACTTCATCTGCCTGCCTGCCTGCCTGCCTGCCTGCCTGCCTGCCTGCCTGCCTGCCTGCCTGCCTGCCTGCCTGCCTGCCTGCCTGCCTGCCTGTGTCTGCCTGTGTCTGCCTGTGTCTGCCTGCCTGTGTCTGCTTGTTTCTGCCTGCCTGCCTGCCTGCCTGCCTGCCTGTTCTGCTTTTTTTTCTTTGGTTGCCTTTCTGTTTGCCTAGGAAAAGATTCAGGATGCTTTTAAGCTGTGCAGTTGCCCTTGGGTCAAATTTATAGATTAGACAAAGAAATTTTGGTTCTCATTAGGTAACTTTGGGAACGTTTCGTTTGACCGGCTTCAGACCTTCAATACATGTGGCCTGTCTGTCTTCCTGCTACCATGCATTCCTTTCTGCCTGCCTGCCCACTTGCTTGCCTTCCTGCATGCATGCCTTCCTGCCCATTTGTATTGCCAGCATGCCTGCTTGTCTGTCTACCCGCCTGCTTGCCTGTCTATCTGCCTGCCTACATTACCTACTTAGTTGCTTGCCTTCTTGTCTATGTACCACTTAAACATCGCTTCGTTTTGAGGTTTTTACCATGTCTTCCTGTCGAAACAGATGTTTATCTTAATGAGACTTACAATGGAGCGGAGTCTCCACCAGAGTCGTGTATTGATAATGCTATGTTGACGACTCCCTTGCAAGGGATGCTAAAAGATCTGATTATATTAAGATGAGGGCTGGCCCGGTGGTCGCCAAGGAGCTGTGTGTGGCCAAGCGGGGCAGACTTGCCAGAGGAGTGCCCAGCAGGGGCAGGGGTACGTGAGGGGAAGGAGGGGGAAGGAAAGAGGAGAGGGGAGAGAGAAGATTAAATTTCTAATGAAGGGGCAGAAATATAACTAGGAGATGTAATTCCGGCCACAGCTGGAGAATAAATTTCTTAATGCTAAATTTCTGCTGAGGAGGGGTAAGGAGGGGCAGGGCAAGTTGTGAGGAATGGAAAAGGGACAAGGTGGGAGGTGGGGCAAGAGGAAAGAGCAGGGTAAGGGGACGAGCAGGGCGAGAGGTGTGAGGAGAGGCTAGACGAGAGGTGCGAAGTGGGGTAAAGTGAGAGAGGGGCAGGGCTTATGGAGGAATCTTCAGTAGGGAAAGGCGAGAGAGAGAGAGAGAGAGAGCGTGAGGGAGGACTTAGGGAGGGGTTTCGTGCGGCGAGGCACAGCCAGAGAGGAACCTTGTGTAGGGAAAGGGGGGGATGAGGTGGAGTTGGGTTGAGAGCGAGGTGAGGTTACTAAAGAAGACTTTAAGTACTTGAATTCTTTTGATATTCTGGGCATTACCACACAAAAAGACGAGTTGGGGCAGCTGAGCGAGGTACTAATCTCGAAGCACACAATACCAAGAGCCCACTAGAGGAATTCGCTTGCAAATAAGAATGACTGGTGATTGTTGCCTTGTGTTCTTGCAAAACGTGTTTGGGGACCAATATGTTCTTCTGGCCTTGATGTTTAATTTGGAGGCAGATAACAGCAAATGGGCGTAGTACACTAGCTCGTGACGCCAAGGTATATACATTAGGGTATATACGTTAACTCGTGACGTCAGAGTTTATGCACTCAGGATGTATACACTCCCTTATGATGCGCGTGGCATGCTAAGAGTAAGCTTATTCGACATACGTTTATTCGGTGTATATAACACACCCATATAGGCATGCCCTCCCGACCATCAAACAAGATGCTAAGAGTATGATGAGTGGGGCCCCCTCATTACTCTACCACCTTGGTTCAACACAGCCAATCACAAGAAACACGACAAAGTTGTGAAGCGATGTTGGACACTCGTAAAGCAACACTGACATACTTACCTCCGAGTCTGGTCGAAGACGGTTCTCACCGTGTCTCTTCTTACAATTGCCTTTTTCTACATATACTCTGTAAATATTGTACATGTAATTGCTTGCTGTTTGGTGAAGGAAATATAAGTATTTACTCACCGCTGTCTTGCTTGTTCATCATTTCTACCATTTCTACGGGTTATAGTGCTACGACCAGGTATGCAGGCCACAAGATTTTACCTGTGTTCGTAATAATGATAGAGTATTTCTACCTACCTACCTGGAGTCTACCTGGAGGGTATTCCGGGGAACAACGCCCCCGTGGCCTGGTTCATGATCAGGCCTCCAAGTGGATCAGGGCTTGATCAACTAGGCTGTTACTACAGCCCGGCTGATCCGGCTTTCACTTTAGGTATCTGTCCAGCTTCCTCCTGAAGGTAGCCAGGGGACTCTTGGTAATTCCCTTTATGGCTGGTGGGAGGCTGTTGAACAGTCTTGGGCCCTGGAAACTTATTGTCTTTTCTCTTAGTGTACTAATGGCGTCCCTACTTTTCATTGAGGGAATGTTGCACCGCCTGCCAAGAGTGTATATACATGAAATTGTGTATCTATTTTTATGTACACTAAAATATTACTGTATACCCTACATTAGCGAAAACAAATGTTTGCTGGTTAGTGACTAGTTGCATCGTGCACAATGACCCTCTCGTGTTGTTGTTGTTGTGGTGGTGATGGTGGTGGTGGTGATGGTGGTGGTGGTGTCATAAAATGACCCGTGCCAGAGCCAAGTTTTCCGCCCCATTTAAGAAATATAAGATCATCTTCAGTATTCCAGGATGCAAGTGAATCGTGACGGACAAGATATAGAAAAAAATCACATTTTCGTGCAGTTGAGGACATTTATTAAACGGAACAGATCGCTTTGAGTGGCTACTCCAGTCGTAATACAGAAAACAACTAAGAACTGAGTGCATATATACTTCACCATATACTCCATATATACCTCACTATACACTTCATATATACTTCACTATATATTCCATTTTTTTATTATTCACTGCATTAGGACTAAGGATGTCACTCACAGTGAAACGTTTCCTTTAATTAATATCCTGAACTGTTCATTCGTGTCACTTTTCCATGTTCCAGGACTACTTGAAAGTAACAAACTTTTAGAGTATACAATCTTAAAGTTTACTCTTATACGTACCTATGTTAGGGATTAAAGAATACTGAAAGTAACTAGGGTAGATTACGACCTTCAGTGATGCTGCCAGTTGACAGGTCTTTAAACCAAAACAATAACAACAAAATTCACGGATTACTCCATTTGTTCCACATGTTATAATCTAGTATTAGGAAGGTATGTATTACCACGATGTTGAACCTAATATTGGGTTGTCAAACAATCCGTCAACCAAAGTAGGTTCATTTGTATTCTTTAGGATCGTTGCGTTACATGATAACATTGTTTGTGCCTTAGAAAGCAGCATTTTTTTTTTTTCGATTATGATTTAGCAGGGTGAGTAGAGGACACGGCGGCCGTGGAGACTTCGACGCAGAATATGTAATGATCTCACGTTAGTCTGGTTTGTATTTCTTGGACAGGTAAACTATTCTGGTTCATTTCGTGCAAGGAATCGTGAATTCTCGATGACATGTCGTACTAAGGTTCTAGCATGTGGTTTTCAGGATTTCAGCACTAGAGTGCTAGAACATGGTCTTGAGTGCCTGCACGTGGTTTTAGGGTACTAGCATGTGGTTCCTTTTTCGACTAATGTTGTAGTTCCTGCGTAACAACTCTACTATATATATATATATATATATATATATATATATATATATATATATATATATATATATATATATATATATATATATATATATATATATATATATATATATACATATATATATATATATATATTCTACTGTAATTTAGATTCCCCTTCCACGAGAGTAAAATAACTCACCACAAATTTAGTTCCACATATAACCAGAGAAATGTTTTTTTTTTCACCTATAAAAACAAGTTTTTCTAAATAAAGATAAAACTATCATCTATAATTAATAGCCAACGTTCACCAATGGAGTCAGAGACAAAATTGCACCAGTGAATCAAAGTATTTGTCCCTGAGTCTTCATTGATTGCAATGTCACAACACCAGAATTTATGGCTATGCTTACTACAGCTACCAGGGTAATTGCATCCGCTCGCTTGCCAGCTGCAAGTCCCAGCATACAACAACAGTCAAGTTTATCATTGTTGGCAAGATAGCAAATTTAGTTTAGAAATAAAAATGATGAAACACAAACATACATATATACATATGTGTGCTTTCAGAAGTGCGCAACCAGCTAATTCAAATACATCATAAGCACTCTCCTAATGAGTAAAAGCATTATACTTCCCACCTTCAAGACTCAAACGTTCGGCTAGTCGGTTTAACTGAATCTTTTCATAAAACTTACGTTTCTCACACTCCAACTGTATGTAAAGTCATGAAAATCGTTTGTCTCCACTCACTCCTCTCTAACACGCTCATACAAGCCTACAGAATACTCATACCCTAAGCACACACAACCTTCTTTACTTCCTCACTCCAATCCTTCCTGACACCAACCCCATCCCTCCTTCCTTCCTTCCCAGATTTATACACCCCTTTGGTCGTCTTATTCTGCTAGATCCTCTCTAAATGCCCAAACCACCTCAATAACTACTACTCACCGTCCTCTAATTTCTACGCTCTGAATTTCATGCATAACATTCATGCCCTTCATTGCTCTCAAACATGATATCTCCACTCTCTCCAGCCTCCTCCTCTCTGATAAACATTTAAAACCCATGCTTCACACCCATATAAAAGTATCGATACCACTATACTCTGGAACATCCAGAGTATAGTGTGGTGTGTGTGTGTGTGTGTGTGTGTGTGTGTGTGTGTGTGTGTGTGTGTGTGTGTGTGTGTGTGTGTGTTTAAAACAGCGTATGTCAACACAGATAAGGGGTCACAGTCTCCACCTTAGTGACCTTAACACTGTATGTGAAGTACTTCACTATAGTCATCAGGCGCTGAGGTCTACATTAGCTTCTAGAGGATAATTCAGATTACTGTGTTATCTCCCCCGATCTACAGACCGGGATTACAGGATTATATATTATATAGTGAGGGATTTAAGGACGGGGATTAACCACACTCTGCCAAACTTACCCTTGTCCACCACCCATCCTCACCCACCCAACCACAAGCCTCTACACCCACCCACCCACCCGCTCACCCAACAACCCCTCTCATTACTCATCCACCCAACACTCTCCTTGCCCACCCACACATCACCCTACCCACCTACCTCCCTAACTAACCCACCTAAACACCGCAGTCTTCATCCACCCATCCACTACCTTGCTATCCCAGCCGCCCACCACTCTCACGCATTCACTATCCTTTTCTCCCACCTAATACCCTCCTCACCCATTCACTCACCCACCCACGCTACTCACCCATACCACAGCACCCCTTCTCCTCGCTCTTCCACTTCACCCAACTCACCCACCCGCCCACTACCTTACTGACTCACCTGTTCTCATCCACCAATCCACCATCACCATCTTTACCCATCTATTAAAATAATCACAGTCATCAATATTATTATTTTCATCGTTGTCTTCGTGATCATCATCATTACTATCGTCCTCAACAATAGCAACAACAACAACACCAATAATACTGATAACAGTAATCATTATCAACACACACACAAAACTCAAAAACCACTCCATTTTCCCAATACCAACAACCCCGAACCCTTTCTCCCTCCACTATCTACAAGCATAACCCCGACATCTTCCCCTCGCTAATTGACTAATGTTGGTTATACTTTAGCACAGTTAGCCCTTTTCATGTAGGTAGGACTCTTCAAAGATAAAGTTGTTACTCTTAAAATGAACTCTTAACTCTTAGGACCTCTTGTCAGCGTCGCTGGCTGCCTTTTTGGAGTGCCGTGTTCGAATCCCTGACAAATATTTCCAGTCTTAACAATTAAGATCTTTGAGGATAAAGAGTGGTGGAATTAGGTTCATTTATAGAGCAAGAAAGACGCGTGGGTTTTGAAACTTTCCCTGATTTTGTATTAATAGAGTTGGAGAGGCTGTGTTGCAGGAGTTGTGTTCCAGGACCCCGGCGGTGAGGGTTTATGAAGCGGAGAGTTCCTGCAGGGTAAGCCGCTGCCACCTCCTTCCAAACTCTATTGTCACAATCGGCTTAAGATGTTCTGGTGTTCCTTAAGACGAAAGTATAACATATTTTTTTTTTTTTAGATTTTAGTGGCGATCAGTAAACAATCATTAGAAATGATAAAATTAATGAATTCTTATATATTGTAAATATAACTTTAAGGCTTGACAAGACGAAACTCGCTTTCAAACTTAAAGAACTGGCAAGTATTCACAGGGTCTTCCTTCAGCATGAAATACAAATCCAGATAATTTAGTCTGAAGAATCCACAGGTGCGGCCTCACAAAAATAATCATAATTAACAGGTAATTTTCTAAAGCACCAAAAGGAGGAAGCATAATAAGCAACAGCCTCAAACTCTCAAACAGCAATCAGTTGTGGACAAGTGTCCGGAGCAGCGAGGGTAAATGAGTTCGAATCTCTCTCCTGAGTGGAAGCGAGTCGGCCATAATGACCCTAAAATACCGCGATAAAGCCCCTTAACACTCCCAAGAATCCCTCCGACCGCCCCGCATCTTCTTATCTCTACTCTCATCTTGCCGGAGACCTCAAGCAGGGCACTGCAGCCGAACGGGAGGGATAAGGGAGGGACACCCTACCAGAAAAGGCGGGGGAGCACCCTGTCAGGGGATGAGGGGAACACCCTGCCGGGGAAGAACATCTTGTTACAGGATCATCCAGGCTTACCACCAGATGGTCAGCCGTCACCGCCTCCCGCACACAATTCTTTCGACATTCCTCGGTGCTGAGAGTATATCTCCTGGCTCTGGTGTCTCGCTGGCTCAGGTATCAGTAGGTATTCGTGCTCAATGGGAAAATGAGAACGTCTAGCTCCACGGAAAAATATATTAGTGCATATTTTCCTATGGGAAAATATAAGCACTTCCCGGTCCGTGTGTAAATATGAATACTTCTTGTACCATTGGAAAACATAGACACTTCTAAACCAGTGGGAAAATATGAGAGGTTCCTTCCACACGCAGATACACAAACTGCATGATCAAGATAAGTGAAAAAAAACTGAAGGATGGTGCAGGGGGTCAACGCCCCCCGCGGCTCGATCCCAGACTGGGTCTTTCCTTTACGTTTCCCTTATTCAGATGCGAATGGATATCCATTCCTGTGGTAATTGCATCAATTAACCTAAATTTCACTTATTGAAACATAAATATTATAATATTAGTAAACGTTTTGTTAACAGCACAAAATATATTATATATATATATATATATATATATATATATATATATATATATATATGATATATATGCAAGAAAACCACTATGAAAAATAGAAGAATTCCAAGCGGTTTCGTGACTACTCACATTATCAAGGAACAATGTTCCTTGTTCCATTGTTCCTTGATAATGTGAGTAGTCACGAAACCGCTTGGAATTTCTATTTTCATAGTGGTTTTCTTGCATATTTTGATATCACCTGTTTACTGTGATCTTTTGCATATATATATATATATATATATATATATATATATATATATATATATATATATATATATATATATATATATATATATATATATATATATATATATATATATATATATATATATATATATATATATATATATATATAACACCACCACCTACGACTTTATATAAGGTTCAGGCAAGCCTGTTTGCTACCTGATACCTGATATTTATTTAGATAGTCTTTAACAGGTGTCACCTTCAGGAAAGCAGTCACCTTCGAAGCTCCTAATATCACACATTCCTGACCAGTTAGGTGGTAGGTGTTGGGACACAGCTTCTTGAATACTAATGGCAGTAATGGTAGTTAATGAAGTGGTGGTGGCGGTAGTGGTAGAAAGGTCGATGGTAGTTAATGAGGTGGTGGTGGTAATTAACGCTTGTTAAGGAATTGATAGCCGGGGTCATTGTTAGGTAGGTGGTGCTAGATGGATGGTAGTGGTTCTGGGCTTCATGGTTATGCACCTCTTCTCTAGCTGCTTGTTCGTGGTACTTAAGCAACTTGTCCGTAGAATTAGGAAATATTGTCCATGGTTCTAAGAGATCTTATCCGTGAGAGATCTTGCCCGTGGTACTGGAAGATTTTGTTTGTGGTACTGAAATAACGTGCCCATGGTACTGGGAGACAATATACATGGTACCGAGAGATCTTGTTCTTGGTACTGGGAGATATTATCCGTGGTACCGGGAGATCTTGACCTTGATGCTGATAAATCTTGTCCTCGTTACTCAGATACCTTACGGGAGATCTTGTCAGTGGTACAGAGAGATCTTATCCATAGAACAGAGAGATAGAGAGATCTGATCATGACAAAATATATCAAACCCAGGAGACTACCTGAAGAATAGTACTGGTTCCAACCATTTCAGTGACGAGGACGGATTTCCCGCTGACATAACTTTCCAGTTTATATTAATTTGCTATTGCTATTTGCAATATCATTAAGGCTGAGTTGCGTTAACCTTACCTAGAACAACTTGGCTTTGGAAATAGAATGGAAGAGGTATGTGAGTGTAAATAGGACTTGTCTAAGACCAGTAGGCTCACCGCAGTGCTTTTCTAGTCTGGCGTATTTTTGCGTTCTTAAATCGTAGAGAAATTGACGCACTGTACTGTTTTGGAAAGCGGGACTTCTTTACTGGGACTTTTTTTTTTCAAACAAATGCTGAGGGGACATTTACAGCAACAGTTTAAGCTGATGTTTACAGAAGCAGACGAAAATGTCATTTTTAGCTGTGGAGAACCAAAATTATTGACTCGGCAGACGATGTAACATCCCCCCAGTGAAAAGCAGGGGTGCCACTAGCACGTTGAGAGACAACACAATAAGTGTCAGGGGCCCAAGACTGTTCAACTGCCTCCCAGGATACATAAGGGGGATTACCAATAAACCCCTGGCTGTCTTCAAGCAGGCACTGGACAGGCACCTAAAGTCGGTACCTGACCAGCCAGGCTGTGGTTCGTACGTTGGACTGCGTGTGGCCAGCAGTAACAGCCTGGTTGATCAGGCCCTGATCCAACATGAGGCCTGGTCACAGACCGGGCCGCAGGGGCGTTGACCCCTGGAACTCTCTCCAGGTAAACTCCAGGTCATCTTAGCTGAGGCGTACTGAGTTTACTGACAGATGGGACGGTCATTTTAGCTGAAACTTACAAAGTTAACTGTCGGAGATGGAAAGGTAATTCTAGCTGTGGTAAACAAAATTAATGAAGGTGCTGGAAAGATCATTTCGGCTGTGGTGTACAAACTTTGCTGAAGGTGACGGAAAGGTCATTTCACTGCGCTCTACGAGGACCTTGATATAGAGAAGTGACCAGTAGACAGACACTCCTCTGGGACGATATTATAAAAGTTTCAAGATCGTCATTAAGGGGAGATTTTCACTACATCCAAATAAAAAGTAAGAACCATGATTGTAGCATCGTGATGGTAGCACCATGATTGTAGCATCGTGATGTAGCACTGTGATTGTGGCATTATGACTGTATTACCGTGACTGCAGCATCATGACTATCACCGTGACTGTAGCATTCTCACTGAAGCTTCGTGACTGTTGTACCGTGACTATAACACTGATTGTAGCACAATGGCTGTAGCACCGTAACTAAAGCACTGTGACTGTATCGTGAATGTAGCAATGTGGATGTAGCACCGTGACAGTTTCACCGTAACTGTAGCTTCGTGTATATTTTTAATTGTTTTATTCATGTTCACTTAAACGAAAAAAATACCAAAAAAAGCCCACAAAATAGATGCAATATAACTGTGTTTTTGACAGTCATTGTTTTTTGACCTTGATCAAAAATCTAATTATCTAATTCACTTTAATTTGATCATCTAATACTTTCTATTCAGATCATTTACTGTATTTTGATCTAATCATTTAGAACATTTTAATCTAATTTTCTAATTCGTCTGAGTGTAACTGTTTTACTCTTTCTAATGTTATTAGAAAGTCTCTCCCTCTAATCTGTTATTAATTAGTAACTGAGTTTGAAGCCTATCGACTACAGGGGGGTTATTGAGGAGTCATGTCACCTATTCACCACCAGACCAAAAGTCTCTAATCCCTAAAATAGGGAATAAAGTCAGTTTTTACCATTGACATCTAACAGAAATGCTCTTTTGTGTACAATGATTTTTTTTTTTTTTGTAAACAGAAGTATTTTATTTGCATTTGTCGTTGTTTCCTGTGTCTGTGACGTCGCTTCAAGAGTCGGATGTTTAATATTAGTGCAGGAATTGTGTTAACCAGGCAGCTTGCTCTCTTGTCTCATGTTTGTTCTGGAGTTGGACCAGTGATTGTGTCCAAGACATTCCTCTTTGTCTTCAGTTTGTCTTTAACTGGACCAGTGTTAATGTGCAAAGCAGTTTTCCTCTTTTGCTACTTTGATTTGAACTGGATCGATACTTGTTTACCGGACAGTCACCTTTGTTGTCACATTGTTTTGAACTGACCCTAGTGACCCTGTGGGCTTTGTGGGCCAAACAACTTCCTTTGTCATGAGATGACCCCGAGTGTGTCCAAGTCAATCATCTCTGGCGTGAAGTGATCAAAGCCTCTTGACCCCACGTAGCATTTTTGATGCTCCGCTCTGACCTCGTGGATGCTCATTGGCAGCACCACTGCTTACACTGGCTTACTTCACCCAGCAAATACGGTGGGTACAGATCGCAAGTCTTGCGGCATCTGCTCTCTCGTGTACTCTTCTTCATTAATAATGCACTTGAAGGTTTGTGTTTGATAGTTGGTGGTCCCCACAGCGAGGGTCCCCTGGGTCCCTCCACGGGACCATGGGGACCTCCTGCTGACCCTGGTGTAAGAAATTCGTCTCCCAGAGGGATAATCCCAGGTCGAACCGCCTCCCTCTTTGACCTGACTGACTCCCGACACACTGCACCTTACACCTCATAACCTCACACTTGACCTACACCTCCTGCAGCATCCCTCATCATTATCTTCTCACCCTACCTGTCTCCCTCTCATCATTACCTTCTCACCCTACCTGTCTCCCTCTCATCATTACCTTCTCACCCTACCTGTCTCCCTCTCATCATTACCTTCTCACCCTACCTGCCTCCCTCTCATCATTACCTTCTCACCCTACCTGCCTCCCTCTCATCATTACCTTCTCACCCTACCTGTCTCCCTCTCATCATTACCTTCTCACCCTACCTGTCTCCCTCTCATCATTACCTTCTCACCCTACCTGCCTCCCTCTCATCATTACCTTCTCACCCTACCTGCCTCCCTCTCATCATTACCTTCTCACCCTACCTGTCTCCTCTCATCATTACCTTCTCACCCTACATGTCTCCCTCTCATCATTACCTTCTCACCCTACCTGTCTCCCTCATCATTACCTTCTCACCCTACCTGTCTCCCTCTCATCATTACCTTCTCACCCTACCTGTCTCCCTCTCATCATTACCTTCTCACCCTACCTGCCTCCCTCTCATCATTACCTTCTCACCCTACCTGTCTCCCTCTCATCATTACCTTCTCACCCTACCTGTCTCCCTCTCATCATTACCTTCTCACCCTACCTGTCTCCCTCTCATCATTACCTTCTCACCCTACCTGTCTCCCTCTCATCATTACCTTCTCACCCTACCTGTCTCCCTCTCATCATTACCTTCTCACCCTACCTGTCTCCCTCTCATCATTACCTTCTCACCCTACCTGCCTCCCTCTCATCATTACCTTCTCACCCTACCTGTCTCCCTCTCATCATTACCTTCTCACCCTACCTGTCTCCCTCTCATCATTACCTTCTCACCCTACCTGTCTCCCTCTCATCATTACCTTCTCACCCTACCTGCCTCCCTCTCATCATTACCTTCTCACCCTACCTGTCTCCCTCTCATCATTACCTTCTCACCCTACCTGTCTCCCTCTCATCATTACCTTCTCACCCTACCTGTCTCCCTCTCATCATTACCTTCTCACCCTACCTGTCTCCCTCTCATCATTACCTTCTCACCCTACCTGTCTCCCTCTCATCATTACCTTCTCACCCTACCTGTCTCCCTCTCATCATTACCTTCTCACCCTACCTGCCTCCCTCTCATCATTACCTTCTCACCCTACCTGTCTCCCTCTCATCATTACCTTCTCACCCTACCTGTCTCCCTCTCATCATTACCTTATCACCCTACCTGTCTCCCTCTCATCATTACCTTCTCACCCTACCTGCCTCCCTCTCATCATTACCTTCTCACCCTACCTGTCTCCCTCTCATCATTACCTTCTCACCCTACCTGTCTCCCTCTCATCATTACCTTCTCACCCTACCTGTCTCCCTCTCATCATTACCTTCTCACCCTACCTGTCTCCCTCTCATCATTACCTTCTCACCCTACCTGTCTCCCTCTCATCATTACCTTCTCACCCTACCTGTCTCCCTCTCATCATTACCTTCTCACCCTACCTGTCTCCCTCTCATCATTACCTTCTCACCCTACCTGCCTCCACATCATCTTCCATTACCTTGAAAACCTCCCTTCCCTCCTTCCTTAACCACTACCTTCTTTCCTATCGTCTCCCGCTACCCCTCTTTTTTCACACCTGCTCACCCACCCTTCTTAGGTACCACCTTCCGATATTCCTCTCTATCTCTTCCTCATTTTTCTCTTCGGTTATCTTCCCGGTCCCCCTTTCATCGTGATCTTCCTCATCGCCGTTGTCCTCGTCTCTCCGTGTCATCCATCCCACCGGAAGCCTCACACCGCAACACTCACGATCGTTGCTTCTTTCCCATCGCCCCTTCATTTTTCAGTCTCATACAGTGTGTCCCCATTACTTGCTTCACTCCCCCTTCCCATCCATCTCCCCTTCCCCCCTTCCCTCAGCTCCTCCTCAAAGTGTTGTTAATCTTCTGGAATTATTATTATTATTAGTTTTAGTAGTAGTGGAAGTAGTAATAGTAGCAGTAATAGTAGTAGTAGTAGTAGTACTAGAAGTAGCCGTAGCAGCAGCAGTAAAAGTAGGCTGTTTCTTCACTTTTGCGTGTTTGTTCTTGGTGTTGTACATCCTTATACATATCTGTGGTGAGTGTGTACCGGTGTTCCTGTGGGTTTCACCTCACAAGGATCGTTGTTAGGATGCATTAAGTTGACTTTTTTTTTTTAATATTGCAGGATGTTTCCGTCGTGATACCGTGCTGTCCAGAGCTTGGCTCTAGATATTCCATGTTGTCAGTTATTTGTGCACTGTCACAGTCGGGGCACCTGGTAACCATACTGCCTCGCATTGTAAGTGGGACTTTGATGCGGAACTGGGACCTTGTATGCCCACTTTAGGGTCTTTAATGGCCGCTACTGCTGTTCCATGTTTGCTCTCGCTGGTCATGGTCTTGTCTGCTGTTTCACAACATTGCATCTATGTTGGATAGACTGTTTAGAGCGTCGTGGATATTTGACTTATCATTTACATATATATACTATATTACTAAGTTAAAACAGTTATTAACTTTTTAAATAAATGTAAATAACTTGGACTGACCTGTAATATAATCGAGTACTCCTCAAAGTGCTATTTAAGTGTTACTGTAATACGATACATATTTCCCAATAGACTAAAACTAAATACTTTCTTTAAGTAACTTGTTGATATTTGACATTTCTAGTTCCTAGACATATTTTATATTTGCTTTTATTGATGATGATGATGATGATAATAATAATAATAATAATAATAATAATAATAATAATAATAATAATAATAATAATAATAATAATAATAATAATAATAATAATAATAATAATAATAATAATAATAATAATAATAATAATAAAGTGAGCGTCAGGTTCACATTTTCGACTGTGAAATTAATAGTGAAAGTCGGATATCAGCAACCTTATTAACAGCTGTATACAGGACTGTCAGTGTGAAAAAGATTGCGGTATCCTTCGCAATGGCCCAGGTATAAATTATGTAATAGCAGCCATAGTGTACCTCCTCCTTCCCTGAGGTGATATGACAGCCATGGTGTGACCTGAGGTAACCTGTCTCCTTCCCTGAGGTGGTATGACAGCCATGGTGTGACCTGAGGTAACCTGTCTCCTTCCCTGAGGTGGTATGACAGCCATGGTGTGACCTGAGTTAACCTGTCTCCTTCCCTGAGGTGGTATGACAGCCATGGTGTGACCTGAGGTAACCTGTCTCCTTCCCTGAGGTGGTATGACAGCCATGGTGTGACCTGAACTGACCTTGCCCCTCCTTCCCTGTGATCCATGCCACAGTCCCAACCCTCCCCCATACTCACCCGATGCCGCGTTCTTCACTCTCACCTCAAGACACCCATATATTTAACGTTAGTTTTTATCTATTTCGCAGTCGACGTGTTTTGAGTTTCTTAATTTAACGTACAGAAAATTATTAACATGGTTAAGTAACCATTGAAACCTTCTCTTTGATTTACAAGGTAAGTCTGTGAGAGGTTGTGTGAGCCATGTAAAATATATGTGTGAGTGATGTCTCTCTTTGGGTCGTACTCTAGCTCAAGTCCCCTTAAAGCCTAGCTTAACCTAGCCTAACCTAACCCAACCTAACCTAACCTAAGCTAACCTAACCAGGTGTTGATGATGGGTTTAGCTACGCTTGGGTTACAGTGGTACAGTGTAACTCCCTGTCACCAACAATGGTACTCCTGACCCCCGACAATGATGATCTTGACTCCCACAATAGTGCTCCTGATTCCCATAATGGTTCTCTTGACTCCCAAAATGGTGCTCCTAACTCCTACAATGGTGCTTCTGACCCCCACAATGGTGCTCCTGACCCCCACAATGGTGCTTCTGACTCACACAATGGTGCTCCTGACCCCCACAATGGTGCTCTTGACCCCCACAATGGTGCTCCTGACCCCCGCAATGGTATTCCTGGCTCCCACAATGATGCTCCTGAACCCCACAATGGTGCTCCTGACTCCCATAATGGTGCTCCCGACTCCCACAATGGTGCTCCTAACCCTCACAATGGTGCTCCTAACCCCCACAATGGTGCTCCTAACCTCCACAATGGCATTTCTGACTCCCACAATGGTGCTCCTGGCAGCCTCTTCACCCACAACAATGGACCCTCTGCCTCCCACAAAGCGTCTTGAAGAACCTTTCCGGAGTAGTCTTGACGCGGTTTGATAATACCACCAATGGAGATGGATCTTGCGCTCACAGGGTGTATGAATGAGGAGGAGGAGGCCGAGGAGAGAAGAAAACTGAGGCGTGAGAGAGAGAGAGAGAGGTACAAGGAGGAAGCTGAGGAGGAGCAAGTGTGTTAGTTGGCTGGTTGGTTGTTTAGCTGATTGGTTTGTTGAGTGGCTGCTTGTTTCGTTTTCTGATTGGTTAGACATAATTAGGAATACTGGAAGGGGTACCTGATTTTTTTTCGTTTGTTTCTGCAGTCTTTTGTGCCAGACACATCACCACCATCGGTGGTGATGATGCTTCTGGTCCGGAAACAGTTGTCGTGGAGTTTCTTTTCTGGTCTGGTAACAGTGGTGGTGGTGTTTCTAGTCTGGTAATAGTGGTGGTGGTGTCTCTTGTCTGGTAACAGTGGTGGTGGTGGATCTGGTCTGGTAACAGTGGTGGTGGTGTCTCTGGTCTCGTAACAGTGGTGGTGGTGGTGTCTCTGGTCTGGTAACAGTGGTGGTGGTGTCTCTGGTCTGGTAACAGCAGTGGTGGTGTTTCTGGCCTGGTAACAGTGGTAGTGGTGTTTCTGGTCTAGTAACAGTTGTTGTGGTGTCTCTGGTCTGGTAACAGTGGTGGTTGTGTCTCTGGTCTTTAAACAGAGTGGTGATGTTTCTGGTCTGGTAACAGTGGTGGTGATGTCTCTGGTCTGGTAATAGTGGTGGTGGTGTCTCTGGTCTGGTAACAGCAGTGGTGGTGTTTCTGGTCTGGTAACAGTGGTGGTGGTGGTGGTTCTGGTTTGGTAACAGTGGTGGTGGTGTCTCTGGTTTGGTAACAGTGGTGGTGGTGTCTCTGGTCTGGTAACAGCAGTGGTGGTGGTGTCTCTGGTCAGGTAACAGTGGTGGTGGTGTCTCTGGTCTGGTAACAGTGGTAATGGTGTCTCTGGTCTGGTAACTGTGGTGGTGGTGTCTCTGGTTTAGAAACAATGGTGGTGATGTCTCTGGTCTGGTAACAGTGGTGGTGGTGTCTCTTGCCTGGTAACAGTGGTAATGATGTCTCTGGTCTGGTAACAGTGGTGGTGGTGTCTCTGGTTTAGAAACAGTGGTGGTGGTGTTTCTGGTCTGATAACAGTGGTGGTGGTGTCTCTGGTCTGGTAACAACAGTGGTGGTGGTGGTGTCTCTGGTCTGGTAACAACAGTGGTGGTGATGTGTCTGGTCTGGTAACAGTGGTGGTAGTGTCTCTGGTCTGGTAACAATGGTGGTAGTGTCTCTGGTCTGGTAACAGTGGTGGTGGTGTTGGTGTCTCAGGCCTGGTAACAGTGGTGTTGGTGTCTCTGGTCTGGTAACAGCAGTGGTGGTGGTGTCTCTGGTCTGGTAACAGTGGTGTTGGTGTGTCTCAGGTCTGGTAACAGTGGTGGTGGTGTCTCTGGTTTGGTAACAGAGGTGTTGGTGTCTCTGGTCTGGTAACAGCAGTGGTGGTGGTGTCTCTGGTCTGGTAGCAGCAGTGGTAGTGGTGTCTATGGTCTGGTAACAGTGGTGTTGGTGTCTCTGGTCTGGTAACAGTGGTGGTTGTGTCTCTTGTCTGGTAACTGAGGTGGTGGTGTCTTTGATCTGGTAACAACGGTGGTGGTGTCTCTTGTCTGGTAACAGAGGTGGTGGTGTGTCTGGTCTGGTAACAGTGGTGTTGGTGTCTCTGGTCTGGTAACAGCAGTGGTGGTGGTGTCTCTGGTCTGGTAGCAGCAGTGGTAGTGGTGTCTCTCTTCTGGTAACAGTGGTGGTTGTGTCACTTGTCTGGTAACTGAGGTGGTGGTGTCTTTGATCTGGTAACAACGGTGGTGGTGTCTTTGATCTGGTAACAACGGTGGTGGTGTCTCTTGTCTGGTAACAGAGGTGGTGGTGTGTCTGGTCTGGTAACAGTGGTGGTGGTGTCTCTGGTCTGGTAACAGAGGTGGTGGTGGTGGTGCCTCTGGTCTGGTAACAGTGGTGGTGGTGTCTCTGGTCTGGTAACAGCGGTGGTGGTGTCTTCGTCTGGTAATAGAGGTGGTGGTGTCTCTGGTCTGGTAACAGTGGTGGTGGTGTCTCTGGTCTGGTAACAGTGGTGTTGGTGTCTCTGGTACGGTAACAGTGGTGTTGGTGTCTCTGGTCTGGTAACAGTGGTGGTGGTGTCTCTGGTCTGGTAACAGTGTTGGTGGTGTCTCTGGTCTAGTAACAGTGGTGGTGTCTCTGGTCTGGTAATAGGGGTAGTGGTGTCTCTGGTCTGGTAACAGTGGTGGTGGTGTCTCTGGTCTGGTAACAGCAGTTGTGGTGGTGTCTCTGGTCTGGTAACAGTGGTGGTGATGTCTCTGGTCTGGTAACAGAGGTGGTGGTGTCTCTGATCTGGTAACAACGGTGGTGGTGTCACTTGTCTGGTAACAGTGGTGGTGGTGTCTCTGGTCTGGTAACAGTGGTGGTGGTGTCTCTGGTCTGGTAACAGCGGTGGTGGTGTCTCTGGTCTGGTAACAGTGGTAGTGGTGTCTCTGGTCTGGTAACAACGGTGGTGGTGTCACTTGTCTGGTAACAGTGGTGGTGGTGTCTCTGGCCTGGTAACAGTGGTGGTGGTGTCTCTGGTCTGGTAACAGAGGTGGTGGTGTCTCTGGTCTGGTAACAGAGGTGGTGGTGTCTCTGGTCTGGTAACAGTGGTGGTGGTGTCTCTGGTCTGGTAACAGCGGTGGTGGTGTCTCTGGTCTGGTAACAGTGGTGGTGGTGTCTCTGGTCTGGTAACAGCAGTTGTGGTGGTATCTCTGGTCTGGCAACAGTGGTGGTGATGTCTCTGGTCTGGTAACAGAGGTGGTGGTGTCTCTGATCTGGTAACAACGGTGGTGGTGTCACTTGTCTGGTAACAGTGGTGGTGGTGTCTCTGGTCTGGTGACAGTGGTGGTGGTGTCTCTGGTCTGGTAACAGTGGTGGTGGTGGTGTCTCTGGTCTGGTAACAGTGGTGGTGGTGGTGTCTCTGGTCTGGTAACAGTGGTGGTGGTGGTGTCTCTGGTCTGGTAACAGTGGTGGTGGTGGTGTCTCTGGTCTGGTAACAGCGGTGGTGGTGGTGTCTCTGGTCTGGTAACAGCGGTGGTGGTGGTGTCTCTGGTCTGGTAACAGTGGTGGTGGTGGTGTCTTTGGTCTGGTAACAGTGGTGGTGGTGGTGTCTCTGGTCTGGTAACAGCGGTGATTCCACTGACTGGTTTTAGTAATGCTCCTGACTAATTACTTAGAGTATTCACAAATTTTCACATGAAAATCATTTATTAATTTTCACAATTTCTTCAACAAAACTGGCAAATTCTTACCGACATCGTCCCAAAAAATACTAACCTATGCAGCAGCGCTATAGGTTTGTAGCCGATCGGAAGAGTCATTCCCCAGTTATTTCACGAAAGTCTCTTTAAGAAAAATGAAAGATTAAAACTTACACAACCCAAAATTGATGCAAAGTTGTTGTTTTTTTCTTTTTAGAAAATCACACCGGCATTAAAAGTTTGAAGCCAACAGGAAGATGCATTCGCCAGTTATCGCGCAGAGTCCAACAATTCAGCCTAAAACCATAAGATATTCTTCTCATAAGATTCAACAGTCATTAATGATCGGAGTTGTTCAGAAGACATAGACTTATTATTTTACCAAAAAAAAATCAAATCATTTACAACTAAATTTGACGGATTGACTCCTTCAATTTTAATAACAATTCCAACCATAAATACACAAATAACCTGGACATAGGTGAACGAAACTTATGACGACGTTTCGCTCCGATTTGGACCATTAAATAGTCACATACTGTGTGTTGTTCCCATCACGCCATTGTAGCTTTTTGTTCTTTCCAACTACGAGGCGATCAGAAAAAAATTCTAAGTTTTTACACGGAAATTCAAACTAGGAACGGCTTTATAAAACTGAATACTGGGATCCTGATCATCCCAAGAGTTCCTTGAACCTTCTCCTGGTTATAATTCACTAGTGTTAAAAGTTTAAAGCTGATCAGATGAGACTTTTTCAAATTATAAACGAAAACCTTAGAGGGAGAAAATAACTCTGACGGGCCTGGTCAGGGACCGGGCCGCTTGGTCATGGACCGGGTATGCCGAGGGCGCGATGACCCCTCAGAATACCCTCCAGGTATACTCATGATCTATATTATATAGCAGTATGAAGACAATTTTTGTGAGGGCTCAATAAAACTTAAAAACGCCATAAAAACAAGCGTTTTTATAAATAACAAAAAGGCACAATACCCTGACTGGAGCAATACACAAATAACCCGCACATAGGAGAGAGAAGCTTACCACGACGTTTCGGTCCGACTTGGACCATTTACAAAGTCACACTAGCTCCCTTGCAGTGCTCCTCTCTCTTAGTCTTTGACTGACTCCACTGTTACTGCTACCACTACCTCTCTACTTCCTGCCCTACTACCTCCCTTGTCCCGTCCCTGTCTGCTGGCCTACATAAACTCCCTCATTCTCTCCTTTCTGTCAGTGTGACTTTGTAATGGGTCCAAGACGGACCGAAACGTCGTCATAAGCTTCTCTCTCCTATGTGTGGATTATTTGTGGAGTTATACTCCATGTAAATTCATTACAATTTATTCATTTTAAAAAAAATGCATAAAATAAGCTAGAATTTTGAAGATCTCTGAGCTATCAGATGAGCAAGGAACAGGGGTTTGAAGTCAAATTTGGCAGACTGGCACTTATGCAGTCCAATAACAATCCATTCACAAATCATCTTATGAAGACCAATATTTTCTTTTTTACTTTGTTCCCCAAAATTGGCAGATTTGCACCTGCATTATTATTATTAATAATACATTGATGTAGGATAGAGAGCCCCGCACCAGCATCAATGATCCTTGAGGGAACTGGCATTTACACATACCAAGATCAATCCAACCATTTCTTTAAGATACACCAGAACTTAAGGTTTGAAGCAGATCAGAAGAGGCATTCTCCAGTTATTGCTAGGAATCCAACAATCCCACGTTAATTATGTATGTTATAAAGCTGGCAAATTTGCTTCTACTCAGCTGAAACTTATAGGATACCATCCTGAGACGCATCATATATTAATGACTGAAGCAGATCAGAAGAGGAATACTGAAGTTATTAAACTGAAAAAAAAATGCCACACTATTTATAAAGAAAATTAGCAAATTGGCACCGGCACACTCCAATAAAATTATCAACTTTCATCTAAGTAGAATACGTCAGTGGAAAAAGTTTGAAGAAGTTAAAAGAGGCTTCTCAAGATATTGTACAGATTCCAAAGACCAGGAATGACCTATATATAAAATTGACCAGAGGTGCACCTACACATGATAATAGTTACTCGAACCTTTCCCTAATTACGGTAGACAAACGCTGAAAAAGAATTGAAGTTTTTCGTATATCCCATTCTCAAGTTATGAACGAAATCACTGGATGATGGAAAAAATCTGAAAACAACTTAATGGTACCCCTTCGGGAATACCTAATAACTAATGGCACCCCCGCCTCAGGGATTGATGAAGCCCCTGCCCCGGGGATTGATGAAGCCCCTGCCCCGGGAATTGATGAAGCCCCTGCCCCAGGGATTGATGAAGCCCCTGCCCCAGGGACTGATGAAGCCTCTGGACTGTTGACTGCTGATGTTCAATGCCTTTCTAATTGCCTCGGCCTGGTAACTAATGGAGGCTCATACTTTCCTGGATGCCTCTGACTTTCTTCTTTCAATGACCTGGCAACTTGGGGTTGCTGAACTAGTAACTAAGGGATCTTTTGACCTGGTAACTGGTTCTGTTCCTGACCATGTGGTAGTGGTGCTCGTTGGAGGGCGTAACATCGACAGGTATGTGAATAACACATTGCTCTAAGCTTGTTCTGTATACTTGTGTTTTTGTCTTCATGGTGATGCGCCTGTTTTCTTGAGTGGGAGGAAGGGGCATGTAGTTCTTCTGTACTGGTAACTGCTGGTCCCCCAGACATTAATCACTGATGGTGCCGTTGCCTTGTGAGTGGCAGTGTTACTAACCTAGTGACTGGCATGCTCCTGCTGGCAACACATCCTTGTCCTAGACTCCTCCGACTTCTGATAGATCAGATAGATCCCGGTGTACCTGTCGGATTTTGATTGCCAAGTGGCCGATTAACTGCAGCTTCCTGACTGACCTTTACGTTGTCACTTCGACCAGGGTTACGAAGGGGGAACCCTATGTTCGGTGTTATTACCCGGATTTACATTGTCTCAAGTGTTTCTCTCGCCTCGCTGAGTTGCTGACTGTACAGTAGTGTATCTAGCTTGTCGCTGATGTGTTTTTAGCTTTATCCGCTTAAATTGTCAGGCCGCCCATGGATACAAAATTTTGCCTCGTTGACCTGTGAAATGGTCACCTTGCTTTTTACTTTTGTCTGCTTGCTATGCCATAAGGTCACTCACTTTTCAAATATTTCTGTCTTGTCACAAGGTAAGTTGGCTCTTCAGTTTTGTGCCACGTGAACCCCAGCAATTATGTCTTTTCCTCTCAACCTGCAACTTCTACTGAATATTTTTGTGTCATGGTCTTAAAATATATATTTCCATGTTTCTCTGCCTCTCCCACGTGTGTCCAGCATAGAGCTCTGCCAGCGCAGTTCCTGCCCCGGTAGCTTGGTCGTGGTCCACCTGGGGTAACCTCTGCTGAGCGCCCTGGGTAGTGCCCCCACGAAAGCGAGCAGGGGGGCACCACAGGGTGCTAGCTGAACACCGCTTGTGCCACATTACACGCTGATCTGCTGGCACTCTTAATCCCTGCATGAAGTACCCCCTGCCAGCTGCAAGCCGAGGCAGACGCGAGCAGGGGGTCTGCTGTAACAAGCATTGCACCGTACCAACAGTGTCCGGGATACTCTCTGTGTAATTTGAGTTACTGACTTGGTTGGTGGCGCTGACAATGTATCGTGTGTGATGTGCCCCGCGGCGCTGCCATGTTGTCGCCCCTGCCTCTGCCGTGTCACATGGCAGGGGTCACCAGCCCCCCGGGTTCCACTGCCACGAACTTCTCCTTCAACATACTCTCCATTCATACCCCCGATTGCTTTTTTTAAAATATGTTTTTTTTTTAATTTATGCATGTTAATGAAGTACTAATTATAAATCAGTCATCAGTAATATGCTTCATAACGTATCTAGGCCTTAAAATCTTGTATTATCTCGTGTGATAGGGCCTATGCTCTCTCTCACCCAGCCCTGGAGCCTACTGAGCTGCTCTCCAGGAGCTTAAGATTAACCCCGCCTCCGTTGGATTTCCTCTCCCCACCCTCTAAGAGTTACTCTATAAGGTAATTGGGCAGAATCCTCATGGGAGGAGCCTGCTAACAACGTTCGACCAATAGAAAACAGGAGCCTCGAGGGGTGGTGCTAGGGGCGTGATCGCGACCTCTCACCAGCACCAATGAGAAGCGTGTGTCATGAGCCCCGCTGCGCGCACCAGTGGCCTGCCAAGACCCCCTGTGGAGCCCAGCAAGTCCTGCTGCTATAGCCTTAATGATGAATCGTGGCGGGTTCACACGACGCCCAGGTGCTGTGGTGAATGTAGCGCCTCGCACCGCTCCGGCGGAGTCAGTCGCACGCTCGAGCGCGTCATATACGGAGTGCCACAGTGAAACAGTTCAGTGAGAGCAGTGAAGTGTTGTGATTTTTTTCTTGAACGTCCAAGTTGTTTATATCACCATAATGTTGAACCCTTTTATGGATAGTGGGCACATGGGTCCACTGATGGGCCATAAGTTGAGTCCGCCCACCCATCACATGAGTACGGACGGCCTCACGCACCCACAAGGGAACCAGTACAACAATGGCTACGGCATGTCTCATCATACCATGCATCATGGCCACATGGGCACCTACCCGCGGGATCTTTTCCTTCGGCGTGACCACATGGCCTCGCTGGGCACGCTAGGCACACACGACCTGGCGAACAATCATCAACACACTATGTTTGGGGCCACACTAGCGGGTCACGATCCCTCCACCATGATGTTCCCGGGTCTGCATGACGCCCATCACGGCCACATGAACAACATGAACAGACTAGCTGGCATGGACTGGTCACACCAACAGATGGGTTCACAGTTCCACCCTGGGATGAACCATATGAATATGAACCCCATGGCTGCCGCCCATGCCCCAGGGGCCTTCTTTAGGTATATGCGGCAGCCTATCAAACAGGAACTCTCTTGCTTATGGGTGGAACCCGACCAGCCGAACCCTAAGAAGCCTTGCAACAAGACGTTCACCAGTATGCACGAAATCGTGACCCACATCACGGTGGAACACGTGGGTGGGCCCGAGTGCACCAATCACGCCTGTTACTGGCAAAGCTGTCCCCGTAACGGCCGCAGCTTCAAGGCCAAGTACAAGCTAGTGAACCACATACGGGTCCATACTGGAGAGAAACCCTTTCCTTGCCCATTCCCAGGATGTGGCAAGGTCTTCGCTCGCTCAGAAAACCTCAAAATTCATAAAAGAACTCATACGGGTAAGTGCTGTGCTCATATACCGCTAGTGATGTTGATACTGGAGTTGTGTGACGGTGTTGTGACTCCGCGCTCTCCCTCGCCCCAATCTTTATATCATTTAATGTTTGGGCACCAGAATCACATTAAAATATTATCAAGGATGTGGAGAGCGGAGAGCGGAAGGCGGTCATTTATCTTCTTAACGTTTAAAGTGTTAGCCGAGGGCAAAGTTTAGGTAGGGCAGAGAGGAACGGTGGGCCGGCGGTTACCGCTGGTGGTTCAGTTAACATCTGCGCCCTGTCCGCCCGCACGCTCTGCCCGCTGCTGCTCCTCCGTGCTCTAGGTAACTCTTCGTGTGTGTGTGTCTTGCTCACTAGTATTACCGTTGACAGTACATAAGGTGCCACTGTTCGTGCTATCCAAGTTAGAACAGGCGCTGGCGGTGCTTACCTGCGTTTCTCACCGGTGAAGGTGCTTACCTGTGTCGCACCACCGTAGATAGTGTTTATATGTACTGCCCACCGGTGGTGGTGCTCACCTGTGCCGTACCACTGGTGGTGGTGCTCACCTGCGCTCTACCACCGGTGGTGATGCTCACCTGTGCTGCACCACCACTGGTGGTGCTTATATAGGCACCGCCGGTACCCCTAGCTCAACCACCGCTAACTTGGAAACATTTGTTGTGTTAGTCTAGGCGAAAATGTGTTACTAATTTATCGTATTTATAAACTCTCAGTCCCGCACTTCGAGGTGATAATAAACTCATATACCCATTTTAATAATAATTTGACTATGACAGTTTCATGAATGTGGTATAATTTCTCGAAGCTGCCCTTCAAGGGAAGTGCTTAGACGTTAGTGAAAGGATCTTAATGAAGCTTCCTAAGGTGCTGTATAACCAGTACTAGTTTAGAGCTTCTCTGTGGATATAACAATAACACCCCGCACTAATTACGGACACCTGCCGCACAATATACCGTGTAAAGACGGGTTTCTTGCGATAGGCCACGACGCCGTGCACAAACAGCGTCTTACTAGAGTCCTACAGACGCCTGGCGACAATGCCTCACATATACATATTTACATACTATGGTATCGTCTCTGGTATACCAATTAGGTGCAATATGAGTGGTCAGAATGCATAATAAATGCTTGTGTGACCCCCAGCTGCTGCCATCCTCTAGGACCACACAACAACGGCAAGACGCTGGCCAGGGGTTGTAAACATTACCACTTTATGTTATGGGTCCTGGGGGAGGCTTCACGGCACCTTTTTTTATCTTATGTTATGGGTCCTGGGGGAGGCTTCACGACACTGTTGTATCTCATGTTATGAGTCCTAGGGGAGGCTTCACATCATCATTGTGTCACTTGGTGAATTATATTTGATAACTGTTCTAGCTGTTCTATTCTGTTCTGTGCTAATATTATTTTTATAATTATTATTGTTTTAATAATTATTATTATAACAATAATAATAATTATTATTATAATTATTATTATTATTATTATTATTATTATTATTACTATCTGAGTCCGACATAATAATATTTTTCGAGTCAGGCCAATTAATATTATTTTAATTTCATATATGAATACCAACACGAGTCATAAAATATTTCTTTAAGTCCGCCAATAGGTTGGAAACATTTTAATTCTATTATTACAGTATTATTTAGATTTCAGTTCATTAATATTATCTAGAATCAGATATTTTTTTTCCTCCACGTGACTTTCGTATTAATAGTGTATTGTGTTCTCTTATGAATGTATTTTACCTATGTTGATATTTTATTCAGGATGGCTTTAATATATATATATACGTATATATATATATATATATATATATAAAATATATATATATATATATATATATATATATATATATATATATATATATATATATATATATAGTATATTCTTTCTCTTTTAACCCTTATTATTAGTCTGCTACAGTTATCTTTTGTTGTTATTTTGTCTGTTATATTTGTACCTTGGTATTTATCTAGATTTGGCCTTTATTTGGCCTTAACCGTTTTCGCGTTATTTTTGTCGTTTTTTTTGGTATTCGCCGTTATCTTGACTGCTCCGTCAGTACTGCACTCCTCTGTTTCTGCCGTTATTTCGTCTGTTCTGTTTGCATTCCTCTCCTTTTGATCGTTACTTCCCTCTACCATCCAGTAAGTCCTCTCCACCTAACCGTTATACCATCCTTGCCATTTGTATTCCTCCCGTTCAACCGCTAAGCTGTCTGTTTGCGCCGCTGCCTTCCGTTGTAGACACGACACCCTTTGCTTGAACAAACTTATATTGCAAATGCCTCGCTCTTGTGATCTGCGCCAAACTGTGCTGTTAACATCGACGTAGGTTAATATAGCATTCCGATAAGTTAAAATCCTGGCCAACGGTGTTGATATCGCTTCCCGGTCAGGCTGGGCGCCTCTCCCGTCGCTACGGACGAGACGCTCCACTCTTATTTTAAAAAACCTTCTTAGTGACAACAATTTGTATTCGTTATTTTGGACGTCGATCTGTTTTCTGGCACTGGTTACCGTCAGCCGTGTTAGTATTAGATACTGGTAGCCGTGTTAGTATTAGCTACTAGCAGCCGTGTTAGTATTAGATACTGGCAGCCGTGTTAGTATTAGTGGCAGCTGTGTATTAGTGACAGCCGTGTTAGTATTATTTACTGACAGCCGTGTTAGTATTAGCTACTGGCAGCCGTGTTAGTATTAGTGGCAGCCGTGTTTTTATTAGTTAGTGATAGCCGTGTTAGTATTAGTTAGTAGCAGCCGTGTTAGTATTAGTTACTGACAGCCGAGTTAGTATTAGTTATTGACAGCCGTGTTAGTATTAGTTACAGCCATGATAGTATTAGTGACAACTGTGTAAGCATTAGTTACTGACAGTCTTGTTAGTAATAGTTAGTGACAGCCGTGTTAGTATTAGTTAATGACAGCCGTTTTAGTATTAATTGCTGACGGCCGTGTTAGTATTAATTACTGACAGCCGTGTTAGAATTAATTACTGACAGCCGTGTTAGTATTAGTTACTGACAGCCGTGTTAGTATTAGTTATTGACAGCCGTGTTAGTATTAGTTACTGACAGCCGTGTTAAAATTAGTTACTGACAGCCTCGTTAATATTAGTTACTGACAGCCGTGTTAATATTAGTTACTAACAGTCGTGTTAATATTAGTTACTGACAGCCGTGTTAATATTAGTTACTAACAGTCGTGTTAATATTAGTTACTAACAGTCGTGTTAATATTAGTTACTAACAGTCGTGTTAATATTAGTTACTGACAGCCGTGTTAATATTAGTTACTGACAGGCATGTTAATATTAATCACTGACAGCCGTATTAGTATTAGTTACCGGCAACCGTGTTAGTATTAGCTACTGACGGATGTGTTAATGTTAGTTACTGACTTTTATGTTAGAATTATTTACTAATAGCTATTCTAGTATTAATTACTCATGGCTATGATAGTACTGTCACTGTTGGCAGTGACAGTATTACTACTGCTGGCAGTAATAGTAATAGTTACTGACAGATGTGTTAGTATTATTTACTAACAGATGTGTTAGCATTAGTTACTCTTAACTGTGTTAGTATTGGATGAGTTAGTCTTAATTACCGTCAGTGGTATTAGTATTAGTTACTGTCAGTGGTTTTAATAGAACTGTTAATGTCAACTGTCAGTAGTTTTAATATAACTCATTGGTGTTAATATTACTGTTAGTGGTATTAATATTGCTTTCAGTTGTATTATTATTACTCTTAGTGGGTTAACATTGCTATCAATCATGTTAATATTACTGTCAATGGTATTAATGTTAGTTTCTGTCAGTGGTGCTAATATTACTGTCAGTGGTGTAAATATTAGTTACTGTCAGTGGTGTAAATATTAGTTACTGTCAGTGGTGTAAATATTAGTTACTGTCAGTGGTGTAAATATTAGTTACTGTCAGTGGTGTAAATATTAGTTACTGTCAGTGGTGTAAGTATTAGTTACTGTCAGTGGTGTAAATATTAGTTACTGTCAGTGGTGTAAATATTAGTTACTGTCAGTGGTGTAAATATTAGTTACTGTCAGTGGTGTAAATATTAGTTACTGTCAGTGGTGTTAGTGTTAGTTACCAGCTTCTATCTTAGCATAATTTACAATCATGTGTTATTGCTAGTTGTTGCTTAGTTTGTAAATAATATCTGGGGTTGGCTGTGGTAGTGAAAATGTTAATACTAATTATTGTTGACCGTCTTTATACTATTTACTGTTGTTTGTGTTATTACTAGTTACTATTGACCGTGTTAATACTAGTTACTATTGACAGTGTTAATACTAGTTACTATTAACAGTGTTAATACTAGTTACTGTTGACTGTGTTAATACTAGTTACTGTTGACTGTGTTAATACTAGTTGCTGTTGACTGTGTTAATACTAGTTACTGTTGACTGTGTTAATACCGTTTACTGTTGTGTTAATACTAGTTACTGGTGACTGTGTTAATACTAGTTACTGTTAACTCTGTTAATACCAGTTACTGTTGACTGTGTTAATACTAGTTACTGTTGATTGTGTTAATACTAGTTAATGTTGACTGTGTTATTATTAGTTACTGTTGACTGTGTTATTATTATTAGTTACTGTTGACTGTGTTATTATTAGTTACTGTTGACTGTGTTAATAATAGCTACTGTTGACTGTGCTAATACCAGTTACTGTTTACTATGTTAATACTGTCGGCTCTGTTTATATTAGTTATTGTTGGCTGTGGTTACTGTTAGTTACTGTCAGCAGTATGTTTCAGTTACTGTTGTTTGTTTTAGTATTAGTTACTCTAGGCTGTCGGCTATGTTAATGTTAATAACTGTCAGCTGTTTTAGGGTTAGCTACCCTCTGCTGGTTATGTCATTGGTTAAGCGGTAATGTATCTTCAGTATCTTGAGATAATTCTGGTTTCACGAACTAATAATAATGTGATATACGACAATGGTAATGCGATATTGTATAACCATGGTAATGCGGTATACGACTATGGTAATGAGAAATACAACCATGGTAATGTGATATACCATTATGGATATCTGATATACAACCATGGTAATACGATATACAACCATGGTAATGTGATATACAACTATGGTAATGTGATATACAATCATTGTAATGTGATATACAACCCTGGTAATCTGATATACAACCATGGTAATGTGATATACAACCATGGTAATGTGATATACAACCATGGTAATGCGATATACAACTATGGTAATGTGATATACAATCATTGTAATGTGATATACAACCATGGTAATGTGATATACAACTATGGTAATGTGATATACAACCATGGTAATGTGATATACAATTATGGTAATGTGATATACAACCATGGTAATGTGATATACAACCATGGTAATGCGATATACAACCATGGTAATGTGATATACAACCATGGTAATGCGATATACAACCATGGTAATGTGATATACGACTGTGGAAATTTGATACACAACCATGGTAATGTGATATACGACCATGGTAATGTGATATACGACCATGGTAATGTGATATACGACTGTGGTAATGTGATACACAACCATGGTAATGTGATATTACAACCATGGTAATGCAATATACAACCATTGTAATGCAATATACAACCATGGTAACGTGATATACAACCATAGTAAGCTGCTTCACAGTCGGCTGTTCGGTATATTGTTTAGGTGAAGGGACACTTATGGAGAGTTAGTAGTCCCAGGTGTGGTCATGCCAGTGTTATGGTTAGCGGTTTCAGATATAGTCACTTTAGTAAGATGGCTGGTGATTTCAAGGACATACGTGAATGTTGTGGCAGTAGAGGTGTTGGCAGGGGAGGTACTTACTGGCGGTGACGGTTGAAAAAAGATGTTCCTTGATGGTGATGGCAGGAAATGTCCTTGATGGTGATTTCAGGGAATGTCCGTGTTAGTGGTGGTAGAGAATGTTTCTGGTGCTGGTGGTGGTGGTGGTCGGAAAGAGAATGAGAACTCCAGTGGTCATGTGGTGGATACCAGAGGTTGGGCTGGAAGGACCTGCCCTGTTACCTACCTTCTCTACTTGTGACCAGCCTCGCTCCACCTCCCTCTGGGTCTAGTTGTGGTCACCTTATCTACAAGTCTCGTGTTTCTGTGGTTCCTCTTATCAGGAAACAGGCCAAGGACTGATGAAACACTGGTTCCTTACCGCTGCTGACGAACTCCTGCCAGGGGAGGTCCTGGCGCTCCTTTCACCTCACCTGATAAACCTTTCGCTGGTTTTCCTCGTATCGTCCAGTTCACAAAGAAAGTCATTTAAATTCTTTAATGTGATTTTTTTCTTTGCAAATTATAATGGAAAGATTTATATTCGACTATTACTTTTCTCCGGGACTGTAATTGCTTAAACTTTTCTTCACTGTATTTAAGCTGTCCCTGGTGAATTTTTTTGAGCAGCTTCCTTAAAAAAGGGTTTTATAGCTGGAATTTTACGCTCGAACAGTGGGCCATAATGTAGCTCATTTTTACAGTGCATTATTGTAAACTCAAGCTGTAAAATGGGTCCTTAACTGGTGCTGGTGGAACCTAGTGGTCAGAACTGCTTCCTTCTGTCAAAAATCCATCTATGGCTTTCTAAAATGAAGATCATTCTATGATGTTCCTGGAGACCATTCGCTCCTCTCTGAGGAACAACAGTGCCAGATAATTAGATAAATTAAACAGCCGCATTAGTCAGATTCCTTGAGAGTGCCCGGCTTAATTTTTACAACAGGTTCCCTTCCATAAAACTTGCCCGGCCACCAGAACAACCGACTCAACAGGCTGGAATAAACATGTTTTGAGCCGAAGGGCACAACACACTTACTCAAGATGAAGTGATTATAGTAATCATGGCAATGCATATCTTAATACATATTATATTTATTGAAACCATTATAGAACATTTGTTTTTATTATAAGATTCTAAGCTAAAATCTATTTATCTTCCGCATTTAACTCAAATAACTAGCTGATATTTCACGAAGTGCTTTGTAACTATAGCAACGCGTATCTGTACACATATATTTAAAGGAATTTATTTTCAATATCTGTGTCTTTGGAAAAATAAACACATAAGCAGTATAATGTGATCCTTTATTGACAACGTTTCGCCCACGCAGTGGGCTTTATCGAGTCACATACAGATCTACCTGGAAAATGAGCAACATGGAGATATATATAGGGTACAGTCAGGTGGAGAATGCTGGGTCAGGTGGAGAAAGCTGCATGTGAGTCTTAAAAGTAGTGTGATAGTTAAAAACATAGTGTGACTTAAAGGACCTGCAGTGTACCATTCTAGAGTTCTAGGTGGGATAGCGTTGAAGAAGTTTCTTGGCAATAGGTTCAGCTATGTTGTAGAAGCCGTTGTTCTGGTTGAAGTTGTTGGATATACACTCATCTGTATATCCAACAACTTCAACCAGAACAACGCTTCTACAACATAGCTGAACCTATTGCCAAGAACTTCTTCAACCTATCCCACCTAGAACTCAAGAATGGTCACTGCAGTCCTTAAGTCACACTATGTTTTTAACTATCACACTACTTTAAGACTCACTGCAGCTTCTCCACCTGACCAGCATTCTCCACCTGACTGTACCTATATCTCCATGTTGCTCATTTTCCAGGTAGATCTGTATGTGACTCGATAAGCACTGCGTGGGCAAACGTGTCATAAAGGATCACATTATACTGCTTATGTGTTTATTTTTCCATTGTGTCGGTATTTTATACCATTTATTTCCATCTGTGTCTTTATTGTGAACCTCTTAAAAATATTTTTCCTTGCATATAAAGCTCAGATAGGGTAAACGTGAATCGGGTATTCGCAAAGTAATTCAATCGTTATCGTTAAATATAATATTGCGACAGACAAGGATGCAGTTGAGAACGCCCCTGTCTATTCAGATAGTTACGTAGAAATGTTGTTTATGGCTATATGTTAGCTTACAGAATGAGAGGACACTGCCATGGAAAATGGCCCGTCGGAACAATATTAAAAGTTTAAAGATGGCCATTGGTTACGTTGTGGGAGCCCGACGCTATGATTCTCTCTATGTCTACTCGCAGGGCCTTGTAACAAGGTGTTAGTGAGTTAAATCCCCAATGCACCACCCACAACGCCTAGCCGCGACCTGAACACCTAACCAAAGACTCAATTACAAAGAAGGATTTAGGGCCGATAACAGCAGATCATCTGGCAGATTGACAGATTACCTGGGGTAAGAATATCTAAACTTCCAGGAATCTACATGGGCAATTCATTAATCACTACGAGAAGAATCTCGGTAAGAAGGAAGAGCTTGTGGTCGAACTGAACTCAAGCCCTGGTCACCCCAGTATACGAGGACGAGGCCACCCAGAGGGGTGACGTGGAGATGGCATCAGGACGGCTCATTAGGAGAAGCACCTCCAGCGACAGTTTACCAGATTCCCGCATTACGGATTACGTCAGATTTCGCCGCAGAGCAGATTAAAACTGCTTATAGGGGCGAAGCACACGTCCCCGTCTATCATTACCAGATCCCCCTGGCTGGTCGGGGCGATGGAGAAGTGCTCTTAAAGCCGTCTTTGTTGTCGTTTAGGAGGTAAACAAGGAGCCATAAATTACCATCCCTGCAGTATTTCTCTGGGGAAGGCATACCTGTCTCTGGTAACTTATTCCCAGCGAACTGATCATACTAGGGATTTTGTATTTTCGATAATGCCATGAGAGGGCAAGTTCATTTTGGCAGTGTTACTTATCTTTTAAGTGAACATACATTCCCCCCAAATTACAACATATTGCAGTTCAAATAGCTGACAGGTAACTGGCGCTGTCAGTTCAGTCCAGAGTATTTGTGCCTTTGCAAATTACCATTTCCAAATTGCAGCAAAAATCTTCTGAGTATTTCTTTATAAATGCTATTGAACCTTAGATACAGAGTGCTCATAAACAGCATAACGGGTTCATATACGTGCAATATTACCTCTATATTCTCGGCGGGGAAAAAAACAGGAAAACAATGAGTGTTGATTGAGGTTTCAGGGAAGAGGGCCTTGAGATTTCCCTAGGCAGGTAGTGTCCCCGCTCACTCAACTTGTGTATGGTTTAGCGAATGTTTTCATGGATTTTGTCCCGCCTCGAGGAGGCCAACACCAGCATTAGTCATGGTTTATTGGCGGTGTTGCCCTCCCTTCCCTCCGCCTCCGCCAGTGGTCACTACACGCCTCCTACCTCCCTCTCACAATTATATATAATATATATATATATATATATATATATATATATATATATATATATATATATATATATATATATATATATGTGTATATATATATATATATGTATATATATATATATATATATATATATATATATATATATATATATATATATATATATATATATATATGTATATATATATATATATATAATATATATATATATATATATATATATATATATATATATATATATGATATATATATATATATATAATATATATATATATATATATATATATATATATATATATATATATATATATATATATATATATATATATATATATATATATATATATATATATATATATATATATATATATATATATATATATATATATATATATATATATATATATATATATATATATATATATATGCAATGAGATCACAGTAAACATGTGTTATCAGAATATGCAGAACAACCACTGAGAAAATAGCGAAATTCCAAGCGCTTTCGTGACTTCTCACATTATCAATGTGATAAAGTGAGAAGTCACGAAAGCCCTTAGCAAAATCTGAAACAGACACTGTTTAGGTCATCAACTACTGTAACTGTTGAAAAATCTTCGATTCCCGGATAACTGCATTTTATGCCAATTCGTTTAAGTCATCTCTGGGAAGCGAAATATCGTGCTCTTCCGCCGTGCAGGGTGACTGCGACTTGTCGTGCCCCTCCACCTTGTACGGTGACTGCGATTTGTCGTGCCCCCTCACCGTGTACGGTGATGGACTTGCCGTGTCTCCCCACAGTGCATGGTGACTAACGTACCGTGTCTCTCTCTTACTTCTAATTTCTCGCTGACGATATAACTCCACAAAAACACGGCATTTAAACGTTCGTTCGTTCATCAATTTTTGTAACGTGTCTGTCTCTCTGTTCCGTGTCTCTCTCGCTGTTCTGTGTCTGCCTCGCTGTTCCGTGTCTGTCTCCCCGTTCCTTGTTTCTTTCTCGCTCTTCCGTGTTCCTATGTCTTTGTCTCACTGTTCTTTGTCTGTCCCGTGCCTCTTTCTCGCTGTTCCGTATCTGCCTCGTTATTCTGTGTCTCTGTTTGGCTGTTCCGTGTCTCCGCCTCCCTGTTTTGCGTCTCAAGTACGGAGTTCCGTGGCAGAGTGTATTACTTCAGCGAGAGGGCGCACGGAACAAGTGTTACGCGTGACAGAATGGGTGATGTGTCAGGCTTGCGGGTTATATGCGATGGGGCAGAAAGCCTTAATCGCTCACGTGTTTCACGGACATTTGTGTCTCTCCTGACAGCCGGAATTACCGTCTGGGGAACTGTAGGGAATTTGGCCTCCGTAATGATCGGGGCCAAAATAAAACGGGATATGAGGCTCCACCGAGGAAGAAATCTGTGTTCCCCTCCTTTACGCTACTTCTGTGTTCATTTATATCTCGTTTCTCCCTTCCTCCAACCCTCTCTCACTCTTTCTTTTACCCTTCCATCATCCTCTCACTCCTCTCCCTCTCTCTCTCTCTCCCTCTCACTACTCACGTTTATTCCCAGCTACGCTTGAGTTTCTGAGACTTAAGAGTATCTTCAAACACCACACACATTATCACCGTACAAATACATCAGTTGTGGAAGTGTTAACTCGTGGGACGCCACTAAACAAATTAATATTTCATGGTACCATGACGAGTCATTATGTGTTATCTGTAATGTGTTAGTGGTTCTGGGGATTATCTTCCCATAGCCGGGTCTCTGACCTGGCCTCTCCTAGGTGGGATGAAGATAATTCAGGATAAGGAACTATTAAGAAGTACATACGAAAGTAAAGGCAAGTGTATACTGAATGTAAGTTAAGTTTTAAGTATGAAAGATTTACCTGTCATCTTAGGTGTTCATGAGACAGAAAGAGAAGATCTTCAATCCTGCCATAGTGCAAAAAAAAAAAAAATAGGTGTCCTTTTCACTCATTTGTCAGGGTGGTAGTACCTCCCTGGGGGGTTGCTATATACCTAGATAAAAAAAAATTATATTAGATTTTTTTTAATATTAGTCTTCTGACATTAGCCTAATCCTCGAAGGACATTTGTATTAAACGTTACAGATAGCTTGGTATCAATCACATAACAATAGCATTACACAAAAATATATCTACAATGTTGTATGAAGACAAAAACACAAGTTGCAAAGCAAGTTTTCACTTGGTCGACGTTTCGCTCTGGGTAGAACTTCATTAATCTGTCTTGATAAAACACAGAGCTAAACGCTGTTACCATATTATCCACCCAGCTTTAACCACCGCGCCTCGTCATGGTACCATGAAATATTATTGGATTTGGTGGTGTTCCCAAAGGTAACACTCCCACGGATGCTGTACTTATATGGATATTATTAATAAATTATTAATATTATAAATATCATTAATATTATTATTAATATAATTAATGTTATTAATAAAGTGAGTTGATCCATGTGTCAAGCTGACTAATATCCAACTTAGACACCAGATGCCTCTCAGAGTGATCGGGTCAGTAACAATATCTTTTTCTTGCCTCTGATCTGTTACTAGATAAATCTGAATGTCACTAGACGAATCGTTGGTGTTGCTAGATGAGTTTAGGTGTCACTTGATGAGTCTGAGAGTCACTGTGAAACTCCATATTTATCAAAAATTGCAAGAAACCACTATCACGTGCCCTACATATTGTATGGATAGTCATGTCGCCAGACTTTCTATGCTGGTGTGGCTTAGGGCTAGGTTAGGGCTGGAAGGGGGGATAGGAGACTTGTTTGGAAGCTACGTTATTATTTTTATTATTATTATTACAGTTATTATTATTTGAGGGGGGGGCCTTTGGGGCTGAGAACATTTTGGGGAGCCGAAGCCCCCTTACACCTCCCTTGGCGCAGGCTTTGTCTTTGGATAGGAGCCTGGTAACAGGTCATTCCACAGTCACTACAAACCACCAGCATAGCACCACTCCATGAAGGTGACAGTAAAGCAATTCCAAAGAAAAGAATCTGTAGACCGGCTGGGCTAACGTCTCATATTATTAAAATCCTTAAAATTGTCTTACAATGCAAGATTGCCAATAACATGGAATCACAACAAATGCACAACGCAGGGCAGCATTCCTTTACAGCAGGTCGCTCCTGGTTTTCGCAATTACTAAACCATTGCGGCATGATACCAGATGCACTGGAAGATAAACACAATGCAGATGTAATGCCTGCCTGGAGGATGTCCCGGGAGTTAATGCCCCAGCGACACGGTCCTCGACAATACCTCTCGGTGGATCAACCAGACTGTTACTTCTTGCCACACGCAATCCAACATGCGGAACACAGCCCGGCTGATGGGGCACTGATTTTTAGGTATCTGTCCAGTTCCCTCTTAAAGACAGTCAGGGGTCTATTGGTAATTCTCCTTATGTATGATAAGTGGCATTTTAACGGTCTTGGGCCCCGAATATTTATTGTGTTTTCTCTCGGTATACTCATGGCACCCCGGCTTTTCATTAGGGGGGTGTTGCATTGTCTGCTTAGTTTCTTTTATGTCGTAAGGAGTCATTTCTGGGATTTTCCAGGTGTAGATTATAATGTATCTTTCTCGAATGCATTCCAGAGAGTATAGGTCAAGAGACTTCAAACGTTCCAAGTAATTGAGATGCTTAATTGAACTAATATGTGTAGTGAAATTTCTCTGGACATTCTCTAAATATGTTACTTCACCTACCTTGAGTGGGGCGGTTAGTGTACAGCAGTATTCCAGTCTAGAGAGAACAAGTGACTAAAAGAGGATCATCACTGATATGGCATCCCTTGTTTTGAAAGTTCTCATTATCCATCCTATCATATTCCTATCAGAAGTGATTGTGACATTTGTGATCCTTGATGGTGAGATCCTCTCTCATTATTACTAATAAGTCCTCGGATTGTTCTAGCTAGAACGTTACCCTGAACTAATCTGCTTGGACTTCGTACTCATTTCTGCAAAATTGCAAACTCTAGGCCTTTCGTGTTGATTGCAACACGAAAAGCCTAGAGCTATCATTCAACTACCCCTGAGGTTGTTTTGCATCTTGCATCGCTTCTTCGGGATTATAGCACATTAGTTTCTCTCTCTTCTGTATGGTTAGAATTTGTTGTATACTCCATTTTAGCTATTTTTTTTCTTAGGTTTTGCATAACTGAGTAACTGAAATTTGTCCTGGATGAGCATCATATTGTTTTCCTCGACCTATTGGAAAACTGTGTTTATTTCTGCTTGGAGGTAAACCGTGTCCTCAGTGGATGACACTTTCATGCTGATTCGTATCGTTAGCAAAGAAAGATACGATGCTATTGTTTACATTTCCGTCTATGTCAGATATGAGGATGAGGAACAGGATGAGAGCGAGTACTGTACCTTGTGGAACAGAGCTGTTCAGTGTGGCAGCCTCCCACTTAACTCTCTTTACTAGTCTATATTGGCTAGAAATTAAAGATTCATCTACCCTCTTTTTCCAGTTACTTCTTTAGCACACATTTTGTGGAAGGCTTTTGGAAAGTCTGTCAGTGTACACTGACTTTGTAATAGCCTCTGACAAGTGCCACCATGGAGCGTAGGCAGATTGACATTTAACTTCTTAACAAACAGAACTTAAAGAGTAAACAGCGTGAAATCGGAGGCTGCAGCAATGCAGTACTCGCTCCACTTAATAATAATAATAATAATAATAATAATAATAATAGTGATAATAATACTAATAACAGTAATAATAATAAAAGCATTCCTCCAGACAAACTTATTACCTTTCTTCCTCAACTACATACTTTATGGGAGTCCCGGTGGTTCCGATCCCATAACTCTCAGCCATACATACCATAAGGCTGACAGCTGAAGACGTGTACTTTAAACCATGTCTAAAGTTTATTTATTTATTGTCGCTAACACCCGCAGTTCATCCTGTGAGCTTTAGTTTACTGTACTCCCGCAGCTCATCGAGTGTACACATAGTGTTTATTAAACCTCTGTATACAAACGATTGTAACTTTAAAGATGAGAGAACTGAGCCAGTATACCCTTCGCATAGTAATTAATTTATCTACAGGCAGGTGAAACAAAATGTCGATGCATTCTCAGAATTTTGGGCATTTCAGTAAAGGATTAAATTCATGGTAAATAAATCCCAAAAATATAACGACAGTCTCTGCTCTTAAATCCCGAATTGTGAAATAAAAATTGAAAATTCATCCCAAAGAAGAAAATACTTGAAAGTGTTCCTCATTGTTCACTTGTTGAGGATTATAGAGACAGACAGACAGACATAATAAGCAGGGTGATGTGTTAAGGGATTTCATTAATGAAAAATAACATACCAGACATGTTAAGCAGATATCCAAAATTTTCTTGCAACGGAAAAGGACATAATTGGTAGACATATAGTCAGATGTGCTCCTCCTGTTAAACCTTCTGGGGGCCCTAGTTCCTAGGCCTTCTGTGTATCCCTGTGCTCTTGCGCTACCGTCCATAGGATGGACATGGGGCGTGCACAATGATCTAGCCGCTTCGGTGGAAATTGTGTAAATTCAATTTTTCTAGCACACATGTCGCTCCCCGTTTTCTGTTCGCGAGAGTTTTATCAACTTTATCGCACATTTCACTTATTGCCGTAGTGGTTTGTTGCAATCGGTTTATTTTTACTGACAGAGGACACTATAGCCTAACTAAACCTAAATAATACTAATCGATCAATTTGTTGCAAACTGGGGCCGCGGGGGCATTGACCCCCGGAACACCCTCCAGGCACACAGAATTTAAGAGGACGGGGGTTGTTCATTTGCGACATTTATTGTTGGCTCTTCTGACATAGTAAGAGGGTTAATGCAGAGCCTTTATTGATTGCACTGACATCACACCTGAAACTGCTGCATCGACTTTGTCAGTCGCGATATCATGTCTATCGATTCTGGTATCTTGTTTTAAATGTTTGGTAATCTGGAAAGAAGTTTAAAAGTCCCGGTACTGATATAAGTAAGGTCATTTCCAGAGTATTTACGCAGTCTAGCATCGTACTTGTTAATTTCCTCACCGACGACACCTGCTAGGCTATCAGCTACTCTCAATAGAAAACACAACATAACTTATCTTTAATATCAATTACCATTCTCTTGGGAGTAAATTCGTGTTCTCTCTAGAAAACGCACCACAGTATATAAACCTGCGTACGTATGTCCCTTCGCTCAGTTGGTAGCACCCTCGGCTCATATGCTGAAGGTCCGTCCGTAGTTCGATCCCCGGCATGGGTTGAAAGGTTGGGCATGTTTCCTTGCACCTGCTGCCCCTGTTCACCTAGGAGTAAGCAGGTACCTTGCTGTTAATCGACTGATGTGGGTCACATCCTAAGGGGTGGTAATATGGCTTAGAGGTGGGTTTTGAAATGAGCTGTTGCTTGCATCAGTAATCATCACTCTTGCCTGCATCAGTTATCATCATTTTTGGAAGCCTCAGTTATCATCATTGTTGCCACCATTAGTTATCATTGTTACCTCCATTAGTTATCATTGTTACCTCCATTAGTTTTCATCGTTGCCTGCATCACTTATCATTATTGTTGCTTGCATCAGTAATCATCACTGTTGCCTGCATCAGTTATCATTCTTGTTGCCATCACTAGCTGTCATCATTGATGTATACATAAATTATCAACATTGTTGCCGGCATTAGTTTTCATTATAGTTGCCTGCATCAGTTATTGTTACCTACATCAGTTATTATCATTGATGTCTGCATCAGTTATTATCATTATAAACTATGGTGCATGTGTGTGTGTGTGTGTGTGTGTGTGTGTGTGTGTGTGTGTGTGTGTGTGTGTGTGTGTGTGTGTGTGTGTGTGTGTGTGTGTGTGTGTGTGTGTGTGTACTCACCTAGTTGTGGTTGCAGGGGTCGAGTCAAAGCTCCTGGCCCCGTGTGTGTGTGTGTGTGTGATGTTGTGTGTGTGTGTGTGTGTGTGTGTGTGTGTGTGTGTGTGTGTGTGTGTTTGTAGTACTTTACATCAGCCGTTCCCTACTAAGAAACTTGAACGACCCAAAATATTAAAACTGCCCAGGGGTGTTGTTGTATTGTCCTGGTTGTCTTCCAGCGGGGCGCCCACCACACCCTCTGGATTTTCTAAATCCCTTCATGGATATCACCATGTTGATTTTCTGGATTTTGCCGCCGAAGTGGCTAGTTCATTGTGCTCTTCAAATCCGTACTGTGAACGATAGCGCAAGAATAAATGAATACTCTAAAGGCCTAGGAACTAGGAGCACTTCTGGGTTTATATATCTACCAGTATCTTACATGTTGTAAGCAAATTTAGGATATATACTTAATAAGTCTGGTGTCTTCTTTTCATTAATATGATACCTTGACATATCATAAAGTTTTTTATACTGTATACATTCCTTAGTAGGTGGACAGTTAAGCAAATAGTGTTCAGGAAAGTAACGCTATAAGAATGCGTCAAAAGATCACTCGCATCCACTCACTGATCTAACATACTCACACATACCTGCTGGTCTCTCAGTCCCTGTCTCTCAATCACTGCTTTACGCCCTCCTGCCAACCCTTCCTCGAACGCCCCCTTTACCTTCTTCCATCCCTTTAGATTTATTCACCCTCTTCATCAGCCTATCTTGTTCCATTCATTCTACTTGACCAAACTATCTTAGCAACTCTTTTTTTCATTCTTTGAATTATATCTTCCGTTGCTCCACGCTGACTTCTAGTTTTTCATCGCTTGTTCACTACAGCCACCTCCTCCTCCTCCTCCTCCTCCTTCTAACGTCGAAGGCCATACCCCCAGCCTCCATCTCCTCTTTACTACAACGATGACCATATTCAAGCCTCCTCCTCATTGCTGTAACAAAGACCATACCTCCAACTCTCTCTCTCTCTCTCTCTCTCTATATATATATATATATATATATATATATATATATATATATATATATCAAACACTGATCTCTGGCCAGAGATCAGTGTTTGTGAATATTTCGCCTGCTCTTGCGAATTCCTAGCATATATGTATATATATATATATATATATATATATATATATATATATATATATATATATATATATATATATATATATATATATATATATATTGTGCAGAATAGGTAAAACTGGTCAATTAGCAAGACTCATTTAAAATTAAATCCTTTCTAAAAATTTCTCTTATACGTTTAAATAATGAGGTCCACCTCTGGTGTAAATTGTGGGACCCATAGCCTCGGAGAAGTGGATAAAAAGGCTTCAAGGAAGAATATTTAGATTTCTTTCTGAAGCCATTTGGATATTCCACTTTCCCTACCACCCCATCTTTTCATTGTGTATAAACTTTATTTCAAGACAAAATACATTGACAAGAATACAATAGGGAGTAAAACGACATAGATAACAACTCAGATCTACATGTCAAATACTTCGTTCAGCTCCCCGGCAGTGGGTCGCGTGCCCAGAATGCTGCAGGCATTTCCCCTCTGGATCGCAACACTGAGTCTCTGAAAGAGGAAGCTGGCCGACCTGTGATCCTTGGTTTCTATGATGAGTTTTTCACCCAGCTCTTTGAGAAACTTTAGAGCACACTTGCCCCATGCTCCAAGGGTCTCAGACCCTATTGGGATGAAGTTAAAGCAAGGGGGAAGGTCTTCATATTTGCGGGTCTTCTGGGTCTCCCTGTAGCTGGCAGCTCCACTCCCTTCGTTTACGGAGTATGGCAAGTAGGTGTCTGCCCTTGTGGCAGCACAGGTGTAGTCCCAAGCAATCTGCTTACCATCCTTCCAGGGTATCATAGTGGCTCCATCAGGACGCTTTTGACTTCCATCAGACCTCTGCACTTGGGGTTCTCGTTGAGCTGGGCAACGGGCTGTGACGAGGCTTCTCTAAAGATATATTTTAAATGAGTTCTTGCTAATTAACCAGTTTTACCTATTCGATACGATATATATATATATATATATATATATATATATATATATATATATATATATATATATATATATATATATATATATATATATGATAATGATAATGATAACCCAATTTTCCAAGAATTTACTCTAGGGTTACAATGCTAAGTTAACAACGTTGAATTTCTTTCATGGAAACGTCCATATTTATACATAGCTTTACCCAGTGGGTTTAGCGCTTCTCGTTTTTATTATAATAATATGCATAGCTTTTCTGTAACTCATATTTTAGGGCCTAGTACTAAAAATATAACAATATTTTGGTCATATGTCATTGCAATAAACCTCAAATATATATAAAATTAAATAATGAAATTATATAATAAATTTAGTAAAAATTTAGTATTTCGTTAAAAGGCATTAAATTTAAATTTAAAAGGAAATTAAAATTTTAAATTACAAAGGTTTTAACGTAATATGGTAATGATTAGAGATATGAATTAATTGTAAAAAAAACAAAATTATAAATATTCTGTAATTTATAACTTGGAAGTAAAAGTTTAATGGCAATTTTAGGAGTCACAGAGAAATAAATACATTAAACGCAAAATGCAATTTTTTTTCTTCAAGTCATCAAGTACACTTCAGATTTTTTAATTCCACCGGCAAGTTATTCCACATTTTTTCGTCCCTTTTATTTTCTCTGAGTTTCTCTAGAGATTTAGGCGAAAACGAGGATTTATAAGCGAGGTATTTGTCTTGAGAGTCTCAGGTCAACTTCAGACTTAGTGGAGATAAATAGTAATACCATTACATTGACTTTGACAATGCGGAGTGAACAGTAGCATGTACACCATGAATATTTAACAAGTTTAAGAATTTGAATAAGGGCTTAGTGCGTTGCTTAAAATTCGGGACTGTGATGTTTACTTTCTGTTGTGTAATGACTGATATGTGAGGAACCCGAGACACAAGTTCCATAGTTGAGTTATGGGTAAATGATAGAGAGTAATAGTATTATTAGTAAAGATTGAGGAATATAATAGTGAGTTCTGAGACGCATATCCACAGTTTTTAATATTTTTCTTATTACCCTCAGTTTTTAATACTTTTCTTATATGAGCTGGATATTATCATTAAATTTTAATTTATTATCTAGGAACAGACCTAGGAACTTACCTCATCCTTTTTCCTCTACTTCATGTTCACACACACACACACACACACACACACACACACACACACACACACACACACACACACACACACACACACATATATATATATATATATATATATATATATATATATATATATATATATATATATATATAAAATGTATATTAAATTTCTCCAAATCAGAAGAACTCTCCTTTTCAACTGTTGATACTGAAATCAGGCTTAACAAATTCTTCTGTCCAGTAGGAATTAACCATTTTAAATGTCATTTATGTTGGTTCTTCCAACGTAGTGTAAGTGCCAGCAAATATGAAAATTTCCCTTATCGCCAGTGATTTTCAATGAGCATCACATTCCTGCTTTTAACTGTTCTCAAGTTACCGTGGTGCGGGGTATTGTCTCCACCAGGATCACCTTTCCAAACTGCGAGTGTGACCACGGAAGCCACAGATCTGACGTGTGGGTCACGCAGCCTCAGAATACTATAGTGAAAAATCTGGTTCTTAAACCTATACCTAATATACTCCTAGTTCCGTTGGCGTTCCTTACTTCAGTGATTAACATTTTAGGTAACGTATCGCTGCGTTAGGTCTTCTAGCCGTGTGAGGCAGGTCCCACTTCTGCTCAGATCGAACTGTCTTCATTAATGTACATAGCCTTATTTTAAGACCATCCAGTGTATTGACTTCAAAGAACTGCTTGTCGTTTTGTTTTATTCTCGATATAAGGACATGCATACATATTTTATAAATCTAAATTTATTCGCTTAGAATCCATTGTTGCTGGTTCTGTCTTGGTTAGATATTTTCAGCAGTTTTTTTTTTATATTCCCTATATTTATTCTTATCCTCCATTTATGCAATCACATATTCTTCATTCTACGTTTTAGAAATATAACTGAAGTTCAATACTCTTAACCTGTCTTAGTAACATCTCTTTGTATTTCTCAGAGCATTTATGTTCATTTTGTATTTTAGTGACCAAAACTCGTAATATGAATCCAAATAATTGATTAGCTTCATTATAAACACTTATGCACTGTTGCATTAGCTTCAGATTTTTGCTAAAAAGACCTAAGTCTTTTCGCATCCAGTTTGCCACTTTTCGCACACCACAATAACTTACCCAAACATTTTTTCAAGCATTCAGAATTTCTATGTTGTAGTCAACCAACTTATTTTAGCAGCTTATTATTCCCTCATGTATGTTGTTTATGTAAATGGTGAACACAAAGGGTTTCAGCAGCGTCTCATGTGGAACTTCATTTGCGATTGGTCTCCTTTTGGATTTCGCCCTCGTAGTGGTGGTCAATATTCGTTCAAGTTACCTTAGTCACCTGGCTGGTTGGTGTAGCAGCTCCAGGGGGGGAAAGGAAGGTGTTTAATAACGTAGCAGAGTACAGGAATATAGAATTAATTCCTCATTTATTAACATTATAGGCACATTCTCTTTAAGATTTGTAGTATTTTTTTTTTTTAAATGCAGGGTTTGCAGGAATTGCAGGAATTTGCAGGAATTGATAATTTGTAAACGTATTAGTAGTGATACTTGAAGGTTACAACAATCTAGGATGAAGTTAATATCTACAATGGTGGGCGTAAATGTTTAAGAATTATGTGCAACGGGTAGGTATCTTTATTTACGAAAATAAAGGTACCTAACTATTGCGCACGTACCTTACTCATCTACTTATCGGTATTGTATTACCATTATTTAACTGATAATGACGGGTGTGTCAATTGTTTGGCCCGAAATATACTGTTTTTATAGCGGTATGTTTACCTACAGTTTGGGTGACACTACCCAGTAGACTCGCCCCTCGGGACATAAACCTCATTAACCACAATCTTCCTAGTCTCCCTGGTGTTTCCGTCTGCAGTTTTTGCGGTATAATGTTAGGACAAATTTATTTTGTCGATATAAGTAATGTTGTTTTGTTACAATTTTCAATATTCTTGCTCAAACTTTCTATTATTTTTTGAGTTTTTATTGTTGCTGTTGCTGTTATAACATTTTTTAATCGCTTTCATTCTGCATATTCCCGCATTCGTCGTTTTAATCCTTCTATCATTCTAAATATTCCTATTCTCATTCTTAATAAGCCTAATATCATTTATTCATATTCTTGCAACAATCTTAATAATTCTGCAATTATTTTTACCATAACTACGATGATTCGTAACATGCATACTGTCATTCCTTGTAATTCTGTTATCGTTCCTAACTGCCCTGTTATTCCTCTGTTCTCTGCCATCATTCTACAGTATCGTTGTCACCGCTATTTGCGGTATTGCTAGTCTTCTCGTGGTCGTCCCTGCTGTGTTGTTTCCACCTTGGACTCCTAATTATCCTGATCTGCTGTCATTGCTGTTGTCCTGCTTTCATCCTGAACACTTCTAATAATCCTGATCTGCTGTCATTCCAGGAGTTCTCGTCTTACTCTTTCCTTATTCTTAGCAGCGATTCCAATTCTCTGGGTTCCAGTTCCTCTTTTATTGCTTCAGTAATTCCTAAGAATTATGCTCTATTTCCCTTTGCTTTACTTAGTTACGACTGTCGGCGAGAATTTGACACCTCAGTCAGTGATCATTTCACTGAAGCTTTTATTCTGCTGTCGGATTGGGAGAGGGAGGGGGTGGAGAGGGAAGGGTAGGAGGAGTGAGGGGGGAGGGAGAAACAGGGGAGGTTATTGGCTAGTTTGTAGAGAGAGACGGACTAGGTGGGATCCATCCCTCTCCCTCTCTCTTCCCCCTTCTCTCCTTCATTCCTACCTTACCTCCCTCTCTCCATCCATCCCTCCGATACTCCCTTCCCCCTCTACAACCTAGGTATTGTGACCACCCCTGACACCGACCATTTATATAGGGGTTTAGCTGACGTTGACCACTGGAGGGAGGTGGGGAGGTACTTTGATGCTAGTGAAGGAGTTTACCTGGAGGGTGTTTCGGGGGTCAAACGCCCCTGCGGCCCGGTCCATGGCCAGGCCTTTCGGTGGATCAGGGCCTGATCAACCAGGCTGTTACTGCCAGCCGCACGGAATCCACCGTACGAACCACAGCCCGGCTGGTCAGATACTGACTAGAGGAATCTATCCAGTTCCCTCTAGAAGACTTCTAGGGGTTTGTTGGTTATACCCCATATGTATGATGGGAGGCTGTTGAACAGTCTTGGGCCCCTGACACTGTTTTCTTTTAGTGTACTCATGGCACCCCTGATTTTCATTGGGAGGATGTTGCACCGCCTGACGAGCCTTTTTCTTCAGCAGAGAGTGATTCCTGTGTGGTAATTTGGAACCAGTCCCTCTAGGATTTTCCAGGTGTAAATTACGATGTGTTTTTCTCGCCTGCATTCCAAGGAGTATAAGTCAACTGACTTCAAACATTCCCAATAATTAAGGTGCCTGACTGAACTTATGTGTACAATAAAGGTTCTCTCTACATTCTCCAGATATCCAATTTTTCTGTCTTGAAAGAGACTGCTAGTGTACATCAGTATTCCAGCCTAGAGAGAACAAGTGACTTAAAGAGGATCATCATTGATTTGGCATCCCTTGTTATAAAGGTTCTCATTATTCATCCTATCATATCCCTCGCAGATGTGATAATGACACTGTTGTGGTCCTTGAAGGTGAGATCCTCTGACATTATCGTTCGCAGGTCCTTCACATTAGTTTTTCCGTTATATTATGCGGTTAGAATTTGTTTTATACTTTTGATCCATGTATTTGAAACTGCGCTCCACTTCCTCAGATGAAATCTTATTATCTTCCATCACCCAGGCGATACATGGCCCTTACGGGTTTAATACTTCCCCATGAATAAAGTCTTGTTTATCCGACAGTGGTCGTCTGTCAATGGTCGTTGTCTGCCCAATGTTGGTTGTTTTCCTTGGATCGTTTCCCTAGGGTCGTTCGTTTTCCTAGGGGTCATCATTTTCCTCAAGTCGTTTTTCTTGTCTAGGGTCGTTATTTACATAGAGTAGCTTCTCTAGGGTCGTTACTTCCCTGTGGTTATTGTTTCCATATGGTCGTTCTTCTCCTAGGGACGCTCTTTCCCCTAGAATCATTCTTTCCTCGGCTTGTTGTGTCCCAGTTGTCACTTTTTCCCCTAGGGTAGTAATTTTCTAGAGTCGTATCCCTAGGGGCGTTGTTTTCCCTCGAGTCTTTGCTTACTTAGAGTCGTAGTTTCTCCTAGGGTCGTTTTCCTAAGGTCGTTGTTCCCCCTATAGTCGTTGCTTCTCTTGGGTAGTTTTTTCCTGCAAGATCGTTTTCCTAGGGCCGCTGTTTTCCTAGGGTCGTCGTCTTCTTTACGGCTGTCTTTGGTTGGGTCGTAAATTTTAAGTACTTTCATTTCCTCGTTCTTGAGTTTTTTCTTCTCAGCTTCCTTGTTAATGTGTTTCTGGAAGTTCCTGGTGAAACCGATACCAATCCTGTCACTGGCATGATTGGTGGCTTTTAGGATACACATTGCATGCCAAGTACCGCCCTTGGCCGGATTTGTAACAGGACTGGTAGTTAGTAGGATCGGTATTCTTAGTATTTCGAGCCTTTTCCCTTGAATCCTCCGAAATTTACTGAAGAGAATCACAGAAGAGGGAGGGAAATACTTGGTTTAATAATCGTGTGGATTATCTGTGTGAAGCGTATGTAGATATCTGTAGCTGAGCTTTTGGATGGTAAACACAACCTAATTATTGAAACAGGTTTTTAACCTTCTGTATGAAAGTATGCTGATTGAAAATCAGCAGGTCACATTTTTTAAGTTTCTTCTTTTTTTGGGGGGAGGGGGAGAAAAGATGGGGAAGGGTTTGTACTGAATGAACCACTTATTTTAGTGTGGTCACTGTTTTTTGGCAACTCTGATGACAGAAAACGGATGATTTACTCAGAATTTAGGTATTACATCATCCTACTAACTCGACTGCATCAGTTCATTCCCGGAAGTTATGGAGGGTATACGTGTCAAGTTCTTTTTAATGTTTGCTTTTGATCTAGACAAAAATTGCCTCATATTTGTGCGAACAACTCAAATATTATTTTTTATGTTTGTGGAGAATTGACTTGAGCTTCACAAAGGCGTGATATAACTGCTGTGATTAGGAAAGACTTGTCACCTTTATTTTGGCTGTTAGATTGGAGATCAGACCAACAGCTGGGCTCCACACATGCTACAATACCTGTGAAACAAACCTTTGGTAGTGGTCCAATTGGAAAAAGAAATATTTACCTTTTGCAATGCCAGTGGTGTTGAGGAAGCCAACAGATCATGTAAGGAAATGTTACTTTAGTGTGTTGCCTTCACTTAGGAGAGGTATTTGCAAGATAAAAAGTTCACTGTGCAATACCCTAACATACTTTCTGCTATATGCCTGGTACCTCACGACGAAGGACTACCCATTTCTGAGCCTCCAAACTCTTTCTTCCTCGAGTCAAAGGACGAGGAAGATGACGAACTTGAAGTTCTTGAGTTTTCAACTTCACAAGAACTTGACTGTGGACATAACTTGACATATTCTTAACCGAACATGATAACTCAGAATGAATTAAACAAATTTGTCGGATAATTAGAACTGCCAAAGAGTGAGGCCGAACTGTTAGCCTCCAGATTGCAGCAGTAGAATCTCCTCACTGAAAATGCCCTTGTAGCCTGCAACGATATGGATGGTTTGATGACAGTCTAAATGTTATTCATACTCCTGATAAGCAGAGACTGTTCGTTGAATCATCAAAGTTGAGTCTAAAGGCTGTTTTGCTGGATGTTGGCAGTGTTGACATCAATTCCAGATAGTTATGCAGTCCCCGTGTCGTCAGGTTGATTGTATGTGTGTGTGTGTGTGTAGGCAAGGCGATAGGGAAAGAACAACCTGATGATAGGACATAACCATGGATAAACTGACCTCTGAGTACGTACAAGTGGTCATCGCCTCCGCGCACCAGTCTGCAACCAGGTCTCCTCGCTCAGCTGTCAGGGTATTGTGTCTTGGGAACTTCTTTAGTACTCGAGCAGAGGTGTTCAAAGGCCTTTAAATTTTGTTTCCATCCGTACAAACGTTATACTAGAGTATCACCGTGGCTAGCAGCTCAGTGGCTATGCTAGTGTTACCGTGGCTAGTGCCAGCGTTAACGTGGCTAGTAATAATGTTACGGTGGCTATTACTTGTGTTATCGTGGCTACTACTAGTGTTACCATGGCTAGTATTAGTATTACCGTGGTTAGTAATTGTGTTACCGTGGCTGGTACTAGTGAGGTATAAACCTTGATAATTGATACCGACAAATTGGTTTAAAACTACACGTGAGCAAACACTAGGACTTGGAACCTCGATCACTTCTAGCACGGAGAGAATAAATGACAGTATATGCAGACGGAGAGTGAAGCGTGACACACAGTGACCTGAAAAATGGCCTATTTGAGATGAGGTCAACTAGACAGTGAGGTCGTGTGATACCTGTGTTGTTGGGTGCGAGGCTTTCAAACAACATCGGCGTCTAAGATCTTGTTTGTGAGGACGAGTTGTGCCTCATTCCAGTTCATTAAATGTCCCGTGAGGTCCCTGTGGAGGACACAGTCGTCTCTGTTGCTGGCGTTTCGAGATTCGTTCAGGCGGACCGAAAGATTTCTGTCTGCTTCGCCTACATATTTCCCTGGACAGTATCCACAAAGAATGGAGTTGATGCCTGTGTGGGGCTGTTACCGTGACTAGTACTAGTGTTACCTTGACTAGTGTGCTAGTGTTACCGTGGCTAATACTAGTGGTTAGTACTAGTCTTGCTGTATTTAGTAGGTGAGTAAGTATCCATTTGGTTAGTGGTAGTAAGTCATGACAGAACAGAAGCCATGTGAGGGGTCCCAGATTATATTACAGTCTTGGCCAGTATCCAGCCTTAATTCTAATGAACCTCTGTTGTCGCACACCAGAACACGGAACCCCCAGACGTCAAGAACACTCAGGCTTCAGGAACACCTAGCCATCATCGTACGAACAACCAGGCTTCAGGAACATCTAAGCATCATCTCAGGAACACCCAGGCATAAGGAAAACCCAGGCACCGGGAACACCCAGGAATAAGGAGCACCCAGTCTTCATCATCCAGGCTATCATCCTGGCGTTGACGCCTACATCCAGCAATATACTCACAGTGTCATGACTGGGAGGGTCTTGGGAACCCGCTGCACGCCACGCAAATCCATTTTAAGTGTAATAATAACGTAAGAAAGCGGGAGAGAAATGTTTCCACTGAGGGAGAGGAGGAAGGAGGGAGAGTTTGTTGTGTGTATGGTGTAATGGTCAGATCGCGTGCACCCGACCACGCTCTCCCTCACCCCTCCCCAACCCCCTCCCAGTCCCTCACCACCTCTCCTTTACTTCGTTCCTCTCCTGCCTCTTCCTTCTCTCTGCCTCCTATTATTATCTATGTTATCCTAATTTCGGCTGTCTAGACAGGGGTAGGTAGAATGTAGCTTGTCTATCTTAGCAGATAGCTTTGATAGGGCCCGTGGGGTCTCCTGTTATCTGCCTCTCCCAGGTACCTGACGGGAGGATCCACAAGGAAGCTTATATCTGAACCTCTGCTGCTGCTGCTGGGGTCCGAGGTCTCAACGCGGGGTGTTGCACTTCCCTATCCTTCTATGTTTCTGTGACTTTATTATTTTGAGAATGCATCTGCTACTCTCTTTTTTTGTGTCTATGTTTTATGCCTGTCAGTGGGATATCTTTCTAGTCCACGAGATGCTGCAGGTACTTGCTGCTGGCTAAACCACTCCCACAACCACTACCAATAGCATAAATGTAGCAATCCCATACCCACACTAGCACAAGCATCACAACCAACACCAACACGCCCAATACCACTACACTCTCACCCACTCCACTACCACCTCTACGCCACACCCAAACTACCATACCCAATGCAAACACGTGCCCAGTATGAGCCAATTGGCCTGCTGAAGTGTTTCCCCATTCTTATATCCTTATCATCACATATAGCACAACGCAGACGCCAAGCATCACCCTATAACCACCTCCCACCCCACCCAGGCGAGCACCAGACGAGCCTGGACCAAGTCCGGGCTCTAGGGATAGAAAAACTCTAGGAACTCATCAGAGGTATATCAAAGGTAAAGGTGCCTCAGCTACACCAAAGACATCTATGGTTGGAGAATAGTCACTGCTGCCACCGTAGTGAGAGGGAGGGAAGGAGAGGTTTATATACCTAGTAATAATCAATGTTTTTAGGCCATGAAGAATATTGGTGATGTGTTAGCGATTTTTGTTTAGGTAGGAAGGTGAGTGACTTAAAAATAATGCTCTTCTACTATCAACTCTAAAACGAGATTCAAGAAACTCTAGCAGATTCAGAATGAAGCTATGAGAATAATTCTGAACTGTTCTCCAACTGCCGAAATCTGAGTTGAAGTTGATGTCCATATATGAGAGAATACGATAGTTTAATAGCAGTTTTTTGCCAGTAAACTGTTATGTGGTAACGTGGCTAATACTCATTATTAAAGTTACATTATTTTGAGGGCAGTATCGTGGAAGAAGTTGAAAAAAAACATCGTTGTAAAAACCTAAATTATTATGAAATGATTATATAACTATCTTAACAGGGGTGGGGGAGTGAGATTATGCAACAGCCTGGTTGATCAGGAAAAGTACCAGACAAGCCTGGCCCAAAGCCGAGCTGCTGGCGTAAGGCAGCTCTTGCAACCCTTCAAAAGTGTATCAAATATATTCCAAAGGTAATTAAACAAAATGAGAAAGTTAAATACATCGTCCATTGTAATGAGGAGTGAATAGCAAGTTAATATCAACGCTAAATCTGATGAGTGTCGACCAGACGTACACAGACGGATCACTAGATCCTGACAATGGCGTTGCTGGACTTGAACATATACTGTAAAAGTATATCAAATATCTCTAAAAGTTTCGTAATCATTCGTGATTATGTATCATGACCCCAGAGAGAAGAAGCCACTTAGGTTACTGAGAAAGCAAGAATCGACTCGTTTATGTTTCCCGACTCAGTGTTAACTTTATTCATTATAAACTCTAGAAATATCACTAACAGTACTGTAGAGGACATAAGGAATTTAAACGTTCTGGAAAATTAGAAAATACTAATAAAGTTTAGGTTGATGTCATTTCTTGTTAACATCGCGGGAATAAATGGTGACGAATTTGTAGGAAGAGGACAACAGCATCATCAAAAAAATATACCGCATTGGGGAAAAAACTTTGCCGCAGATAACAAGGAAAACGCAAATTAAAAATATAGGGGAGGAAGTGAGAGGTATACAAGGCAACAGTGAATCTGTACAATGTCTGCATTAGTGTCGCTTCAGATGAAACGTGTGTGTGTGTACTCACCTAGTTGTGGTTGCAGGGTTCGATTCACAGCTCCTGGCCCCCGCCTCTTCACTGGTATCTACTAGGTCACTCTTCCTGCTCCTTGAGCTTTATCATACCTCTTCTTAAAGCTATGTATGGATCCTGCCTCCACTACCTCACTTTCCAGACTATTCCACTTCCTGACAACTTTATGACTGAAGAAATACTTCCTAACATCCCTGTGACTCATCTGAGTCATCTGTGTGAGTTTTAGTTACTTACCATTTTTTGTCCTAGGCACATGTTGAATAGACACTAGGCCTGTTGTATGTGTGTGTGTGTGTGTGTGTGTATGTGTGTGTGTGTGTGTGTGTGTTAGGAAACACTTCGAAATGTTTCCGCCCCGCCGAGAATCGAACCCGGGCCCTCCGTGCGTGAAGCTAGAGCTTTAGCCACCAGGCCACCTGTGTACTCCCTAATTGTACTCACTTAATTGTGGTTGCAGGGGTCGAGACTCAGCTCCTGGCCTCGCCTCTTCACTGACCGCTACTGGGTCCCTTCTCTCCCTGCTCCATGAGCTTTATCATACCTCGTCTTAAAGCTATGTATGGTTCCTGCCTCCACTACATCACTTGATAGACTATTCCACTTCCTGACTACTCTATGGCTGAAGAAATACTTCCTAACATCCCTTTGACTCATCTGAGTCTTCAGCTTCCAATTGTGCCCCCTTGTTTCTGTGTCCCCTCTCTGGAACATCCTGTCACTATCTACCTTGTCAATTCCCCGCAGTATTTTGTATGTCGTTATCATGTCTCCTCTAACCCTCCTGTCCTCCAGTGTTGTCTGGCCGATTTCCCTCAACCTTTCGTCGCAGGACATTTCCCTTAGCTCTGGAACTAACCTTGTCGCAAACCTTTGCACTTTCTCTAATTTCTTGACGTGCTTGACCAGGTATGGGTTCCAAACTGGTGCTGCATACTCTAGTATGGGCCTGACGTACACGGTGTACAGTGTCTTGAACGATTCCTTATTAAGGTATCGGAACGCTAATCTTAGGTTTGCCAGTCGTCCATATGCTGCCACAGTTATCTGGTTGATGTGTGCTTCCGGAGACGTGCTTGGTGTTATACTTACCCCAAGTTCTTTCTCCTTTAACGAGGTTTGCAGTCTTTGTCCACCTAGCCTGTACTCTGTCTGTGGTCTTCTTTGCCCTTCCCCGATCTTCATGACTTTGCATTTGGCGGGGTTAAATTCGAGAAGTCAGTTGCTGGACCAGGTGTCCAGCATGTCCAGATCTCTTTGAAGTCTTGCTTGATCCTCATCTGATTTAATTCTCCTCATTAGTTTCACATCATCTGCGAACAGAGACACTTCTGAGTGTGAGTGTGTGTGTGTGTGTGTGTGGCGTAAAAATGGAAATAGACGAGTAGAGACAGTGACTGACAAGATTAGGTGCAGCAGCTACGGATGGAGTTGAAATTGCTAATACCGTACTAGTGATTTCCCTTGAAACGTGATCTTTACGGAGGTACGTTCACTAGCAGAGTGGTAAGATCATTCCCAGAGTGAGTGGTGCTGCCTTTAATAAACTCGCCCCTCTGGACGAAACCTGAGCCAATATTAGAGGTGAGGGATACGCGGATGCAACAGTGGTTGATCAGGAGCCGGTATATGTAAGTGGTTGGATGGGTGGTGTGTGGGCGCTGTGGAGGACGGGTAGGGCAGCGGTCGAGGAGCAAGAGTGGGCGAGGGTGCGTGACATTAAAGTCGAAGTGGCGGCGGGTTTCATCGCAGGAGTTAAGATGCTGGTCAGAGAGGGAGACGTGAGCTCCGGCTACCGTCATTACGCCCCACCTGTTCCCGAACACTGCCCACTCTACCAGGTGTGTCTACACCTGTCCTAGACACTGTCATTGTTACTCTCAGGGGTGTAAACGAAGAACACCTTAGAAGAGACAAGCAAAGCCCCTGAACAAGACAGATGAGAACACGAAGATAGGAAGAGTAAATTAGACAGAAACACGATAAGGGACAATATTGGATGCTGGAGAAAGGGCAGAAAACGGCCAATTAGGCAGGGATGGTGGATGCTGTGGTCGACAATAGCGGATGGAACGGAGCGGAGAGTGGCAAATTAACTCGTAAAAGGTATCCCCTTCTCTGCTAGAAGGAACAGGTAGCATCCCAATCTGCCAGAAACTCGTGGCGTCCTAATCTGCCAGGACATGCTAGCATTTTAATCTTCCAGGAACTGATAGCGTCCAAATTGCCAGGAACCGGTAGCACCCCCAGTCTAAAAGGAGCTGGTAGCATCTCCCAGGAGCATAGTTCCTCAATCTGATAGTAAGAGATAGCATTACAATCCGATAGGAATTGGTGTCATCCCAATTTGCCAGTAATAGGTAGCATCCCAATCTTCCAGAAAATGAGATAGTCCAAATCTGCCAGCAATTAGTAACATCCTAATCTGCCAAGAACTACCAGCATCTTAGTTTTCCAGGCAAAGGTACCACCCCAATCAGATAGGATGATAATACCTGATAACAAGAAATAGCATTCCAGTCTGATAGCAAGAGGTGGCATCATAACATACCAAAAGCAGGTAGCATCCCTCCCCAGAAGTGGCAAAAGCAGGTAGCATTCCTCCCCAGAAGTAGCAAAAGCAGGTATCGTTCATCATTCCAAGTAACAAGAGCAGGTAACATTCCTCCCCAACAGTAGCAAGAACAGGTAGCATCCCTCCCCAACAGTAGCAAGGGCAGGTAGCATTCTTCCCCTTCTCCAGTATCCTTCCCCAACAATATTATTATCTGGGCGGCCCCACAAAGATAGGATTACCTGAAGTAGGCGGCGAGGGTGAGGCTGGCGTGCGAGCGGCCGAGGAACGTCACCTAACGTCCCTTCTGCTGTTATTTAGTACCACGCGTCAGGCCTCCCACTTCTACACCCTGCCGTGTCGTCGTGCCAGGGACGGGAGTGTGGAGCCTCACCCTGCCTTGTGTGGTCACACGAGTGTGGAGCCTCACCCTGCCTTGTGTCGTCACACGAGGTGAACCCCGCCTTGTGGTCTCACACAGATGTGAGCTCACCCTGCCTTGTGTCGTCACACGAGAGTGTGGAGCCTCACCCTGCCTTGTGTCGTCACACGAGAGTGTGGAGCCTCACCCTGCCTGTGTCGTCACACGAGGTGTGGAGCCTCACTGCCTTGTGTCGTCACACGAGAGTGTGGAGCCTCACCCTGCCTTGTGTCGTCACACGAGAGTGTGGAGCCTCACCCTGCCTTGTGTCGTCACACGAGAGTGTGGAGCCTCACCCTGCCTTGTGTCGTCACACGAGAGTGTGGAGCCTCACCCTGCCTTGTGTCGTCACACGAGAGTGTGGAGCCTCACCCTGCCTTGTGCCATCACACGAGTAGAGCCTCACGTCCTTTCGTTACGGCTCCAAGGACGTCTACTTTAACGCACGTAAAGAGTGTAAAGATACGAACCTCGTAATAAGGCAGGTGAAACACATCAAAAATCTTGCATTAGATAGAGATAAAGGCATTTCACAGAATTATCAATTTCAGTTACTTCTCTGTTGATCAAGACTTTTCTCTTACAAATGTTACGCTGAGGGGGGCGAGTCCACTGAACATACAACCAGAAAAGCAGGAATATTGCAGCCCAAACAGCAGACCCGAAGTTGATGTTAACTCCAACCTCGGCTGTTTCAGTACACATATATCACTACTTCTACACTTAAGAGTCTACGTACCTACAAGTATCACGTCATTTGCAAATTCTCATTATCTATTCGCATTAAATCCTGCATATTTTTTTGTGCAAAATGCTATCAACCTCAGTTACAACGTGCTTATACTGTTCCAACATGTCAGTGGTTTAAACTCTATACCCCCGTAATCTGCTGCATTCTAAGATATAGTACTGGAGCGTGTGTGTTTCTCCTCTTCTCCAAAGACTGTCTTTCCTCTCTCAGAGTTTCTACACCAACCTGCCAAATATACAGTACAGCAGAGGTAACATACACGAATCTTGGCCACCATTGTCTCTAATTTCCACTTTTTTTTTACTATAAACAAATGTTTTTATATATTTCATCATTCATTGCAATGTTTTTGTGTCTTTAACTTTAAAACGACTGATCCGATAGGCTTCAAATTTTTATGCTGGTGTACTGTAACCAGAGAGAGGTTCTTGCAACTGTTGACATGTGCCAATGCTCTCTGGTCAATTTTATATATAACTTTCTCAAATATAGTGTCGGTGCGATAACTTAAGAAAGCCTCTTCTGATTAGCTTCAAACTGTCAACACTGGAACATCCTACACAAAAGGTTGGGATTATTATTGGAGGATGTAGGTGCCAATTTGGCAATATTATTTTTTAAAATCATGCGGTCTTATTCAATAATATATTATACATTAATCTATTACTATTCTAACATTTTATATAGACATGACGTGAGTGGTCCGAAAGAATTTGTCTCTCACTTTAGGAGTAAGGATGATGGTAGTTTCCTTACAGTGTCTTGGGGCATCTCCTGACAGATATAACCAGATAAACACGTAAGACAAAGGTTGCCCTCTGACTTTAGTCAGAGCTTTTATTATCCCATAGGTGATACAATCACACCCAGGGGGTTTTGACGGACCTCTTAATTGCATTCCCCATTTCCCAATCGCTAATTGGCATATCATCTATATCTTTCTGATGTATTACATTTTTCCTGTTATCTTCTCTCTTTTCATGTAGTTAATTCTGCACCTCTTTAGTGTCGTCAGGTAGAGACGTCCAGGACTACCCGTGAGCCCATCTCTCCCTTAGTGCTTCTGCTCTCCCCCAGGGCCTGGACGTGCTGCTGCGCCCATCTTTTCTCTCTGAAGCTGTGAACTGGTTTCTCTGTGTATACCTGCTATCAAAGTCTTCATCTCTTCCTCTCTGGACGGAATTCAGACTTCTCTGGCCGCAATCGCTACTGTATTTCTGAACTGTGTTTTCACTGTTAGAATCACTTCTCTACATTACACTTGCTATCTTAATTACAGCTTTATTGCATTTCACATTATCATTACGGTACAACTTATCTTTTTTTCCTTAGTGTTTTTCACTTTTGTTTACCTTTTGGCACAATGTAGCTTTGCCAATGCTGTTTCTATGGCCTCATTTTTATACCATTGACAACCTGATCGAAGTATTTAGTTGACAAGAAATTTTCACATCAGTCACTAACATCACTGTTGAAAGCATAAATATTCTTTCCTTAATGGAATTTCTCCGCACAACATATTGTACAGTTTCGTGATTAGGGCCCAGTGATCACAGATCAGCCAGCCAACAGTGTCAAGTAAGACCTTGTTTATGTCTCCCAAGAGACAAGAATAATCAGTCTTACCCCCACAAGTGTGGAAAGCCTCAGGGCTGCCCAGGATTCCTAGATTTTAGCAAGTATTTGTAAATGTGTAGAATCAAATATTATTATTAACATTTTTGTTTGTGCCTTCCGATCCCAGTATGGGATGCCTAGCAACGTAGTGTCCCACTATGAATGTAGGCTCCTCATATAACAACTCTGGAAACTCCCCAACCATGATTTCCCAGCAGGAGAATAAACGTTAATAACATTCTGCATTCTATGGCTGATGTGAAGCCGTAATGGAATACTCAAATCTCTGATTCTAAATTCGTAAGTTATCTCCTATTTTCACTGTTTTGAGAGCAATATTTGTCCTCTAAATCGTGTATTATATGCCTCGTTCTGAAGAGTGTAAGATCATCAGAATTATTTTCAAACGCATATTACAAAATATCAATCTGATATCAATATATTTCATCGCAGTCGCAAGAGGATTTATAGGGAACTAGCATCCATGTCCTTTATTCCCAAATTTTTCGTCCAGGCCACAACATAGACTGTCAATTTCAGGAGGGAAATCCAGATGCATTTGCAAAATGATAAAGAGATCATTTATTTGATGCTAAATCAGTTTATTTCTTAGCATTTTCCTTTTTTTGTGAAGTTAATTCCCCCCTGTGACAGTGTTGTTTGATCAATTAATCTTGTGTGTTTGTCATACAAGTATGTTGGAACCTACCTACCTACCTGAACTGTTCCTTTTTTCACCTATTTCTGATCCTGGTTCAGATCCTTCTCTGATTCTTGTGCTTTTGTCGCCTCCTTCACTCGATTATATTCCTCTCTTGTTCCGTTGTTGCAGTTGTTATATTTGCGTTTCTTATGCATCCGCTGTGGTTCAAGTTGATGTTGCTTAATCATGTGTACCAAATTATTTCATTTTTTGTTGTTGCAAGTGATTCTGCATACTTTGTTGCATAGTCTTAAGGTCTCTAATTTCCTCGTTCGCTTTTTTGTTTATACAATGAATATAGCTGCTGTGATAGATGCTCCTACCATTCCTGTGACAGTGGCTGTTCCTCCGACGGCGGATGTTACTGTTGCGACACCTGTTGCGCTGCTGCTGCTCAGATACCCAATGCATATGTCAAGATTGGCCAGTTTCCGGTCGAGTAGGTGCACATTATTCACTTGTGTACTGTTAAAGCTGATTCTCAGGAGCAACTTCACTACCCTAATCAGCAGAGCTCCTTTTATGGTTATAGTAACTCCAGTAGAGTCATGTGCTGACCACAACACAGAGCCAGCAAAGTGCTGGTTACAACATAGACTACGTCATGGTACAATACTTGCGTTTTTCTTACTAGACTCTCTTCGTATCTTAGGTTTATGGGGCCCTGCACTTTAACAACTCACTTTGCGGTCATATACACAAGCCGGTAATTTCTACCAGGAAAATGCACGAGTAATTGTTTTCAAATCAGCAAACAGTAATTGCTCCTTACGAGGGAGACAGATGTGGTAGACGGCGCACAATACGCCCAAAGAAAACAAAAGATAACTCGATAAACATAAAGCTTCCAAGGCTTTAAATATCTGATTGTCTTCAAGACGACATGAGACAAGGTCATAGTGCAAAATAAATCCCCAATGAGTCTAGCTGTGGAACCTAGCTCGGGCTACGTGCCGCGACTGTGCTGAATCAGTCCAGACACAGTACTCTAGCTTGACTCAGTGAAATACTTTATTACTCTCAATGGGTTGCTGAAGAGCTCTTGATCGAAGGAAATAAAGCTACCCTCCACATCCTCAGAACAAACTTTAATACCTTCCGTTCCTCTGGGGCGTTGCATGGCCCTGTTTTTAATCATATACTGGGAGTAAGTGAGTATAGGGGTAGATTGTGGTTGTGGTCGATGGTATGGTGTAGCTGTGGTAGATTGTCTGATGGTGGTAGATGACGCAGTGTGTTGGCTGCAGACTGTCTTTGTTGGTAGTAGTAGTGGTGGTGATGGTGGTTTTGGTGGTGATAGTGTTGGAGGAGGTAGTGATGGAGGTGGTGTTGGTGGTGATGGTGGTGGTAGTAGGATGGTGGTAGAGTTGGTGGTGGTAGCAGTGGTGGTAGTAAAGATATTGGTGGTGGTAGTAGTGGTGATGGTAGAGATGGTAGTGGCGGTGGTGGTAGTAGTAGTGGTGGTGGTGGTAGCGGTGGTGGTGGTAGTGGAGGTGGTAAATAAAAAAAAAAAAAGACTAATTAAGTGTCTGAAAACAGTGTAAGTTTTAGTGAAGGAGGGAGAAAACGATCTCGGGAAGAGTAAGAGTACACTACATATGTTATACGTAATTATTCACATCCGCAGTGCACTGCTAACCCGTTCTTTCTTCTAGTTACGTGTTGGCAACACCTGCAATGTGCGGCTCCCCTATTATATGTGAGAGCTATATGATGGGAGCAAGAGTTAACTAAGTTTCCCCTGTCACACTCCATCACACAGGATGAGTTTCTTACACGAGGTAATGAAATCCGCCAGCCTGAGCTGGCAGACCTCGCTAGCGTGATGAGGATATCGTAAAGTATTCCTCTGGTCTATGGGTTCAGTAGCTACGGCAGCTTTAAAAACCTCGATCCAGCAGGGCCCAAGTTAATCTTATGCGAACAGTAACATCCTTCAAGATGGCCTGTTACGTACTAGGGTTGCTAAATTAATGGGACACTATCTACATTTTTATATATATATATATATATATATATATATATATTTTATTATTTTATATATATATATATATATATATATCATATATAATACATACATACATACATACATACATACATACATACATACATACATACATACATACATACATACATGAGTACAGTTCGAGGGACTTCAGGTATTCCCAGTGACCTAGGTGCTTGATTGAGTTTATACGGGCAGTGAAGGGGCTGTGAATGTGCAGCAACATTTCAAATTAGAGAGAATAATTAACTGAAAGAGTATACTCAGTAGATTGGTATCTCTTGTTGTGAAGATTCTAGTTAACCTGTATGTATATAATTTTCTTTGCGGACTTGAAAGTAACACCATTGTGACCTTTAAATATGTTGTAAGATCTACCGATATTATCACTCCTATATCCCCTCACACTAATCTTATACTCTTTTAAATGGCTTAATTCCTTTTATTCTACATTAAAATTTTCATTTCCTTAATGTTTCTCTTGGCAGAGTAGTTGAAATTTGTCCTCGACGAATATATTGTTTACTGTGACTTGGAGATACGCTGTGTCCAGAATGACACTTATAAAATTCTAGTATCGTCTGCAAAGAATGATACAGTAATATGGTTTATTTCCTCGTTGATGTTGGATATTAGAATGAAAATTGAGAATTAAGACGAGTGTTACAGCGTGAGAAACAGAGCTTTTGAATGTGGCAGCCTAGAACATATTCCTTGGTACACTCTTGCAGTTATTCCTTCTAGATACATTTTGTGTGTTATTACACAGTGGTCACACTTGTTGAAGACTTCTCCCAGAGTCTGTGCACTTTGTTTTGCAGTGCATCCAATACCAAGTCGTATTGGTCCAGTTATTGCCTCGGGTTGTACAATAATTGTGAATCCATGTATTTAGCAATCTTAAGAACATAAGAAAGAAGGGACACTGCAGCAAGCCTACTGCCCCATGCGAGGCAGATCCAATTCTCCCACCGGCTTAAGCCAATGTCTTAACCTAGTCAGGTCAGGTTACATTCACTTAAGGGAGGAGCACGGCATCTGACCTAGTAGCACAAACTAGTCAGGTCAAACTCATACTCATGTATTTATCCAACCTATATTTAAAACTACACAACGTCTTAGCTTCTATGACGGCACTCGGGAGTTTGTTCCACTCATCCACAACTCTATTACCAAACCAGTGCTTTCCTATATTCTTCCTGAATCTGAATTTTTCCAACTTAAAACCATTGCTGCGAGTCCTGTCTATGCTAGATATTTTTCAGCACGCTATTTACATCCCCTTTATTAATTCCTGTTTTCCATTTATACACCTCAATCATATCCCCCCTAATTCTACGCCTTTCTAGAGAGTGCAGATTCAGGGCCCTCAGTCTATCCTCATAGGGAAGATTTCTGATACATGGGATCAACTTTGTCATCCTCCTTTGTACGTTTTCCAGAGCATTTATATCCATTCTGTAATACGGTGACCAGAACAGTGCAGAGTGAATGGTCATGCTACAAATGGCTTCATCGAAGTCGATCAAGAAAATTAGGAGATGCCTGAAGAGTTTTGAGCCTCATTCATAGAAAATTACTTTTGACTGTCCATCTTCGGCCTGATTACTGGCTCACTGAAAAGAGACGTGTTGTGACTTTAGCATTTCACTTAATCTTTGCTGTCATTAGTGTAAGTTACATCAACTTGGCGTAAGGGCCCAGGGCTAGATCATTTTTTTTACCCTCCATTTTGCATATCAGAAAAAAAATATTCTGGGTTTCTTTTAATTTCATTAATTGCTGTTGTTTCCTGTCTCGCTTCGACTCTGTATAATAAATTGACTACAGGTTAGGTAAAAGGACATATGTAACTAATGCAGAATTTTATTGTGGCGTTTCGCTCTCCAGGAGCTTTTTGAAGCCGTTACGGCTTGATAATGCTCCTGGAGAGCGAAACTTTGCCACAATAAAATGCACACTAATTATTCTGTTTCCTTTAACCAAACATTTTGTAGGTAATTCTACTATTATTACCGCAGGTAATTACCTGCCGTATTAATATAATCTACTGTACATACAGGTACCCCTCGTGTTGGTGCTAATGCCGGCACTGACACCCTGACAATAAACAAACCAACATTATGACATGGCATGATGACAGCTGTTGTCACACGGTAGATAATGACACTGACGCCAGAACTAGAGAAAGATGCTTCTCAGAGACGTCGTACGTCAAATGTTGCACTGTGATGAAATTGTTTTGAAATCCGACAAGTTGAAGAATGCAACACTCATGCAACGTTTGTGCATCTTTATCGTGGAAGCGTTTCAGCAGCTAGTGGGTTTTTTCAGTCTAATACAGAGAATAACAGTGGTAGAGGAGGAGTTTGAGGTAATCAGTCCCTCAACCTGGAGTCGACGTGTTCTGTCCATCAGTCAAGATTGATGAACTAAAGTCAGTCTCACTTTTCCTCATTACTGTCGCAAATTTGTATCCCCTCCCTATCTTGGTCGACCAAGTTATCACTGTCTACTTTGTCGACCGAGTTATCACTGTCTGCTTGGTCGATGGAACCACCACTGTCTACTTGGTCGACAGGGCCAGCGCTATCTACTTGGTGGATGGTAGTCCAGTGATGAGTAACCCGAAGATATGAAGCCCAGTGACTAACCCAAACACAGGTAGGACACGGAGGGGGACCCAGGCTGCTGCTGGTGTCGAGTTCTTCCGGGAAGAATCTGACCCTAGTGTACGTAACAATACCTTGCTTAACACTTAACCTTACTGCTGTCAGAAACACTGCTGGGACAAGTGTAGAAGTCTTCAAGAGGAAACTGGGCACGTATCTTCACCGGGTAGCAGATCAACCGGGCTGTGATGAATATGTGGGGCAGCGGGCCACCAGCAGCAACAGCTTGGTTGACCAGGCAAACACCAGACGAACCTGTCCCATGGCCGGGCTCCGGTAGTAGAAAAACTTGGAACTCAACAAAGGGAAAAAGGGGTAGTAGTATTCGCAGTACTAGTAGTAGTAACAGTAGCTTTAATGGTAGTAATATTATTAATAGTAGTAACAAAATTAGTAGTAGCTGTAGCAGCAGCAGCAAGCAGTAGTAGTAATAGTAGTAGTAATAGTGGTAGAAGTAGTAATAATAGTAGCAGTAGTAATAGTAGCAGTAGTAGTAGTAATAGTAGAAGCAAAAACGGTGGTTGTAGTAACAGTAGTAGTAGCAGTGGTAGTAGTAGTAGTATAATAATAATAGTGGTAGCAATAATAGTAGTACTTGCGGCACACGCCCATGATTGTTCGCTCTCAGACAGATGCTCCTTACATATGGCACACTCCCTCCTCCCCCCTACCACCAACACCCACCAGGAGACCCCCCCCCAATCCCGATCCCCAACCATTGTCCTCTCCCTCCCCAACCCTCCACCCGTCCCTCTATCTCCCCGACTCCCAATCCCTTCCGCCCCACCTCCTCTCCCCTATTCCTCTCCCCCTCCGACACTCTTTCTATAAGGATTGTTTATGTTGTGGGGAACAGCTTGAGGCGCCATCGTTATGGCAACCGATCTCTCTCTCTCTCTCTCTCTCTCTCTCTCTCTCTCTCTCTCTCTCTCTCTCTCTCCCTCCCTCCTTCTCCCCTCTCCTCTATCTCCCTTTTTAAAGTTCATTTTTCTTCCCTCCTTATTCTCCTTTTCTTGCGTTTATTGATATAGTTTTTATTTTCTTCCGCTGTCTTTTTCCTACGTTTAGTTTTGCATTTTTTTCCACTTCTATCTTCGTATTTTTGTTTCTCTTTCCCTTTTTTTTCCTTTCTGCTTTTTGTGCTCTCCTTTTTTTTTCCTATTTCTCCCTTCCCTCCAATTTCTTTCCTCCGTCCTTCCTTCCTTCCTTCCTTCCTTCTCTCGTATTTTACTTCTTCTCTTCCCTCCTTCCTCCAATCTTTTATTTCATTCTCTCCTTCCTACCTTACTTTTCTTAGTGGTTATTTCCTTCATGTCCTCTGTTCATTTCCCGACGTGTACCTCCCCCCCCCCTCAAAACACTCACGGGCCAGGAGATGCGAATCGACCCCTGCAATCACAAATAGATGAGTATGATAAAGCTCATGGAGCAGGGAGAGCAGAGACCCAGTAGCGGACAGCGAAGAGGCGGGGCCAGGAGCTGAGTCTCGGCCCCTGCAACCACAATTAGGTGAGTACAAACATATACACACACGTTGACCTATGACCGTTTTGCAGTCCAGCCTGAGATAAGACTTCCTTGATGACTGCCGGTCAACTAGGCTATTGGTACTTGCAGCCCGCATGAGTGTACAGCCCTCACAGCCCAGCTGGTCGGGCACCTGCAGGTGATATTGATCCAGAGCCGTCTCGGACCACGGATATTCATGTAATAATCACTAATGTTGAAGAGTCTTGGTCCACGCATGTTGACACCCCTAATGGTTCTCAGGGTTCTCACGGTGTTTATCCTGCTCTTACGGCACTCACCCTTCACGGACGGTGCCTTGATATTGATGACTGACTCTTGCTCATAGAAACTGTATCCACCCTCCACCTTTTCTGATTAAACCTGACTACCCTATTCCTCAGGCACTGCACGATTCTTACAGGTTTAGTGCTTCCCCCTGAATATGAAAGCAATAATTTTGAGGCTATGCAGATATAATACTCTTTTGTGAGTATATTTGTTAACGATTCCCGGGATCTGGTCTCAGACCAGAATGTTCAGAGAAACTTCACTGCCCGTATAAATTCGGTCAAGCACCTAACTACTGTACTCCTTGGAACGTAGGCGAGGAAGATACATCATAATTTACACCTGGAAAATACTGGTGGAACCGGTCCCCAAACTACACACAGAAATCACTCCCTACAAAAGCAAAAGGCTCGACAAACGTTACAAAATACACACTAAATATACTTACTAAGAATATAAATATAAAGACCAAGAATGTTCAGCACCTTCTCTTCATGAACGAGGGAAAAGGCCAACAGACCCCCTAGTTGCCTTCAAGAGGGAACTTCATAAGTTCTTTTAGGGGTAAAGAAGACACTTTCTGCATAGAAACCTGTCATTGATATGACGCCTTTTTTTTTTTTTTTTTGCTGCTAGTAAATGTTTATCAACATTTGTAGTCTCATAACCATTTCATTATTTTCCTCAAGTGACTTCCCGCTCCGCCAGGCTGTGGTACCTATGCTGGATTGCGTGTTGCTAACACCAACACCCTTGGTGATCAGACCATCAACCAAGAGGCCTAGTCTGGGACCCTCGCGGCGGCGGGAGCGGTGAAATCGCCTTCTTCATGTAACAGAACTAAGAACCACTAAGAAACAGTCATGACACTAAATATAAACACATACCGAATGTACGTGTCACTCTTACCTGTCACTCTTACCTGTCACTCTTCATGTTTTTGTGACAGAAAGAAATGATCGGCAATCCTGACAGTGAAAAAATCTTTATAAAGCTGCCTTTTCATACTCGTATGAGAGGAGGGTAGCACCTCCCTGACACTCTTACCTGCCATGACACTGTGTGGTTCCTCCAGTTAAAGATTATCCTCCCGACTTTGTAATTTGGTTAATAGTCATCAAGTATAAGTATAAGTATAAGTTTTTAAGAACAAGGTGAAGTTCGTTGTTAAATGTTGGACTTTCGACAATTATTCAAAACTCACCATTGATTTCCTATGTCACATTCTGCACCTGGTTCCCAGGATTTTTCTAACCCCCTTTACTCTGCATGTTGTCGATTCAGGTTAACATTCCGAAGTAAGTACCACAGCCCGGCTGCACTCGACTTGTGTGTGTGTGTGTGTGTGTGTTTTCCTTCTGTTATTCTGTTCAGTGTAAAGAGACCACGACTCTTCAACACCCCTCCCTTCATGAATAAGGGAGAGATTGCTTACAAACCCCTGGTTATTTTCAAAAGGGAACTCGACACATTCTTCCAAACAGTTCCCAGCCTGCCGGGTTGTTGTGCATACTCTGATCTGGGGGTGTTTGGTCACTAACAGCTTGATCGATCAGGCCAGCAAATAGGAGACCTAGTCTGGGACCGGGCCACGGGGACGGTGACCTCCGGAAACGACTCCAGACAAACTCCAGGTAAACCCCCACTTGCTGAGTCTCCAGCCCATTACCTCCACTAATTACCCTCCCTCCCTCCCTCCACTAAAGTACGTCCCCCTCCTGAAAATCCTTCCCAGCTCCTGAAGACCCTCTTCCCCCTCCCCCCCCGCTATAAACTCCCCTCTCAATGAAGCCACGCCCTCCTACCTTCCACCTTTTTCTACGATGACTCCATAGATATATTCCTCACTCTTCTAGCCACACGATCTTTCTCCATAAGATCCTGCTTATTCCTCCATTCTCCCAAACACCCTTCTCGTCCCTCTCTCCGCTCTTAAAGGCCTCCCTTCTTCTTTACCTCCCTCCCTCCCCCGAACACACCCTATCCAGCCATTTTAGTTCACTGTGCTGCTTCCATTTCCCTCTGTTGATACACAACGTCTTATCTAATATATGAATATCTATTTACTTTTTCGGCCGCCGACGACCTTTGGCTGGTGCTCTTGTTTTCTCCCTCCTGCCCCTCCCTCTAAATCCACCCTTACCCTCCCATCCCCACCCTCTTGCCTTTCTCATTGCTATCAGCATATGAATGATGCGTCGCTGATCTGGAGGCATAAATAAGCTTACTGAGGACGAGCCCAGTCATCTCAACACCCAGGCAACTCTACGGCTCAGCCAGATCATTCTCACCCCCTTTCTTAACCCCCCCCCCCGTTCCCTAGAATTTTGCTGCCTGCTTGTTCCTCTCTTGAAGCTCGTTTCCCACTTCCTGGTCTCCTCTACTTCCTCTCTCTCTCTCTCTCTGTCTCTCTGTATTTTCCTTTGTCTCTTTTTTCCTCTTTCTCTCTCCTTTCTCCCCCTCTTCATCTTTATTTTCCTATGATATGTTCGTCTTCCTTTTTATTTGTCCTCTTCTGACCCCCATCCCTCCGGTCTCTTATTCCTCCCCTCCCCCATCTTTCGATCATCTCTTTTTCCCTGCTATTCTTTCCCCTCTCATACGACCATACACTGCCCCTCACTAGGTAATATTTTCCCGTAATTTATGAGGTATAATCCGAGGGTTTAGGGAAGGGGAAGAGGGTGGCAGGGTGGTGGTGGTGGTCAGGATGGGCAGAGTTGGTGTCATTGTTTACGGTGCAGGAGGGAGAGGGATTGATGGGAGGGGAGAGGTTTGACAGGAGGAGGGGTTATGTCAGACCCTGCCTCTCCTCCCCATCCCTCTACATTACTACAGGTAAGTAAGATATACCGTCCCACCTTCACCCTTCCCCCATACCCCACCAGCCAGAGCTGGAGTGTTAGATGATCGTTTGTATTGACTGGTAAAGGCGGAAGCGGCGGATTATTCTACTGACTGTTTTTTCCCCCATCGCTTGGAGACACGGATGTGAGCGTGCGTGTACTCACCTATTTGTGGTTGCAGGGGTCGATTCGCAGCTCCTGGCCCCCTCCCCTTCGAGACTCCCCTTCGCTGGTCGCTACTAGGTCCACTCTCTCCCTGCTTCAAGAGTCTTATCATGTTTGTGTGTGTGTGTGTGAGAGAGAGAGAGAGAGAGAGAGAGAGAGAGAGAGAGAGAGAGAGAGAGAGAGAGAGAGAGTGTGTGTGTGTGCGCGCGCGCGTCGTTTATACATAAAATGAGATATATGAGAGGACGGATGGATGGTTTAAGCGGCAATAATACCATAAAGAGCCACGAAGGCTGGGGACGGGGCAGGTGGGAAGAACCCATCACTGACTCTTTACCAACAATACTCACAAAGAGTATATGAAATAAACTACTTTTAGGATCTCTTTGCATATGACTTTTACCGATTAATAGGTACAAAATAAATACAGTTAACACATAATAATGTTAGGCATATATTGGTGGTAAGTTTCTTTTACATATAAACCAAAATGTCTCAAAAAAGACAAACAGGGATTGATTTCTACCAAGAGTTGAATCTCTCAATATAATGAGAGTTTTCTTAAGCCTTCTTTAAGAAATTAAGACGATTTTGATTGTCAGTGTTAAAGTGATTTATAGTTGTAGTGGCCCACAGGCAGTCGATAAGCTTTCAACCTGGTTAACTAGGAATTCAAACATAAAATGGAGACGATTGCCTAAGGAAGACCTCCTGATGTTTGCGAGGTAACACTCCACTTTTGTTTTTTAATTCCACGGCCTCGGTAAAACGTAATATCAAAGGGAATTCATTTGCGCAAGTCTTAAAATTTCCCTCATAACCATGATCACCCAACCGTTCAGCAGAGGAGCGGAGGAGTCAGTCAGTGAGGCAGAGTTCAGTTAACAGACCATTTAGAAAAAAAAAGTTACTATAAAGCCACGTAATTAATGTAGACCAAGTCCTACTTAAGACTACTGGAATGTGAGGAAATCGGATTTGATGGAATGAAGGGCAGGGTAGCATCAGTTTCTTGGCTGAAGTGTGTTTCAGTAAGACTCAGTCATCCCCAGGAGGGGATATATGTGTTGAGACAACATTGTTTGTTTTTGTGGACTTGGCGTAGCTGTTGGGTCAAAATATGTGCTGTGGGGAAGCAGCTGTGTGTGGGTGGGGAACACGTCATCGTAGACACACTGCGTGCTGTGGGAAGAAACAGCTGGGTGGGTGGGGAACACCCACAGTTAGCTCACTGTAGGGTTCACCCAGTACTTAAACACAAACAAGTCCAACTTAGCTGGAAGTTAAAAATACGGACGAGTCAAAGGGATCTTAGGAAATGCTTCTTTAGCTTTAAAGTAGCCAGGAAAGTGAACGACCTAGACAGCGAAGTTCAGAAGACAGGATCCATAAATAGTTCAAAGAATGATAGGGCTCACGCGACCAGGAGATCAAGTTATTTCTTAGTCTATCTTCTTGCCATGTTGAATGATATTTATGTCACTGGCCGCCCTTGTTTATAGCACAACTTGGTACTACAGCCTTTTATCATATTTGTGTTATCGGAGAGCATAGTATGTGGCCGTTTTGGTATAACCAAACACCATACAATAATAAAATAATGACATGCTGAGGAACAAAAATATTACTGGAACAACTTTTCGTGAAACATTGTCCAAATTTCATGTCTTCATGGGCGTTTGAGTGTTGGTCGCTGGCGGACTAGACACTGATCAAGGCCTATGACATCCTGAGTGCTGGTAGCATAGCCTCTGGGATCACACACACTAGGAGTTGCTGAGGTCGAGTCCCTCTCCTTGCTTCGTGATCCCAGGCCTGCAGCCGGCTCCGGCCCCGGCTCTAGCCCCGGCTTCAGCCTCGGCCGTGGGGGGGGGGGCAAATCAGTCCATGACTTTTGCCGCAGCTGCCGGAAGTGTATTGTATTTGATTTTTTTTTTATGCGTCCGAACCGCTTGTGTATTGTGCATCCTCTGTCCATCCTTTGCGTGGCTAGTGTACTGTGCATTTCCTCTCCGTTCTATGAGCTGCTTGTGTACTGCGTGCGTCTGTTCATCTTATGCGCGGCTAAAGCATTGTGCACTCCCTGTTCATCATATGATCGGCTTGTGCACTGTGCACTCCCTGCTCATCCAGCGATCGGCAGCGCAAAAAAAGGATTACTGGTTACAATGGGCCTTTATCAAAACCCCCGTAGGTTAATGGCTCTATCTTTTTCATATTAAAGACTCATCTTATAGATTACAATCTTATCACATAGTTATTAACTATATAGTGTGGCTGTCTGATGTTGATAGTCTCAGGAGTTTCGATATCAGTAACAGTGATAACAGTGATAACAGTGATAACAGTGATAACAGTGACTTACTGCCGACACTTGCAAAGTGACGATATACCTTTATATTTACTTTGATATGCCTTTTGAAGGCTTTCGAGAGGTTTCCTACTCTTGCTGCCCGGCCCTTGGCCAGACTGGTCTTGTGCTTGACTGATCATCTAGGCTGTTACTGCAGGCGGCCCGCTGGCCCACTGGTTGCTCTGGCTGAGAGGAACGAAGAACTCAAGTGAGACACTATACAAAATGCAAGAAGATCGCCAATTAGAACAAAAGAAACATTAGAGAGATCTGGGAATAATAATGTCAGTTGATCTTTCTTTCGAGATCAAAAAGCAAATATCACGAAAAAGAGGAAAATGACAAGGTGGATAATGAGAACGTTTAAACAAGGGAAAGAGTGCCAATGGTGATGTTCTTTTCAAATAACTTGTGCTCAGTGTTGACGGCTCCTTACAAGGCAGGAGAGAGATCAGAGCTGGAGCACATACTGAGATCATATTTGGCCGATTTAAAACTAATAAAGCATTTAAATTACTGGAAAGGCCTCAAAGTCCTAAATATATACTCACTGGAGTGGAGGAGAGAGATACATAATAAAATGTATGTGGAAGGTGCATGAGGATCTGTTCCCAAATTTGAACACTTTATCAGGGTATACAACAAATTCTAACCATACAATAGAGCGAAAAAGTAATGTGAAGGACCTGGGATTGATAATGTCAGAGGATCTCACCTTCGAAGACCACAACAATGTATCTACCGCATCTGCTACAAAAATGATAGGATGGATAATGAGAACCTTCAAAACTAGGGATCAGAGGAACCTCAGACAACCCTGGGTACTGAGACTACTATCCCTGCGATGGCTACTTATTCAAGTGGTTGTTACTCCACAGGGGACGCCTTGTCGGAAAACGATAGTTGAAACTAGTAATGCCATCTCTTGTCGATGTCACAGGCCGTCTGCAGAAAGACGTTTCTGTCGGGGCTAGTGCACTCACTAAGAGTGTCTGTTGTTGCCCGTCGTGCTCCAGATGGTGATAACATCCTAGTTGACAGTGATCCTTGCAAGGTAAAAGAGTTGTATATCGAGCAATCATTACATGTTGTAAGAGATAGTAAGATCAATTTCTCCCTTGCTAATATTTCTGGTCATAGAATTTAGTATTTCAACCGGGGAGAGTCCATCCACTCCACCGACCCTGTCCATTCCTTCAGTAAGAAAATACTCGATGTGTTGAGAGCCACTATTAATCCCAATAGTGCAACCTGGGATGAAGTTATACCTGATGTTCATTGTGCCATAAATTCTGCTTACAATGCTCTTATAGGTGACACTCCACATTATGCGTTGTATGGTGTCGATAAGCGTTTACCATAAGAGGTGTTATATTCTAATCAAAAACCAAATGACAATTCTGATGATTTCATAGCAACTCATACCAGCTTAGCTCAAGGTGTTTTAGAAGAATCCGAGAAACACTTCATAAATCAACAGCAGAATTTACAAGAGTCACTAATACTCGAGCAAAGCTAACCTAAATTAAAGTAGGTTCAAAAGTTATGTTGACTAACTTTAATAAAACATACGCAATGCATAAGTTCAATTTAAAGTTTATTGGTCCATATCGCATAGTCGAACATGTTAATGGCAATAAGTATAAATTTCGAGAAATCAGTACTGGTCAGTATAAAGAATCACATTTAGATCATATGAAGTTAGAATGCAATGATGACGAGGTCCCTAACAACCAGACAAATGAGACAGACTCTGACAATCCTCCTGACTTAGTTCCCTCTGCATCTAACAACCAGACAGACGAACAACCTGATTGTCATTACTCCTTATGTACATGACAAGTAATAAGGAATCCCAAAGTTTCAGTTATAAATACGAATCTAGATCCTCCCCAACCACAGCATGTGTTAGCCGTTGCTAAAAAATTTGACCCCCTTAGAGATGATGACAACTCTGCATATGCAACTCTCACCCTAGCAGAGTTGTGGTTAAATGTAAATAATCTCTATAGATATATAATATATTGCAACTGTATGTTTACTATATCAACTTTTTGATGTTCAAAATTTTATTTTTGTGTGTTCACGTTCTCTCCGAATTATGAGAATTAACAGTAGAAGACTTGTGTGCACCAAGTCTGCCTTTTCTGTTAAACACTTTCTTCTTTGTAAATATATTTCCTCAGAATCCATAGATCACATGAATACATATCGATCAATCTTCTCTTTCTCTTTGTTGAACTCTTTTGTTAATCTGTATCATCATTGATTCTATCAATTACCATGATTTGTGATATATTATAATTTGTAATGCATTACAATCAGTTATCATCCTTATGTATAGTGCTTATGTACAACTGTTGTGTACATTGACATTGTATAGAATCAGCCCAGAGCCGTAATGCATAGTCAATAGTTTGTATAAGTTAGCTGTATGTCGGGACGCCATACGTTAGCGTCGCCGAGCTGTTAGTAGTGTTACTGTGTACTTGTGAAGCATACTTAGATAATCCCAGCTACTTTATAGATAGGCTCCCTTCTTGTGTGACATCACGAGTCCCACACATGTGTGCCACCAGCTATAGGCCTTTCCCTCAGTTCAACGCTAGGCTAAGACTAAGCAAGGCAAGGCTCCTGAGCTTCTCAACTCTCTTAATTATACGCCCCCAGACATCCAACGTGTGTATTTCTTACTCCAATATCTCCCCACGAACCCCCACGACAGGGACGCCAATATATAGGTAACAACGTGAAGTGGAAAACGTCCTTAATCGCTATTTTACACTATTAAACAGAGTAAAGACAGTTTAGTCATCTCTGAAGTATTAGCAAAAGCTCTCAAAATAATAAACCCCCGCAATCACATAGCAATTACGAGTTACCATCACTGCTACTACTACTACTACCTACAGCATGGGCCAGTTAGCCAACTGTAGTGCTTATGGTTTTTTTTGCCTTGCATTGTTTATATATTCTCTGTCCCTGTATTGTTTGTAACAGCTTGGCAAAGCCTATTTAGAGCGAAACGTTGCCACAATAAAATGTCACATTAGCTGCATACATAATGTCCTTATACCTAACAAGGGAATCGTGGGATGCGCCTCTCTTACCACTCGGCCAAGCGGATTCCCACCTTATTTCTGGGCGCTTTATGGGTCATTTTCTGACAATCAGAAGGGCACAAAAACCATAATTCTAGCTTCGGCTATTTAAATTCGATTTATGAGGTATGTTACCTTGAAGCTGTGATTTATGAGGTATGTCACCTTGTAGCCGTGATTTATGAGTTGTCATCATGTATACACGGTGTCCTGTGAGGGATATCTGTGGGCGTGAGGACACTCCCCCTCGTCCAAATTAATACGCCCACGCTGCGTAATTTTAGCTGGCCTGCTATCCATAATATAGACGTGGCAGCTATTGTCTGCCACACTCTGTAATAATATTCAGGTCACTCCATTGTTCTGGCATCACTTTTGTAAATATTGCCATTTGAATCTACTTTCCAATGGGTTGAATTTTTACGGCCCGTTGTAGGCAAGCAGATGATATTCATAACTGCTATGTCACAGAATATATATAAACAGGTAGGATGTATAATAACGATTTAGTGCTAAATGCTAAAAAAAAAAAAAAAAAAAATCATTAATGAATTCGCTAATGAGTGATTGTTCAAAAAGCTGGATTGCACATTCGCCTCTAAATGTGATGTGCACAAGTTAAATAATTGTGTGCAGAAGAAAGCGCAACGTCGACAAGGTTTGCAAACAGAAATAATTATTCAAAAACCAGGAAAATAAACTTTTGATACAATACACACATCATTATCTGAACCACCTAATAAATACCAGAACATAAATCTACTTGCAAATAGATTCACAGAACGTACTGGCAATTTGATCAAGCACTCACCACCGTCGTTTCAAGCTGGAGAAGTTCATTCATGAAAGAAGACTTTACTCCTTTGTTTACTGCATCTGAGTTGTCAGATATTTCTGCCCAGCAGAGTCGAAAAACTATTTTTTCCAACTGTTTCTATAAGTTGTAACATGTACTTGTAAAAATAAAGATTATTATTATTAATAGTATTATTAACTGTACTTATATCAGTTATGTGATCTGTGTGGCCTTCAGGGTTAAGGGGAAAAATACTGCATTTTCCACCCTTCTGTCGTGTAAGGGATTGCTGAACACTGATTCATATCAGTCTTTTAGAATTTTGCTAATTTCTATTCATCATCAGTGTATGAACCTCCTGTGGTTAATAAGAACATAAGAAAGAACATAAGAAAGAAGGAACACTGCAGCAGGCCTACTGGCCCATGTGAGGCAAGTCCAAGTCTCCAACAGGCTTAAGCCAATGCCCCGACCCATACATGTAGAAATATTAGGAGCTTGTAGTAATATCCAAGACAGCTTTTAATTCCTTAGTGCTTCTTCCGTCTCATACAAAGGCTTAAGATTTTGTTCTAATTCGATCATCTCTTGACTAATGTTATCTTTCTTTCGTTCTGACAGTCACATTTTTAAGCTGTTTATAAACTCTTTCTTTGTCTCTATATTCTTCTAAGCTCTGTTTTTTTATTTGACTTTTTATGTCAAATATGTCTCTTTTTCAACAGTGAAGTCTTTAGGTTGATTTACTTGGTACATAATCTTCCTATAAAAGGGGATTAATTTAGTTACTGCTTAGCAGTATTAAAGCTGGTGAATGGAAAGTTATTAGTAACCTTAAATAAATAATATTATTAACTTTAGCAATTCTAACATTGTCGATATAATTAAGGTTATGCTCAGCTAAAGTTTTGAGACCTTTGAGTTTGTCTTTACATTGTTTATTTAGGTTTAATTCAGCCGATATAATGCACGAGACATATCAAAATATTTGTGAGAGGAAACATACCCAGAGGTCTGTTGTTAACTTTTGATTATGTACCACTGCTGCCGATTTCGACTAGGAAAGCTGACTTAGGGCATAAATCATATTAGGCAGTTGCAACAGTGGATTACCAGGTACGCATCTTAGAAATCTAGTAATATTACAGATAATACCGCTCTTCCCAGGGGTAACCTTACCTCTAGCTCGTACTCACTATGTAGAGCATTATACTCATTTTGTTTTACATAAAATAGATGGAATCGTGCCTGAACCTGGCTGAGAAGCTCGTCTGTTTTTTCTTTCCAGTAATTTTAGTAATATCCCTCCACTCTGCTTAAGATGGCTGTGCTGATTTAATCCATCCAACAACAACAAAATCCCCATTCATTCTGTCAAAGCTCATTAATTTACTTCCTTTTTGCTTATAACCTGTCTTTTTTTCTTCTTCTAGCTATCGGGATGAGCTCTCTAAATTTGTAGTCACTGTGATACTAATGCTGTCTAGCATCCTCACCTTTTTTGACCTGTTCTTTTAAGGCAACTCAAAAGTGTCAAATAAATCACAGATTGCAGCTGCAAAATCATCAGGACTTTTTTTTTTGTATTTTACAGATTATTATTCTTTGTGGGGGTTGCAAATATAGTAAATTAATTTGTTATTTCCCCTGCTGCTTCACTAACTTTCTTCTGCTGAGTTTCATACTATCCAGGGTGACGTTGGTTATGTCCATAAACACAGCTAAAGATGAACGCTCATATATCAAATCATCAACAAATTTTAGATTTACGAAGTGAATTTGGCAAGTTAAATCCTATACTCTTTTCAAGAGTTCTTATATGTGACTCTTATTAATGATTTCAGCATCGTCATGTGCATCTAAATGTAGAGATCACTGGTATTTGTGATGGGGTCGCCCGAATTTTTGTGTCTAGCATTTAAATCGCCATTTAGGAGGGTTGGGCCAACCTGAGCAAAGCTGAGAAGGTTGAGTTGCGGAGATCAGTAGACGCGCATGTGTCTGGGACACTCAGCATGGAATTGCCAGTGTGTACCATGATGTCATAATACCGGGAAGCTATTGAACTTTTCACAAAAAAAGAGGTACACGCAATTTCCTAACCTTGGAGACATATACGTCTAGGTATAGTTTTAATCCATTATACCAGGGTACGCTGTACCCGACGAGGACAAGTGTTAAAATCTAATCTCTCTAATCAGAATTTATCGTTTTTTGTTGAGAATATAAAGTAACAATCGTCAGGGCATATAGCAATTCTTTTTCATCTCACTAGGGTTAACATACTCTATGTAAACATTTGTAGAGCTAGAGATATAACAATGGACAGTGGATATTTCACGTATTGGTCTGCTACACCACCTGGTGTTAAACTTTCTAACAGACAAAGTGTTCGGAACAGCTTGGTTGGCTGACATTGAGCTGACATATATGGGCAGGACAAAGACACTATCAGCAGAGTTAAGTCTTTATAAAAACAATGACTCACAGAGGAGCTTTATTAACTCGTGACACGATAAAGCTTCTCCATGATTGAGACTTTTGTCTTGATGAGGAGCTGATCGGCTTTATCTTCGTGTTGCCCACACCGGTTGCAACCTTGTGGTGGAGGTCTGTATGTTGCATTCTGAGTGACGCAATGTTCTGAGTGACGCAGTGTTCTGAGTGACGCAGTGTTCTGAGTGACGCAGTGTTCCAGCAGAGTACCCGCACTTCACTTTAGCAAGGTACAATAATTCGATATTCAGTTTACACAGTGTTGAAAACTCCTGGACGGATTCACAGTAGAATGTTTTGAGCAAGTTCTAAATACTTTACCATTTTTAATACTGGCTAATCGCTGTTATTTCTTTGCAGTCCTTTCGAAGTTTAACCTTCTCTGAGAAACACTGCCACTCCTCCCCCTCCTCCAGGAGGTGAACAACAACAGACTACTAACACCCAAGTATCTATTTACTGTTTAGTGAACAGGGACAACAGGTGTAATGAGACTCACCCCAGTTACCTACTTAAGTGAAGAAGGGCGACAGATGTAAGGAGACTCACCCCCAAGTACCTAAATGACCAGGAAAAACTTGTGTAAGGAGACTCACCCCAGGTACCTAAGTGAACAAGGACGACAGGTGTAAGGAGACTCATCCCCAGGTACCTATTAAGTGAGCAGGGGATGACAGGTGCAAGGAGACTCATCCCCTGGTACCTACTAAGTGAACAGGGGATGACAGGTGCAAGGAGACTCATCCCCTGGTACCTACTAAGTGAACACGGGATGACAGGTGTAAGAAGACTCATCCCCTGGTACCTACTAAGTGAACAGGGGATGACAGGTGTGATAAAGCTAACACTTATGCGTCACGATATGCACGGTACATATATTTGTCTAGTAATTACTTTTTCTTTATTTTTTTTCATATTTTCTCTTCATTTATTTCATTATCAGCATTACTGTCATTATCGCTAAACCTATCACATTCTCTTCCATCATCATCCTTTTTATATTTCCTCTTTCTTCTTACTGTTATAATCAGTCTCATTCTCACCTGTCATCCCCGTTGCTGTTCTCACCAGTGTCATCAATTTACACACAATGTCGTCAACTGAATTATCATTTTTTTACACTCATTATCAACACTGGCACTTTCATTTCTTTTCTAATTATCAATATTTGCAGTCACCATAATTTACACCCAATATCAGCAGCTACAACATCATCATCATCAAGTATAGTGACCACATTGCTGAGATAATTTACACACTGTGCTGTTTACAGTGACTGTTGAATCTCTTCTCCCTTCAGCTTCCTTTTGCTCCCATCGAGTTGGTTTTAAAGTATCTTAATAAAAATAAGATACCAGACATATTAAGCAGGTATCTTAAATTTACTTGTAACAGAAGACAATTGTAGTGGCCCTAGTTCCTAGGCCTCTTGTGTATCCATATGCTCTTGCGATGCCCTCCACATGATGGATTTGGAGTTCACAGTAAACTAGTTGTTTGGGCGGCAAAAAATCTGAAATCTAATTGAAAAAAAGCCCACTTATAACAAAAAGACCTTTTATTATAATAATAAAAGGTCTCTATTTCATTTACCTTTTGTTGTTCCCTTGAAGTTCTCTCCAGGAGATGGTTACAAGATTATGTCTTTTAGGGCGACTTTGAATTGCTGCCACAATTGTTGATTTTATTATTTTTCCATAAACTGGGGTTAGGCTGATTGGTTGTAATTAGCAGTTAATGGCCAAGCTCCCGCTTTGGAAAAAAAAAAACTTGTTTCGCATTTGTCGTTTTCCACGAATCGTCACGACGGTATTTTCAAGAGCGAGTCTCTCACCTGTCTTGTAAAATACTGTTGGTCACAGTTTGACACCCTGACCTTCATAGTTATCGCGTTTTTTGAGAGGGAAAGAGAGAGACCGACCCCTTCCTCAGGACCTCCTCCTCCTTTCACCCACGTACTCCTACGTCAGAAGTTTGATACCTATTTTTCAAGGTGAGGTAATCCTTAATGCACATCACCGAGGCGCTGGTGTGTGTGGAGGGGGAGGGGGAATAAAAGAATGGTACAAGTGGGGGATGAGGGTCGTGACAAGTGTGAGGGTCGTGACAAGTGTGAGGGTCGTGACAAGTGTGAGGGTCGTGACAAGTGTGAGGGTCGTGACAAGTGTGAGGGTCGTGGGGGAGTTCACTGGGAGATGCCAGGAGTGTAAGCGGAAGGAAGTAGTGTCGCGGGGGGCGCAACGCACGCGTCACGAATGAATAATTGATTGTTAGGTAAAAGGACACATGTGCAACTAATGCGACATTTTTATTGTGGCAACGTTTCGCTCCCCAGGAGCTTTGTCAAGCCGTTACAAACAATACATGGACACAAATGATATATATACGTATAATATAAGTCAGGATAAACGGTTTCACTGAACTTATTCATAAATGTTACCTTCCTCATACTCTAACATCACGTCACATCAAGCCAAATAAACCACTAATTTCCATTCACTCCAGTCTAAACCGCTCACACAAGCCTGCTAGACGCTCAAGCCCCAAGTACACACAAACACTTTTACCCTTACTGGAATGACCCCTACTCCTCCTTCCTTCTACACTAGATTTATACATCTTGCCATCCTATTTGTTCCATCTGTGAATGTCTAAACCATCTCAACATTCCCTACTCAGCCTTCTGGATTATACCTTTGGTAACCCATACCGTCTTTTAATTTTCACACTCCGAATTCTCCACATAATATTCACATCTCACATTACTCTCCATCATGACGTCTTTACTGCCTCAAGTTTCCTTGCCACAACGTTTAAAACCCATGCTTCGCATTCTCATAAAATATTGGTATTACTATACTCTACATTTTCCTTATTGCCTTTATAAATAAAGTTCATTCTGTCCGCAGATGCCTCAACCCACCACCTACCTCTTTTTCCTTCGTATATTCTGCTGACTTGATCACTCCCAAATATCTAAATACATCCACTTACCCCATACTCACCCCCCCCCAGTCTGAAATCCAATCATTCATTACGTAAATTTTTATTACCCTCATCACTTTGCTCCCAAATTCGTCCACCAACCTTTGCAACTTCTCTTCAAAAATCTCCCAAAAGAACCCGAGTCATCGGACAAAAAGGATAAGAGATAACTCCCACGTTGCATCAGATTCATACCTGTAATCCCGCCCCCTTTTCCCAGTACCCTAGTGCTCACTTTTATCGCAACTCTCCATCTTTAAACATGTTAAAACAATCATGTTGACATCACACACTTTTGCTGGAGCATAGATCCCTTATCTCCTACATAACCTGACCTGCGTCTCACTCAACGCAAGAAAACTCTTCGCTGCTTTTAGAAACAAACAGTTCTTTACCGTTATCTAAGCATTGTTTAATTTTATGATTGAATGTAAACACTCGGTCTACCCATTCCCTATCTTTCCTAACTCCTCCCTGTTCCTCTGTAATCCTGCTTTGTCTTACTCCTAACTCTTTCAAGGTCACAATACTGATAAAGAGAGATAGTACTAACTAGCACTGCACTAGCCACGACCCTCGTCTGTGCAACCTGTTGTTCTTTAAGACCCAGCAACGGTTCTTTTCTGGGGGAATAAGAACCAGAGCCAAATGCTCCCATCCCCTGCTTCTCTAGCTACTCCTACTGTTGCTGGTACTGCTGTTTCTGCTGGCGATAATGCTGCTGGTACTACTGCTACTGTTGCTGATACTACTGCTACTGTTGTTTCTACTGGTGGTAATACTTCTGTTGCTGCTACTATCTTGCTGGTACTGTTGTTTCTGCTGATGATAATGCTGGTGCTACTGTTGCTGGTACTGTTGTTTCTGTTGGTGGTAATGCTACTGCTACTACTGCCGCCACCTGGACATGGAGGATGGAGGGGGTGAATCAGGGAGGGAAGGTGCTCCACTTCGAGGGGAAAGAGAGTAAATTCCACTTCAGATCATTTGGAGAATTTTCCACTCTTTTGTATCCTTTAGAAAACTGACATAATATTCCCATTCTGCCCTCAAGCCGATGTGGCTGACTCTCTACATGAGACTCGTCCGTTTCCCCTGCACTGATGCTCACCTCACTGCTCTAGAGCTAGTTAGGTGAGTCTTTCTCCTGCCCAAAAACTGGGCCAACTTGTCAAAATAGGCCCGAGGCACCTGCACACCTAGGAGAAGTTTAGAGCAAGAAAGAGGAAGAGGAAGTGTGTGAGGAGCGAGGTACTGAGGCAGTGGATGCGGAGACAGCGAATCCGGATCTTCTGCACGGGTGGGTCTGAATGCGGCGGTGGCTGGGTGGGGCTGGGTAGTGGGCTGGGTGGTGGGCTGCGTCTGGGTGGCGGCATGGGCGCACTTTGTTCACTGAGGGCGTGAGCACCACCACTGACAACACCTTGAAGCACCACAACTTACAATGCTACCTTGGAGCACCACCACTTACAATGGTACCTTGGAGCACCACCACTGACAACACTACCTTGGAGCTCCACCACTGACAACACTACCTTGGAGCACCACCACTGACAACACTGCCTTGGAGCACCACCACTGAGAAGGACCAACCAAAACGTCAATAAAAATGTTAGAAGATATTTCATAGCCAGCCGGGAGCAGACATCAAGTTGGTGACGTTGGTTACCTGCCCCTGCGGCCCGGTCTGATCAATCAGTTTGTTGGTGTCCGCAGTTCAGCGTATGCACCACAGGGCGGCTGATCAGGAACTGACTTAAGAAAATTATCGATTTCCCTCTTGGAAACTGCCAGGGATTTGTTGATATTTTCCCTCATGCATGAGGGGAGAGTGATGAAGAGTTTTGGTCCCTTTACACTTATTGAGGTCTCTCTCAGTGTATTCATCGCGTCCCTGCTTTTCATGGGAGAGTATTTTACACCGTTTGGTAAGCCTAGTGCCTTTCATATGGAGTGATTTTGGTGCTCAGGTTTAAAACAAATCGCTCAAGAATCTTAAAATAACAGAACAAACAACACGCTGGTGCTTAAACACAACAAACAACACAAGAACACCACTGGCAGGCCTACAATAATAATAATAATCTATAATAATAATAATAATAATAATAATAATAATAATAATAATAATAATAATAATAATAATAAAAATAATAATAATAATAATAAAAATAATAATAATTATAATATTATAATAATAATAATAATAATAAAAATAATCTTTATTTCTACATCTCACTAAATGGATATAACTATGACCATAATTTTTAAAGGGGTGGACCGGTAAGCCAGCGAAAGGCCTCGGCCAGATGGCCAAAAGCTCTAACGGCAGGTTATCATCTGACTAAGACCCGCGTCAGGAAAGACTTGTCCTGTTTCCTGACAAACCTTACCTAACCTAATCTATTTCTACAAGTACATGTACAAGGTATACAGGCCTAGCTGACATCAATGACATACTCCCATATAGAAAGTCCCGTATTATGCAGAGCATTTCGGGCAAATTAAGTCAGTTTTGTCCCCAGGATGCTACCCACACCAGTCGACTGATAGGTGAACAGTGACAGCAGGTGTCTTAAGGGAACACATCCTAAGGATTTCACCCTTACCGGGGATCGAACCACTAATCTCAGTGTGTGAGTCGAGTGCGCTAGCGATCGAGCTACGGGAGGTTATAGCCTTAACCCCTGGCCTAACCGTTTTTGGGTGTGGTTGTAGCAGTGGTTTTGACCACTGACGTAACCGGTTGTGGATGTGGTTGTAGCAGTGGTGGTGACCACCGACGTAACCGGTTGTGGGTGTGGTTGTAGCAGTGGTGGTGACCACCGACGTTACCGGTTGTGGGTGTGGTTGTAGCAGTGGTGGTGACCACCGACGTAACCGGTTGTGGGTGTGGTTGTAGCAGTGGTGGTGACCACCGACGTAACCGGTTGTGGGTGTGGTTGTAGCAGTGGTGGTGACCACCGACGTAACCGGTTGTGGGTGTGGTTGTAGCAGTGGTGGTGACGTAACTGGGGCACGTGACCAGACGTTAATGGGTTGACGTGGGATACATGTCCGGTAGGTAATGGGATACCTGTAGTTTACTGGTAGCTTACCTGCAGTCGACCTCCGGGAGTAAGGGGTTCCCCCCCCTTCCCCGCAGCCCGGTCATAGACCAGTCCTCCTGATTGATGAGCCAATCAACCGGGAAAACCGGTTCAATTACCACACACACACACACACATATATATATATATATACACACACACACACACATATATACACACACACACACACACACACACATATATATACACAGCCCCGGTGGCCTGATGGCTAAAGCTCTCGCCTGATGCACGGAGGGCCCGGGTTCAATTCCCGGCGGGGCGGAAACATTTCGAAGTGTTTCCTTACACACACACATACACACATACATACAACAGGCCTAGTGTCAAATCGACATGTGCCTAGGACAAAATGGTAACTAACACACACACATATATATACACACACATATATATATATATATATATATATATATATATATATATATATATATATATATATATATATATATATATATATATATATATATAAAATATCTAGTGTCGTGTCTCGGACAAATTACTCAGTCATGTTTCTTTAAATAATTTTTGATTACGCTTATTATTTTTTTTTATTACTGTTATTGTTAGCGTTTTATTACTAATTTTATTACTGTTATTGTTAGCGCTTTATTACTGATATTATTACTTTTATTACATCGTTTCCTAGGACTTATGTTTATCCTCGTCGACTTCCACCGTCTACAGGATGGATATGTGGTGCTCAATTAACTTGCGTCAAATTCTAAATCTATTACTTTGTCTCCACAGCCCATATCTCCTACCAGCTTGATCGGCAAGGTTATGATGGCTACGTGGGCCTGCGGGCCACTAGCACCAACAGCTTGATTAACCAGGCAATCCACAGTGTATCCAGGACCTGACACGGGTATATCACAGGCATCACTATGAAGATAAACAGTTTAAAAGCTGTGGGGCTTACGTTGGACTGCGGTGCCGTCACCAACAGCCTGACTCATGAAGCCTTCAGTCAGGACTGGTCTGGGACCGGGCCGCCGGGGACCATTACACCTGGAAGTAACAAAAGGTTGACAACAATCACCACAAGCATCACACAGCCTGGTTATTATTACATAACCAGCCTCTGGTCACCACACTCATCACCATTATACAACAGCCAGCCTCAACCTCTGGTCACCACAGTCATCACTCACACACACTAATCACCATTTCATAATAGCGTGGTAATGGTCACCACAATTATCACACACTCATCGCCATTACATAATAGACCGCCTCTGGTCACCAGGACCATCACAGCCCCGGGCGTGACGCTGTTGACACACTTAACAATTTTGGTTACCATTGACTCTGCCATAATCAAGGATCCTTGAGAGTGAAGAGCACTTCAGAGCTGAGGGTGGAGGTAAGCCTCGCTCCCAGGGGCCACTCAGATTTTCATTTCTATTTTATTCTTTATTTAGCAAAAGTGAATACACCAGCAGTGTCCTGCTGCCTTATTCTATATGGTAGTTACGTGGTGGAAATATAAGCCAGCTGTTTTCCCTGTTACATTAAATCACACAGGATGGGCGTCATACGTTGTGTTGAAATCTGTCAGTCTGAGCTGGGAGACTTCAGTAGTGTCAGCCTGAGCTGGGAGACTTCAGTAGTGTCAGCCTGAGCTGGAGACTTCAGTAGTGTCAGCCTGAGCTGGGAGACTTCAGTAGTGTCAGTCTGAGCTGGGAGACTTCAGTAGTGTCAGCCTGAGCTGGGAGACTTCAGTAGTGTCAGCCTGAGCTGGGAGACTTCAGTAGTGTCAGTCTGAGCTGGGAGACTTCAGTAGTGTCAGCCTGAGCTGGGAGACTTCAGTAGTGTCAGCCTGAGCTGGGAGACTTCAGTAGTGTCAGCCTGAGCTGGGAGACTTCAGTAAAGACACCGTTGGAGACGCTATTATTTGGGAATTACCATCACTCAGGATAGCATATCCTATATCTATCCTCGCTGAGCGGATACCTGATACCTGAAGGATATTTTCGAGGGTTAAATCCGGTCCCAGAGCAGGTCATCCTGCGGATGAAGGCGTGATCAACCAGGCTCCTACTGCTGGCCGGAGGATCAGGCACTGATTAAAGGAAATTATCGATCTCTCTCTTCAAGACAGCAACAAAAACAACATCAAAAGGAAGCAACAAAAATTACATATAAGAAAAAAAAGGAGGGGTGATGAATTTGGAATACATTATACATTTAAGAATTCGTATTCATAGACACAACATAATTCATTTATTTTACAATTACATCATTTTACAATTACATCATTATTTTACAATTACATGTAATTGTAAAATAAATGAATTGTGTTGTGTCTATGAATACGAATTCTTAAATGTATAATGTATTCCAAATTCATCACCCCTCCCCTCATCGGGCCACCTTGCCTAAGGCAAGGTGGCCCGAAAAAGGAAAACTTTCATCATCATTCACTCCATCACTGTTTTGCCAGAGGAGCGCATAAACTACAGTTATAAAACTGCAACATTAACACCCCTCCTTCAGAGTGCAGACACTGTACTTCCCATCTCCAGGACTCAAGTCCGGCCTGCCGGTTTCCCTGAATGCCTTCATAAATGTTACATTGCTCACACTCCAACATCACGTCAAGTCTTAAAAACCATTTGTCTCCATTCGCTCCTATCTAACACGCTCACGCATGCTTGCTGAAGTCAAAGCCCCTCGCACACAAAACCTCCTTTACCCCCTCCCTCTAACCATTCCTAGGCCAACCCCTACCCCGCCTTCCCTCCACTACAGATTTATTCACTCTCGAAGTCGTTCTGTTTCCTTGCATCCTCTCTACATGTCCGAACCACCTCAACAACCCCTCCTCAGCTCTCTGGATAATAAATAGTTTTGGTAATCCCACACCTCCTCCTAATAAATAAATAATAATATATATATATATATATATATATATATATATATATATATATATATATATATATATATATATATATATATATATATATATATATATATATATATATATATATATATATATATATATATATATGGATGGATGGAGTTTATAGTAAGGAGAGGGAAGAGGGTTTGTAAGGGAGGAGGTTTCGAGAGAGGGCAGAGGGTTGTGAGGGAGGAAGGAAGGAATGGAGGTAAGTAGGGAGATAAAATGATGAGAGTAAGGCCGAAAAGGTGAGGAAGGACGTAGGTGATAGGAGGGAGAAAGGAAAACATAGATGGAAGGGAGAGAGGGAGGGGTTGAAAATCTAAATGGGAGGAGGAGAGGAAGGGAAACATAGATGAAGACAAAGAAGAGAGAGGTGAGAAAGACAGAGAAGGAAATGAGAAAAAGAGGGAGAGGTATAGGGCGGTTGGGAGTTAATGAGAAACAGAGTGTTAGGAAGTGAAAAGGAGAGGGAGAAACAGTGAGAATGAAGAGATGGTGGGAGAGATGGAAAAACAGAGAGAGAGAGAGAAGGATCTCCCCCCCACACTCGCTCCTAGGATCACAGGTCGACTATTCTTCACATGCTTAACTACATAAGTGTATGATGTTGGCCCATTCATTAAGTCCTAATTATTCACGTGCTAATCAGTAGCCCAGAGAGGCTGACTGGGCAATTAGCGAAGCTGCAGGCGGACCACGCAGCCTGTCTTGGCTGCGCCACCTCTGCTAGCTTACGCAGCTCTGCTGTCTTACGCTGTTTTGCTGTCTTACGCAGCTCTGCTGTCTTACACAGCTCTGCTGTCTTAATTGCTATTTTAATTGTTCTTATCATATTCGAATATAAATGCTTGTTGGATGCGGAAGCTGAGGTTGTATCCCCGGTGTGGGAACAATCTTGATAATGTGGGCCATAAATACACTGTAGGCAAATCATTGTGCACTACATAACAGTTATTTAATTATTATTATTATTATTATGTTAGCTGGAACTGAGAGGAGAAAGCTCCATGATGTGGTGTACACGGAGAGATTAAAATCTGTTCGGATAACCCAAGAAAGTCAGTGCGTCATCGAGGACTGTCTGTCTTATTTCCATTGGGGCCCTTAAATCTTGTCCTCCAGGATGCGACCCACACCAGTCGACTAACACCCAGGTACCTACTTGCTTGCTAGGTGAACGGGGACAGCAGGTGTAAGGAAATACGCCCAATCTTTCCACCCTTGCCGGTGATCAAACCACGGACTCAGTGTGTGAGGCAAGAGTGTTGCCTACCGGGCCACGGGACACCTGAAAACTCCTTAGAGTCAGCTCCCAAATCCACACGATGCTACAATTTACTGGAGAGATATTAAACTATGGGTAGAATATTCCCAGTGAAAGACAGGTACGCCATGGGCACAAATAGAGAACACAGTGTCAACATCCGTGGTACATTACTCTTCAGATCTTCCATCTGAAGATATACAAAAAAATACCAGATAACTGGAAACGTACCTGCAGGAAGTGTCATGTCAGTCAGGTTTTAATGGCTGTTTAAGCCTGCGGGCCGCTGACAGCAACAGCCTGGTTTTATCAGGGAATCAACAAGGTAGATTAGCCTCTGGCTGGACTACGAGTATAGAAGATCTCTCAAAATTGGTCATGGGTAGGTCGCGAGTTTTACCAGTAGAACAATTTCGTATAACTTCTTGCAATTCGCAGAATTTGTGACCCACGTGTTGTTATTTAGTAGACAGTGGTGGTGGTGGTAGTAGTTGTGGTAGTAGTGGTGGTAGTAGTGGAGGTGGTTGCTGACACTTGTGACTGACGGTGACCGAGGATGCGTGTTATCAACGCTGATAGTCGCGGTGGTAGCAGTTGTTGACAGACTGGCAGCACATGTGCATGTTATCAGGTTTGGATAACAAATAAGTAACTGAAGAACTTCAGTACAATACAGTAATATCTTAATAAGAACCTTGTGCATGACTGTAGTACTGAGTGCCTAGTGTCGTCGCTAGTGGCAAGGAATCATCCTTCACAGCCCACCAAAGCTGCCTACTGCAGGAAGCTGCAACTAACATTCAGACCCACCACTAACATTCAGACCCACCACTAAAATTCAGGCCCACCACTAACATTCAGACCCACCACTGTCATACGAAATCCAGTACCGACACAAATACCTGAAACCCACCACTAGCACCTAAAATCTACTGTTTTGGAATGGGGTTTGAAACGTTGTGGGTGTGACTGGAGAAATACACAATTGTTGCAGGATTGCAAACCACTTGGATTCGTAAAAATTGCACAAACCAAGGCAACTTAGGTTCAGAGCAGGTCGCTCCTGCCTCTCGCAACTACTGGACCATTATGATATGGTCTTGGATGAATTGGAAAGCAAACAGAATGCAGATGTAGTATACACAGATTTTGCAAAAGCCTTTGACAAGTGCGATCATGGTGTAATAGCACACAAAATGCGTGCTAAAGGGATAACTGGCAAAGTAGGCAGATGGGTTTTCAACTTTCTAACCAATCGAACACAAAGAGTAGTGGTAAACAGTTTTAAATCGGAAGCTGCCATAGTGAAGAGCTCTGTCCCACAAGGCACAGTTCTCGCACCTATCCTGTTCCTCATTCTCATATCAAACATAGACAGAGATGTAAACCATAGCACTGTATCATCCTTTGCAGACGATACTAGAATTTGCATGAGAGTGTCATCCATTGAGGACACGGCAAATATCCAAGAAGATATAAACAAAGTTTTCCAGTGGGCAACAGAGAACAATATGATGTTCAATGAAGACAAATTCCAACTACTCCGTTATGGAAAATTGGAAGAAAGAATAGCTAGAGCTGAGTATACTACAAACTCTAATCACACAATAGAGCGGAAAAGTAATGTGAAGGACCTGGGAGTGGTAATGTCCGAAGATCTCACCTTCAAGGATCACAACAGTGCCACTATCACATCTGCGAGGAAACTGATAGGATGGATAATGAGAACATTCAAGACAAGAGATGCCAAACCACTTAAGATCCTTTTTAAATCATTTGTTCTCTCTAGGCTAGAATACTGCTGTACATTAACATCCCCATTCAAGGCAGGTGAAATTGCAGAGCTAGAGAATGTACAGAGAACCTTTACTGCACGTATAAGTTCCATCAAACACCTTAACTACTGGGAATGCCTGGAAGCACTTGACTTGTACTCACTGGAGCGCAGGCGAGAGAGATACATCATAATCTACACCTGGAAGATCTTGGAGGGACTGACCCCTAATCTGCATATAGAAATCACTCCCTATGAAAGCAAAAGACTTGGCAGGCGTTGCAACATACCCCCAGTGAAAATTAGGGGCGTCACTGGTACACTAAGAGAAAACACAATAAGTGTCCGGGGCCCAAGACTGTTCAACAGCCTCCCACCAGCCATAAGGGGAATTACCAATAGGTCCCTGGTTGTCTTCAAAAGGGGCTGGACAGATACCTAAAGTCAGTGCCGGATCAGCCGGGCTGTGGTTCCGTTGATACCCGGAATGCCCTCCAGGTAGACTCCAGGTAGCATATCCTAAGCGTATCCTTTCAGCCTGGTGTCTACATCGTGACTGACTATGCCCGCAGGCGTGGTGAAATAGCCCCTAAAATCCACCAATAGCACCTAAAATCCACCAATAGCACCTAAAATCCACCAATAGCCCCTAAAATCCACCAATAGCCCCTAAAAACCACCACTAGCACCTAAAATCCACCAATAGCACCTAAAATCCACCACTAGCACCTAAAATCCACCACTAGCACCTAAAATCCACCAATAGCATCTAAAATCCACCAATAGCATCTAAAATCCACTAATAGCACCTAGGTTCCACCACTAGCCCCTAAAATCCATCAATAGCCCGTAAAACTCCACTACTAGCACCTAGAATCCACCAATGAATACATCAAAAAACCCACAAATAGCACCCTTAATCCACGTCTGGCACTGAAAACCAACCAATGACACTAAAAACCCACCAATGACACTAAAAACCCGCCATTGATACTCAGAACCCACTCTAACATTAGAAACCCACCTCTGACCACATTAAGCCAGCTGTAATAGAAGCTCAGATCAACAATGTTCCTGCTTTTTGTCCTTTGATGATTCTGTAATATCCAGGGCTAGGTTTTTACCCATTATTCTACGAGAAGGCTCTACCAGGAGGCTCTGTCGGGAGGCTCTACCAGGAGGCTCTTCAGGGAGGCTCAGCTGGGAGTCCACCAGGACCGTCCCGCAACACCCAATAAAACACCTTTTTTTTCCGAGTAAGTCAAGAAAAATCTGTCGAGAACAACACTGGCCTCGGTCTTTTGTTCTTTCAGATGATGGCGATGTTATTATTGGCAGGAGAGAGAATACCAACAAAAGAGGGAGGGAGGGAGAGAGAGAGAGAGACGGTGGCTACCGGGTGCCTGTAGCTTAGCTAGCATAATGGAAGATGATAGAAAGCTTAAATGGTTGTCGATGTGGCGGCGGCGGCGGCGGTGGCGAGGTTGTGTGGCCGTCGCCCCCGGGGCCTGGGTGTCAACAACAGTTCCTCGGGGGGATGCTGATTCGTTTGTCCATATTGGTGCTGCCTATTTCCCCTCGGTCTCCCCCTCCTTCCCTCCCTCCCCGGCCTTCATTACTCTTGCCCTCGCGTTGGTCTCTCTTTAACCTGGGAGCTTACATCTCATCCAGTTGCCATGGATCATTCTCCCCTTACACCCACCACTAGAGCTTATCCCATTTTCTGCTTTATTTTAGCAAGGAAGCATCTTTAGGTGCTAAGCGTCTAGCGAGAGGTAGTAACGTGTAGTAACGTGTAGTAACGTGGGTTTGTCTGCCCCGACAGGCTCTCCCCTCCACACCAGCTGGTAATTGGCGCACGACACTCACTCTCCTGCCTAAATCGTCTGCCAATGGGAACAGATTTAGCGCCTGATACCATTAGCGGCTACCAAAACGTGGTTATCGAAGGTGTTAGCGGAGTGATTATCATGGCATGGCGACCTTGTTATCTTCCTGCGTGGTTCCTCGTGCGTTTGGTGGTGTCGTCGACCTTGTTGCTATCTTGCGTGGTTCTTCGTACCTAGTGCTGTCGACCTTGTTGCTATCTTGCTGCTTGATTCTTCGTACGTGGTGTCGATGTCGACCGTATTGTTGTCTTCCTGCTTGGTTCTTTCATCTATTTGCGTGGCTCTTCGTACGTGGTGTTGTCGTCGCTCCCGTCGACAGGAATGTGCTTAAAACGACATTGAGGCGCACATTCACACAGTCAGCTAGCGTATGTAACTACTGGACGTGTTTTTAAATATTCATGCTAATTACCACAAGGATGCCACAGGACCCGTCGCGACAGGCCGGAGTGTTGGACCGCCCCGAATACTGTGTTGCTGTGCCGCCCGGAGTGCTGTGTGTTGCTGTGCCGCCCCCGAGTGCTGTGTGTTGCTGTGCCGCCCCCGAGTGCTGTTTTGCTGTGCCGTCGCATCGTCGACAGCGGTGCTGTGGCTACAACAGCCACAGGTAGGGAATAATTGCTAGTCTTTCGAAGCAGCGCCGCCACCTGGATTCTTGCTTTACCTGATATATGATGGCGCAGGAGGATGTATGGTGGCCCCAGGTGAGTGTATGATGGCGAAGGAGAGTGTATGGTGGCTCCAGGTGGGTGTATGATGGCGCAGGAGGGTAGATGGTAGCCCCAGGTGGGTATATGATGGCGCAGGAGGGTAGATGGTAGCCCCAGGTGGGTGTATGATGGCGCAGAAGGGTGTATGGTGGCCCCAGGTGAGTGTATGATGGCGAAGGAGAGTGTATGGTGGCTCCAGGTGGGTGTATGATGGCGCAGAAGGGTGTATGGTAGCCCCAGGTGGGTGTATGATGGCGCAGAAGGGTGTATGGTAGCCCCAGGTGGGTGTATGATGGCGCAGGAGAGTGCATGGTGGTCCCAGGAGGAAAATGGTGGAGCAGAAGGATGTATGTTGGCCGCAGGAAAGTATATGATGGCACAGGAGGGTATGGTAGCCCCAGGAGGGTGAATGGTGGCGCAGAAAGATGTATGGTAGCACAAGGAGAGTGAATGGTGGCGCAAGAGGGTGTATGGGGTCTCAGGTAGGTGTATGATGGCGCAGGAGGGTGTTAGTGTGGCGCAGGAGAGTGTATGGTGGCGCAGGAGGGTGTATGGTGGCCCCAGGAGGGTGTATAGTGGCGCAGGAGGGTGTATGGTGGCCCAAGGAGGGTGTATGCGCAAGAGGGTGTATGGTGGCCCAAGGAGGGTGTATGCGCAAGAGGTGTATGGTGGCGCAGGAGTGTATATGGTGGCCCAGAATTGGTGTATTGTGGCCCCAGGAGGGTGAATGGTGGCGCAGGAGGGGTGTTTGGTGCCGCAGGAGGGTGTATGGTGGTGAAGGAGATGTATAATGGCGCAGGAGGGGTGCATGGTAGCGATGGAGGATATATGGTGGTCCCAGAAGGGTGTATGGTGGTCCCAGGAGGGTCTTTTGTTGTCCCAGGTGGGTGTGTGGTGGTGGTCCCAGGTGGGTGTGTGGTGGTTCCAGGAGGGTGTGTAGTGGTCCCAGGAGGGTGTGTGATGGTCCCAGGTGTGTGGTGGTCCCAGGTGGATGTGTGGTGGTCCCAGGAGGATGTGTGGTGGCCCCAGGAGGGTGTGTGGTGGTCCCAGGTGGATGTGTGGTGGTCCCAGGAGGATGTGTGGTGGCCCCAGGAGGGTGTGTGGTGGTCCCAGGAGGGTGTGTGGTGGTGCAGGAGGGTGTGTGGTGGTCCCAGGAGGGTGTGTGGTGGTGCAGGAGGGTGTATGGTGGTCCCAGGAGGGTGTGTGGTGGTCCCAGGAGGGTGTGTGGTGGTGCAGGAGGGTGTATGGTGGTCCCAGTAGGGTGTGTGGTGGTCCCAGGAGGGTGTATGGTAGTGAAGGAGATGTATAATGGCGCAGGAGGGGTGAATGGTAGCGATGGAGGATATATGGTGGTCCCAGAAGGGTGCATGGTGGTCCCAGGACGGTGTGTGGTGGTCCAGGAGGGTCTTTTGTTGTCCCAGGAGGGTGTGTGGTGGTGGTCCCAGGTGGGTGTGTGGTGGTTCCAGGAGGGTGTGTAGTGGTCCCAGGAGGGTGTGTGATGGTCCCAGGTGTGTGGTGGTCCCAGGTGTGTGGTGGTCCCAGGTGGATGTGTGGTGGTCCCAGGAGGGTGTGTGGTGGTCCCAGGAGGGTGTGTGGTGGTCTCAGGAGGGTGTGTGGTGGTGCAGGAGTGTGTATGGTGGTCCCAGGAGGATGTGTAGTGGTGCAGGAGGGTGTATGGTGGTCCCAGGAGGATGTGTGGTGGTGTAGGAGGGTGTATGGTGGTCCTAGGAGGGTGTGTGGTGGTGTAGGAGGGTGTATGGTGGTCCTAGGAGGGTGTATGGTGTATGGTGCAGCCTCAGGCAGACCACACTGCCCTTGTCTTCATTAGTCTCTATTCTACCTGGCTCACTACACCTGGCCGGCCCTACACCGCAACCTCCACCACCTCTCTCATTATCCAACCTCCTCTCACCGCAGCCTCCCTCTCTCACCGCGCCTCCTTCAGGTGGTGTTAGGCCGCTCCTTACCTCCGTGAACCCTCCCCACCTCCTCTCTGCGCTCCTGCGCAGCGGCGGGGACACCCTCGCTAAATTATCGTCTGGTGAAAATAGCGAGAATGGCGTTGTAAGTTAGCGGGGGGTTGATTGTGGTACCCCATCCCCCCACTCTTTCAATCCTCCCCCTTTCACTCTCTCTCTCTCTCTCTCTCTCTCTCTCTCTCTCTCTCTCTCTCTCTCTCTCTCTCAGTCACCACCGACACTATCATTCAGTCACCATCATGGCTACCATCATTCAGTCACCATCATGGCTACCATCATTCAGTCACGATCATGGCTACCATCATTCGGTCACCATTATGGCTACCATCATTCAGTCACCATCATGGCTACCATCATTCAGTCACCATCATGGCTACCATCATTCAGTCACCATCATGCTACCATCATTCAGTCACCATCATGGCTACCATCATTCAGTCACCATCATGGCTACCATCATTCAGTCACCATCATGGCTACCATCATTCAGTCACCATCATGGCTACCATCATTCAGTCACCATCATGGCTACCATCATTCAGTCACCATCATGGCTACCATCATTCAGTCACCATCATGGCTACCATCATTCAGTCACCATCATGACTATCATCAATCATTCACCATTATAATTACTGTCACAGTTGTTATTATTATAATCACGGAGGAGCGCTAAACCCTGAAGGGCCGTCAGGTAACATAGGGCCAGCGGCAGGAGTGGCCCAGCAGTTAAGCAGGAGGATGGCCACACCGGCAGGAAGATGGCCACACAAGCAGAAATGTGGCCACACAAGTAGAGGGTGGCCACACAAGCAGGAGAGTGGCCATACTAGTAGGAGGGTGGTCACACAAGCAGGAGGGTGGCCACACTAGTAGGAGGGTGGCCCGGGTGGCCACACCACCCTGTAAACCTGACATTTCCCCCTGGTCCACCACCCGCTGTGCTCTCTGTTTTTCCTCCCTGCCTGAGAGAGTAGGGGAGAGGGTTGAGAGGGGGAGGGGATGAGTGGGGAAGGGGTTGAGAGATGGAGGGGATGAATGAGAGAGGGGTTGGGAGGGAGAGGGAATTAGTGGGGGAGGGATTGAGAGATGGAGGGGATGAGTGGGGGAGGGGTTGATAGGGAAGGGGGATGAGTGGGGGAAGGAGGTGGAGGGGCGGATGGGAGGGCTAAAAAAAAAGGAAGGGGGTTGAGAGGGGAGTGGTGCCTGGGTGGAACTGAGAGGGAAAAGGGAGGTTGGGAAGGGTTGAGAGGAGGAGGGGAAGTTATGGGGGGTTGAGAGGGTGGAGTGGGAGAATGGGAGGGGTTGAAGTGGGGAAGGGTGGCAGGTAGGGGTTGAGAGAGTGGATGAGTGGATGATCAGTCTGGCTGTTGAGGAACTGTTCTTGAGGAATCACTGTTTGTTGTGATCTCTTGTGCGTGAAGGGAGACTGGTGAAGTGACTGGTAATCTTATCTATATCTACCGCTGCACTATCTACATTTACCCTCTACTTTCTATATTTACTCTCTTCTCTCTACATCTACTCTCTACTTCTTCTAGTAAAAATAATCACTTTAAGTCGTAAGTTTATGTAGCGTCTGAACTTACGTGCGGCTCTACTACATTATCCAATTACTGCATACCACCCCCTCTTCTCCCCTCCTCTCCCCTCCTCTCCTCTCCTCACCTCACCTCTTAACCCTCCTCATCCCTTCTCACCCCGAGTGCAAGTCTGATTTAAAACTATGACAATTTATGTGTTTATACACATCATTAATTTAGTTATCAACACCCTACCTCACCTCTCTTTCCTCCTTACGTCTCTTCGCACCTCCTCATCGTTTTCCCCTCATCACCTCACCCCTCCAACTAACCCACAACATCACTATCTCTCGCTGTATCGACAAATCCCCTGTAATCTGACTTCCACCTGGTTAAAATCCTCCAGCTGGGGGTGTTTAGTGGGGTTCAGGCGTGTAATCCCTCTTGATATAGTGTCGTAGCTATGATTCTACATATGCTCCGTCTTCTTAAGGCCGGAAACGTGCCCTGCTAAACGTTGCTGAATAAGTATATATTAAGACAGTGCTGTCGGTGGCTTGATAAAGTTCTGAGCAACACGTTTTTTTCCCCATAAAAACGTGTTATTTGGAGTGAGTCTTTTTGCTACTGTTGGGAGTCAAGGTGTTGACGTTGTGTTAGAACTCTTGCGAGGTCGTTGATGCGACGGTGTGCACAACGACCAGGCCTCCGGGAGGAGCATTAGGCGGAGGTAAACTTATAACCGACGCCCACTGAATAACAATACTGGCAGCGGAGACCGTTGCCGTGGACGACTGAGTGAGTGCTAGAAGCTGGCTATGCTGCCTCATCCTCCCCTCCTCCTCTTCCTCCTCCTCCTGCTACTGCTGTTAGTGCTGCTACTGCTGCTTCCCTCTCTGCTACCCTACCTCCGCTCTCTCTCTCTCTCTCTCTCTCTCTCTCTCTCTCTCTCTCTCTCTCTCTCTCTCTCTCTCTTCTTTTACACAGGGTTTTACAAGGTTAGGTTAAGGATTCCTAACTTTATTTACAAACTAAGAGCTGTTACCTACATCAGCTCATTTAAAAGCCTTTTTATTGTTATGAGACATACAGATAGGAGACAGGATGAAGTTGGAGCCATCTGTGGGCCAGCAATTTCATTTGATCAACTGACTTTATTTCGTTGATATAAATGTGTTGTACGAACATGTTCCAGACTTGAGTCATCCTGAGAATAAATGGTGTCAGATGTAGTGATTATTCCGGAGAAGGATACAGCCAGAGTGAAGTTGCTGCTTGCTGCCCGTCTTGTAGTGTAGAAGCTCATTTCTCACTCTCTCTCACTCATATATATATATATATATATATATATATATATATATATATATATATATATATATATATATATATATCACAAACACTGATCTATGGCCGACGGAGACTCGAACCTACGAACCTCATGACAAGGTAGCAGTGCTTTGCCGACCGTACCACACTGGTCCAATACCTTGGCATCCAACTCACGCTAGACGTTGATCCAAGGCAGCCAGCTTTCAGGCAGGTGGCTTACAGCTTTTCATCTCATCCCCTGCATGCATCGACACAACTAGAGATTTTTACAATGCTAGCGTGAGTTGGATGCCAAGGTATTGGACCAGTGTGGTACGGTCGGCAAAGCACTGCGTACCTTGTCATGAGGTTCCTAGGTTCGAGTCTCCGTCGGCCAGAGATCAGTGTTTGTGAATATTTCGCCTGCTCTTGCGAATTCCTAGCATATATATATATATATATATATATATATATATATATATATATATATATATATATATATATATATATATATATATATATATATATATATATATATATATACACACCTCTTTTTTCTTCTATTTTCTTACTAGTTTGTTCTTGTTTATTTCCTTTATCTCCATGGGTAAGTGGAACAAAATTCTTTCCTCCATAAGCCACGCGAGTCGTAAGAGGGGACTAAAATGCCGGGAGCAAGAGGCTAGTAACCCCTTCTCCTGTATTCATTACTAAAGTTAAAAAGAAACTTTTGTTTTTCTTTGGGCCACCCCGCCTCGGTGAGATACGGCCGGTGTATATATATATATATATATATATATAATATATAATAATATATATATATATATATATATATATATATATAATATATATATATATATATATATATATATATATATATACACACACATTTGTACATACATATATACATATACACGTACGTACGTACGTAGATACATGTACGTTGGTATTGTAGGAGTATGGGAGATGGGCAAATGCTTGCTAATATAAAAATAACATCATATTATGCGCACTTTATGTTTGGCACTCGTAGTAAATATACTATGGAAGTACACTCAGAGATTTTTTTTAGATTTTTCCATCGAAGTGGCTAGTTTATTGTGCGCCCCATATCCATCCTGTGGAGGGTAGCGCAAGAGCATATGGATACACAAAGGCCTAGGAACTAGGCCCCGAAATGGTTAACAGGTGTACATTTGGATTTAAGTCTACAGTTCACTTATCTTTTACAAGCAAATTTAGGAAATTTGCTTAGTATATCTGGTATCTTATTTTCATTAATAAGATATCTTGACATGCCACATAGGTTATTATACTGTCTATCTCCATATTCCTCAATAAGTGGAAAATTAAGCACATTGTGTTCAAGACAGTGGTCATATGCCTGACCACATGTTTTGCATTTGGTTTGATCATATGTGTGTCTCCCAAACTGCCAGAAGTACTTGTAACTAAGCCTAAGCCTGGCCACATTGCAAGTTGCTCCTTAAACATACTTATCTACTTTAATGTTATCATAGTGGGTTATAGATCTACTCAGGCTTCTAATTGCATTCCTATATCATTAATTTTCATTATTTACTTCTCTCCTAATATTATTCCTAATCCTAGACACAGATATACCAAAGTTGTATTCTACATTCTCCTGCAGGATACTCTTCTTTGCTAACATATCAGCTTTATCATGAAGGAGTAATCCAATGTGTGATGGGATTTGTACATTAATTCCTTTTTCTCGGATTTTTTAGTATCTATACCTGGCTTCACCAATGAACATGTTGTTAGCTTTAGCGTCATTAGGATTGCAAACAATTCAGTTTGAAGTGCAGAAGCCCAGTGGTTAATTATTATGCCGTAGAGTGATTTTTTTTAATGTGACTGAAAGAGTACATCCACATTTACATGGCGCGTGAAAGGCCTTCATAGTGCGTGCTACTCAATTTTGGATGTCCTTTTTCAATTGCATTTGCAATGAACCTATTCCTATATGGAATAGGTTTATAAAAGAACTGTATTTACACTTTGTCAATAGTACACTTTTTTTCTCTTAACATAAGGCGATAATTGGATCTACTTTAGTCCCGACCCATGCATTTAATGCATATTCATACACATCAAAAGGACGGAGAGTTAATTCCTTATTAACCACAAGGGGAGTGAGTGGCCTCTAGAGTCCAGAGAGCGCGTGCTCTGGCCTCTCACCCTGTAAGATAAAGATCCTTAAGCGGGTGGCAGCGGGCTCTACAAGCCTGAGTACCGTGTTTATCGTCGGCCACGCGCTGCTGTTTGGAGAAGAGTTGCCCATACGATCCCCTGGTGTCGGAACACACTTCCCGGAGCTGCCAACTCCTTAGAACCCTACCTCAAAGGGATTCGATCATAAAATCCCGAGTCTGGTTTTTTGTTTATTTTGTTTTATACCCTACTTTATAGCTTTAACTGGGTACTTATGCGTCATGAATTCCATTTGGCCTGGTAAGTAATTTACAGTGTGAATAGAAATGAAAATTACAAGTTTATTGTTGGGAAACGGTGGGAGAGTGTGACGTGAGCAGGAGTGACGTACCTGGCCGCCCTCAGTATAACCCGGGCCATTCATTCATTCCCTCCCATTCTTCCTGTTCCTACTCTGCTGAATGGCTATTATTGGACCGTATTTCAAGTGGCGAACCCTTGACAGAATGGGGCAGTTCTTCTCGGGAGAATTGATTATGTAAACTTCTTGGTCGTCTTCCGCTATTCAGCTTTTGTCGGAGTTCAGTTCCAGCTTCGAAATGAAAATTCACAACTGGAAAGTTGAGAGAAGACTCTCCCTGAGGCGGCCTCGGAAACATTAATGTTTTCTCACTTTTAGTCTCATTGTAAACAGATACAGCGAATTATCTAGTTGAAGGAACATTATTATTATTATTATTATTATTATTATTATTATTATTATTAGTATTAGTATTAGTATTATTATTATTATTATTATTATTATTAATACTGTTATAATAATTATTATTATTATTGTTGTTATTATATTTAGGTTAAAATCTAGACTCAGCGTAAGGAGAAGTATAGACTCGATCCTCCTTCCGCCCATCGCGAGATAGACTGTATACAGAATCGTGTTTGACTAGTTGTAGTGTTAGGGAAGATAGTCCCATGCTGTGGTCGTATTGATGTGTCCCAGTCCCATGTTGTGGTCGTATCGATGCCAGTCCTATGCTGTGGTCGTATTGATGCGTCCCATGCTGTGGTCGCATTGATGCGTCCCATGCTGTGGTCGTATTGATGCGTCCCATGCTGTGGTCGTATCGATGCCAGTCCCATGCTGTGGTCGTATTAATGCGTCCCATGCTGTGGTCGTATTGATGCGTCCCATGTTGTGGTCGTATTGATGCGTCCCATGTTGTGGTCGTATCGATGCCAGTCCCATGCTGTGGTCGTATTAATGCGTCCCATGCTGTGGTCGTATTGATGTGTCCCATGCTGTGGTCGTATCGATGCCAGTCCCATGCTGTGGTCGTATTAATGCGTCCCATGCTGTGGTCGTATTGATGCGTCCCATGTTGTGGTCGTATTGATGCGTCCCATGTTGTGGTCGTATCGATGCCAGTCCCATGCTGTGGTCGTATTAATGCGTCCCATGCTGTGGTCGTATTGATGTGTCCCATGCTGTGGTCGTATCGATGCCAGTCCCATGCTGTGGTCGTATTAATGCGTCCCATGCTGTGGTCGTATTGATGCGTCCCATGTTGTGGTCGTATTGATGCGTCCCATGTTGTGGTCGTATCAATGCCAGTCCCATGCTGTTGTATTGATGCGTCCCATGCTGTGGTCGTATTGATGCGTCCCATGCTGTGGTCGTATTGATGCGTCCCATGCTGTGGTCGTATTGATGCGTCCCATGCTGTGGTCGTATTGATGCGTCCCATGCTGTGGTCGTATCGATGCCAGTCCCATGCTGTGGTCGTATTAATGCGTCCCATGCTGTGGTCGTATTGATGCGTCCCATGTTGTGGTCGTATTGATGCGTCCCATGTTGTGGTCGTATTGATGCGTCCCATGTTGTGGTCGTATCAATGCCAGTCCCATGCTGTTGTATTGATGCGTCACATGTTGTGGTCGTATCGATGCCAGTCCCATGCTGTGGTCGTATTGATGCGTCCCATGCTGTGGTCGTATTGATGCCAGTCCCATGCTGTGGTCTCACTGAAGCCAGGCTCATGCTGTAACTTTACTGAAGCGAAGCTCATACTGTGGTCTTGCTGAAGCCAGACACATGGTGTGGTACTACTGAAGCTAGCCTCATGCTGTGGTCCTGGAGTTTACCTGTCGCTGCTTCCGGAGGTTTCCGCCCCCCGCTGCCCGGTCCTTGACCAGTTTTTCTGGTTGCTGACCTGATCACTCAAGCTGTTGGTGCCCGCCGCCCGCAGCCCAAAGTATGTACCACAGCCTGGTTGATCAAGGACTGTTTTGAGGAATCTGTCGAGTTCCCTCTTATAGACAGCTAGGAGTTTGTTGGTAATCCCCCTTATGCATGAGGAGAGATTGTTGAAGAGTCGTGGTCCCTTAACATTTATTGAGTTTTCTCTCAGTGTACTCATCATTTCCCTGTTTTTCATTGGAGGTATACTGCACAGTCTATCAAGCATCTTGTGTACGTTAGATTGTTATTACGGTGTGCAGGTTTGGGACCAATCCCTCCAGTATCTTCCAGGTGTAAATTACGGTATGTCTTTCTCGCCCACGTTGTAAGGAGTACAGTTCTACGGACTTCAAGCGTTCCCTGTTAATTATATGCGTGACTGAGTTATACGAGCTGTGAAGGTTCTCTGCACGTTCTCCAGCTCAGCTGTGTCGCCTGCCTTAAAGCTTGTCGCTAGTACACAGCAATATTCCTGCCGAGTGAGAACGAGTGACCTGAACAACGTCATCATTGGTTTGGCAGCTCTTATTTTGAAGGTTCTAGTTATTCAACCAATTATTTTTCTCGCAGTCTCTATAATAACATTGTTGTGCACATTGAACGTGAGAGCTGTCGTTATCACTCCCAGGTTTCTCACATTTCACTTACGTTCTGTTGAGTGTCTGAGTGTGTGTCTTAATACGATCTTGTTTCTATTTCCTTCCTTCTTCCATGACGTGATAACTGAAGCTAGTCTCATGTCGTGGTCCTCATGAAGCAGGTAATATCAACTCCGGACATACTTTGTATACACGCTGAAGGATATACCTCTCATGATGTATATGCACTGAGAGCAACGGTATATAAAGATTTGGAGCATCTTTGACTATTGGTGTACAGGTGACATGCAGTATTGACGACCCTCGTTTATAAATGGAGCAAAATGAATGACTACTTGATGACGGCACCGGTGCGTAGATCAGGTCCGTGAGTAACTATCAAAAACTCGACAATTTCCCGGGCTCGAGGGCTTCCCTGTGCTTTTCAATGGTGACCATTTAGACCTGATTACCGACCATACAGTGAGGCGCGGGACCCTAGTGCTGCCAGCCAGTCAGACCAGCGGCTTATGGTCAGGGCTGGAATTTGGGTAAGGTTTTTCGGGGAGCCCGAACGAACGTAGGGTGTGCCGTAGATCATTGTGTAGGTGGCGTATATATATATATATATATATATATATATATATATATAAGAGAGGTAACACTTTCACAGTTATTCATTCAGTCAGTCTTGCCATAAGTTTGCTGAATTTCAGTTCAGATGACTGTCTGAACCGCAGGATCCTCACCACTCCTTCAGAGTGCAGGCACTGTACTACCCTGAATCCCCTCATTAAAATTATTAAAATTTACTTTGCTTGCACTCCAACAACACGTCAAATCATGAAAACCACAGGCCTCCACTCACTCCTGTCTAACATGCTCATGAAAGCCTCTTGGATATCCAAGTCCCTAGAAGCCTCCTTTACCCCCTCACTCCGATCTTCCCTAGATATTCATTAAGACATACACACATACATAATGCAACTAGTAGTGGAGGCATCACATAGCTCTGAATTACCGACGTGTATCACTAAAATGCATTACGTCAAAATGACGTAGAATGTTGTCATACGGAAGGTGCATAGAAATGTAGAGATAGAACAGGTGAGACAGAGTTGTGGGGAGGACTGCATCAACCTGGTCGTCCCCTCCCTAGCGACTAGTTGAAGATCTCCATTATATAAGTTTAAACAAAGGTTGTGCTCCTCCCTCAGTACCCATGGGGACGTGTTGTCAGGTTCCATGGCTTTTGTCGTGTCTAGTTCCATCAGTATCTTCTTCACTTCCTCCATTGTCATGTGGATATTTTCTAGTGTGTTCTGATCTGTCGTGGCTCCCATGTCCTAAGGTATCAATTCTTGTTCTTCTATGAAAATTTACTTTAATTTTCTGTATAATTTTTTTGCATACCTATTTGTTTTCTGCCATGAGACTCCTTCTTTCTTATTATTTCGTCTTTCAGTTTTTCCTTTCTTTTGTGGCTGTAGAAAAGTTTTGGTGTTTTATACAAGATCATTTTCCAAATTTCTCTCAGCTTCCTTTATACCTATGCACAGTTATTTCTAGCAGTTTTGCTCGTTTACCTGATTTATTCTGTTCTCTGCATCTCTTTAACACTACTTCTTCTCACCTTGCCTTGACCTTCCCTGCTGCCACAGCCTCTCTGCTTCACGTAGTTTCCCTTCATCTTACACCGCTTTGTTTTGTGTCTCATACGCATGATTACCTGCTTGTGTGTTTGTGTGTGTGTGTGTGGTGTGTGTTTGTGGTGTGTGTGTGTGTGTGTGTGTGTGTGTGTAACTTCCAGGAGCATCAACAAGCAGGTATTCACGAACTTAAAAACGACATATATCAGGCCCATCTTGGAGGATGCAAACAGTATGGAACCCACATCTCGTTAAGCATGTAAAGAGGCTGTAAAAAGTACGAAGGCTTGCATCAAAACTAGTCCCAGAGGTAAGGAGTGTGACTTATAAGGAGAACCAAGATGAGCTAAACCTGACGACACTAGAGGACAGAAGGACCAGAGGTATACGATGTAACAGCTAGAAGTTAAATGAAGATGAGTCATAGGGTTGTTAAGAAATACTTCTTTAGCTTAAGAGTGGTCAGGAAGTGGAACGACCTGGACAGCGAAGCGGTAGAGGCAGAATCTACACATGGCTTTAAGAATAGATATGACAGGGTTCAGACAGCCAGGGGAGAGTGAAACAAGTGTCAGGAGAGAGGCAGGGCCAGAAGCTGAAACTTGACCCCTGCAACCCCAATTAGGTGCGTACAATTAGGTGAGTACACTAATTCTCTCTCTCTCTCTCTCTCTCTCTCTCTCTCTCTCTCTCTCTCTCTCTCTCTCTCTCTCTCTAACACACACGAAGAGCTGGGCCACGAGCTGTGAATCGACCCCTGCAACCACAAATAGGTGAGTACACACACACCATCTCTTGAGCAGGAGCAATCGTGTGAGTCTAGAACCCAAACAACAAGCTGAGTACCGTGTATTCTTAGCCAGGGTGCTACGTGTGATGGTGTGATGATCACTCACTTCTGTTCCCACCACCCGGCCCATCAGGACAGGAACACGGGATATTTTATGACAACAAGTGCTGGCTACCACATGGATACTTCTACCCGCCTGTGTTATGACAACCAGTGTTGGCTACCACATGGATACTTCTACCCGCCTGTGTTATGACAACCAGTGTTAGCTACCACATGGATACTTCTACCCGCCTGTGTTATGACAACCAGCTCTGCCTACCACATGGATACTTCTACCCGCCTGTGTTATGACAACCAGTGCTGGCTACCACATGGATACTTCTACCCGCCTGTGTTATGACAACAAGTGTTGCTACCACATGGATACTTCTACCCGCCTGTGTTATGACAACCAGTGTTGGCTACCACATGGATACTTCTACCCGCCTGTGTTATGACAACAGTGCTGGCTACCACATGGATACTTCTACCCGCCTGTGTTATGACAACCAGTGTTGGCTACCACATGGATACTTCTACCCGCCTGTGTTATGACAACCAGCTCTGCCTACCACATGGATACTTCTACCCGCCTGTGTTATGACAACCAGTGCTGGCTACCACATGGATACTTCTACCCGCCTGTGTTATGACAACCAGCGCTGGCTACCACATGGATACTTCTACCCGCCTGTGTTATGACAACCAGCGCTGGCTACCACATGGATACTTCTACCCGCCTGTGTTATGACAACCAGCGCTGGCTACCACATGGATACTTCTACCCGCCTGTGTTATGACAACAGTGCTGGCTACCACATGGATACTTCTACCCGCCTGTGTTATGACAACCAGTGCTGGCTACCACATGGATACTTCTACCCGCCTGTGTTATGACAACCAGTGCTGGCTACCACATGGATACTTCTACCCGCCTGTGTTATGACAACCAGTGTTGGCTACCACATGGATACTTCTACCCGCCTGTGTTATGACAACCAGTGTTTGGGTACCACATGGATACTTCTACCCACCTGTGTTATGACAACAAGTGCTGGCTACCACATGGATACTTCTACCCGCCTGTGTTATGACAACAGTGCTGGCTACCACATGGATACTTCTACCCGCCTGTGTTATGACAACAGTGCTGGCTACCACATGGATACTTCTACCCGCCTGTGTTATGACAACCAGTGTTGGCTACCACATGGATACTTCTACCCGCCTGTGTTATGACAACCAGTGCTGGCTACCACATGGATACTTCTACCCGCCTGTGTTATGACAACCAGTGCTGGCTACCACATGGATACTTCTACCCGCCTGTGTTATGACAACCAGCGCTGGCTACCACATGGATACTTCTACCCGCCTGTGTTATGACAACCAGCGCTGGCTACCACATGGATACTTCTACCCGCCTGTGTTATGACAACCAGTGCTGGCTACCACATGGATACTTCTACCCGCCTGTGTTATGACAACCAGTGCTGGCTACCACATGGATACTTCTACCCGCCTGTGTTATGACAACCAGTGCTGGCTACCACATGGATACTTCTACCCGCCTGTGTTATGACAACAGTGCTGGCTACCACATGGATACTTCTACCCGCCTGTGTTATGACAACCAGTGTTGGCTACCACATGGATACTTCTACCCGCCTGTGTTATGACAACCAGCTGCTGCTACCACATGGATACTTCTACCCGCCTGTGTTATGACAACCAGTGCTGGCTACCACATGGATACTTCTACCCGCCTGTGTTATGACAACCAGCGCTGGCTACCACATGGATACTTCTACCCGCCTGTGTTATGACAACCAGAGCTGGCTACCACATGGATACTTCTACCCGCCTGTGTTATGACAACCAGTGCTGGCTACCACATGGATACTTCTACCCGCCTGTGTTATGACAACCAGTGCTGGCTACCACATGGATACTTCTACCCGCCTGTGTTATGACAACCAGTGCTGGCTACCACATGGATACTTCTACCCGCCTGTGTTATGACAACCAGTGCTGGCTACCACATGGATACTTCTACCCGCCTGTGTTATGACAACCAGTGTTGGCTACCACATGGATACTTCTACCCGCCTGTGTTATGACAACCAGTGTTGGCTACCACATGGATACTTCTACCCACCTGTGTTATGACAACAAGTGCTGGCTACCACATGGATACTTCTACCCGCCTGTGTTATGACAACAGTGCTGGCTACCACATGGATACTTCTACCCGCCTGTGTTATGACAACAGTGCTGGCTACCACATGGATACTTCTACCCGCCTGTGTTATGACAACCAGTGTTGCTACCACATGGATACTTCTACCCGCCTGTGTTATGACAACCAGTGTTGGCTACCACATGGATACTTCTACCCGCCTGTGTTATGACAACCAGCGCTGGCTACCACATGGATACTTCTACCCGCCTGTGTTATGACAACCAGTGCTGGCTACCGCATGGATACTTCTACCCGCCTGTGTTATGACAACCAGTGCTGGCTACCACATGGATACTTCTACCCGCCTGTGTTATGACAACCAGTGCTGGCTACCACATGGATACTTCTACCCGCCTGTGTTATGACAACCAGTGTTGGCTACCACATGGATACTTCTACCCTCCTGTGTTATGACAACCAGTGTTGGCTACCACATGGATACTTCTACCCACCTGTGTTATGACAACAGTGCTGGCTACCACATGGATACTTCTACCCGCCTGTGTTATGACAACCAGTGTTGGCTACCACATGGATACTTCTACCCGCCTGTGTTATGACAACCAGCGTTGGCTACCACATGGATACTTCTACCCGCCTGTGTTATGACAACCAGCGTTGGCTACCACATGGATACTTCTACCCGCCTGTGTTATGACAACCGGTGTTGGCTACAACATGGATACTTCTACCCGCCTGTGTTATGACAACCAGCGTTGGCTACCACATCGTTACCTTAACTTGTCTACGTTATGACAACCAGCGTACTGGTTAGCTCCTGAGTTCCTCTACCTGCTCCTGTAGACAAACATAATTAAATATCCTTCACTGTTACAATGTTAGTTCATCTCTAACATTCGTGGATGACACTGTATGCATTTTGGTCGCTGGTGTGACTATTTAGGCGAACTCTATGCACATTACACTTCTTGTGGCTTATAATATTCTCGTGTTTGTGTCGCTGGTGTCAGTATTAAGGCAGAAACTACGCATACTGTTCCTACATTGTTACTCAGGAGAGCCTTATCTACAGATAATGTCCACATGGGTATCCATGCTGGGTCTCTAGTGTTAGTATTAAGGCGGACACTGAGTATATTACTCCCCTTTCCTTTCATTGTTCGCTCCCCTCCACCACACTTTATTAAACAACTGCCCATAAACTGTTTTTCATCAGCTGTGTTTACCTCAGACACGACAACAGTGAGCTGGTCAAGCGTCTACACCTGCCGACGATGTACTGAGACGATTCGAAGCTACACTGTACTGTGTCATTGTCTCAAAGAAACGGTGGTGAGGAATGTTGTATAGTGGACCTCCTAAATAGTGCTTTCCCTGCAGTTAGAGTGCTCAAGTGCCATATAAACGCCCAGGAGGCACTAGTGTTGAGTGACGTATTACGAGCGGCAGGCGGCGCTCACACAAGCGAAATATAGATGCCCGTCTACGATTCTGCGTGGAGTAGGATTTACCGCTGTCAAGTTCTTTGATAAATGGCTGGTATTACATGTTTTTTGGGGGATACTCGGCTTGATGACTTGACATGTACAGCTTTTTGAAAATAAATTATAATCCCCCCCCCTCTTATCTTTCTTTGTTTAAACTAATCTATCTAACGCAAGGAACAAAAGAGCCCCAACCTAACTTTGTTTTATAAAAATAATATCAAATAATTTACCAAAGAATTTGCATATCTATATTTGTTTTACCTTAATGAGGGAGGGGGGGGGTATAATTGGAGTGTGTTCCGGGGGGGAGGTCAACGCCTCCGCGGCCCAGTCCATGACCAGGCCTCGCGGTGGATCAGGCCCTGATCAACCAGCCTGTTACTGCCGACCTCACACAATCCAACGTACGAACCACAGCCGGGCTGGTCAGGTGCCTGTCCAGCTCCCTCTTGAAGACAGGTAAGGGTCTATTGGTAATCCCCCCTTATATATACTGGAAGGCAGTTGAACAGGAAGGACAAATCTTCCGGTGACCCAAGAATTGAGACAAAATAAATATTCGCTATTTTATAAAGGTTAAGGCGGATTCATTCCCCTCCTTTTCAGTTTAGTCTGAAAAGAATCAAAAACCATTATAATGGTATGTTGTTATTCATCCTAATCCTCCTGAACGAAAACATGGACCACAACACCCAGGCAGGACAGTCCCCATCCCACATTAGGACAAACCTAGATGCTTTTAGAGAGAGTCTGTACAGGTCTGGACCTGCAAGTACACTGGTTTATGGGGAAGTGGTTCTAAATTCGCCGGGTAATAGAGAACCTTGAAAATGGGAGGTAATAATGTTTTATGCGAGGAACGTGATGGTTGTTTCACTTTCTAGCAACAAATATTCTTTGATATTACCCTTTAATATTATTATATTTGCCAAAAAACGCTTCAAGTCCATAAGGGTCACACAGTGCTTTCTTCTCCTAATAGCAGTGTAGAATCTTAGTTACACCTACACAGGTGTAACTCTTCAACTAACAGTAACAGCCATGTTGATCAGACCCTGATCCACCAGGAGGCCTGGTCTCAGACCGAGCCGCGGGGCGTTGACTCCCGAAACCCTCTCCAGGTAAACTCCAGGAAAACTAATTTTTAGCATAGTCCCCATTCCCAAGCGTCAGCAACCCCACACCTTCAGGCCCATCCCATGGACCAGTTATGGACGTAAAACTTTTTGAAGCTAAAGAATGTTAATAGATTAGTCTAGAAAATTTGACAGCAGCTCTCACCTTATCTCTAACCATGTGGAGAGGAACAGTGTACAATGTTACCACTGTTCATCTTTTATCACCATTCTTGATTTTTATTCTACATTTTATATTAGCAATGTTAATCTACGTTAACTAGACCGAATAGATGTTGGCGGAAGCTTACTTAGATAATAGGTTATCTATTCAAAAGACTATCTTTTGCTTCCAAGGCTTTAGAAGTGAGAATATTACATTAACAAAGAAAAGACATATTCCACCCAGTTTCTCTGAACGGTAAACTCTTGAGCTATGTTAAATATTATTGTGATCTTGGTAAATATTATTTTGATAGTGTAAATCCACCATAACACAACTTAATAAGAAGTTACAAATATAGGCTAAATGCTCTCACAGCTGTTGGCTACAACCCCAACTACGGTGCTCATGTACTATGTAAGCATAGTACATGAGGTACATATGTGTTACACATTTAATTTACCTTATGCTGCACCTAAGTCAATATCAACTAAATCACAAATATCTTTGACCCTTTCAGGTAACGCAACACGAAGACCTCATAATTCTTGTCTGTCCTAAAACTAGCAAGCTCTGCAATATGAGAAAGAAGCTTGCCATTCCCAGTGTCAGTAACTAGACAGTAAGATTTGTCAGGAAACACGACAAGTATTTCCTGATGCGGGTCTTAGTCATATGATGACCCACCACTGGAGTTTTTGGTCATATGACCGAGGCCTTCAGTTGGCTTCCTGGTCCTCCTCTTGAAAAAATGATATTGTGCACCTGGTACTGGTATTAAAATACTAAACAAAACAAAAAAAGCTCTGCACCTGATCGTTTTGTCACTGCCTCTCGAGAGAATTATGGGAACCTTGCTGGATTAGGAAGAAGCATTTCTAACTGAACTGTTTGCATTCCTAATGAACTGTTTGCATCCCTAATGAACTGTTTGCATCCCTAATGAACTGTTTGCATCCATAATGAACTGTTTGCATCCCTAATGAACTGTTTGCATCCCTAATGAACTGTTTGCATCCCTAATAAATTGTTTGCATCCCTAATGGCAGTAAAGTTAACTTACGACGAAGAGTTTGAATCCTTGTTTCTTATTCTCTCATCACTGAATGCAATGGTTAATGAACTGCTAATTAGAAAAACCAAGTATATTCATAATGCAAAATTCGAAAGACCAATAAATACATGCTTGTTTGTTTATGTATCCTGTTTTGCATGATCTTATTCCTAAATATTGTTTGAGAGAATATGTAGACTACAGTCTTTATTCGAATTTTTATTAGAAGTTAAAAATTATAATTATTGTTTGGGGCAACAGCCTGGTTGACCAGGCAAGCACCAGACGAGCCAGGCCCATGGCTAGGCTCCGAGAGTAGTGAAACTCTCGAAACTCTTCAAAGGTATATCAAAGGTACAGTAAACATCATAGGAATGCAAATAGAAGAAGTTTGATATGAATGAAGACACGCCCATTTATGGAGCAACATAACAACAGAGAAGTTGCTATGGCTAGGCTCAGGCTGGTAAAACCTACTTTCCAGCAGATTGTATATACACTGCCACTAATCAGACAACATTTATGATCACTTTCTTGAACACTTTTTGCTTGATAGAGATAGGCAACACAATAATCTACATATTAATGAAGGCATCTCACTGACAAAATACAGTACCATTATTCTGAGCAAATATCCTAAATTTTCAATCACAGAACGGGACTCACCCGCCGGGCCCCTTCTGTGATTTACATGCAGTCGAGTTATTACGAATTCACGAGTCCCAAATTTCGCTGTAACAGATGAAAGATTGATGAATTTCTAAATAACGTACCCAAATGTATACCTGAAAATCCTTTTAGGGCCTATTTTCTAGATCTTTTTTTTGTAAGCATATGCTGTCACCTACAGTCTTCAGGACGGTGGTGAGGTGCACACTGACCTAGCCGCATTTTTATGTTAATCCTTATTAATATAATGATTGCAGCGGCTTCATTATTTATTCATGTAATTAATTTTCATTGATTTCAGGAGAATATTGAAACTGGGTGTTCGAATCTATGCTCTTGTTTTACCATACTTTTCGCTGTCTATTGTTGCATTCATAAATTTTTCGGGTTGTCAGAATAATAATATTATTATTATTATTATTATTATTATTATTATTATTATTATTATTATTATTATTATTATTATTATTATATTAATATAAATACATAATAAATATATTATTATTATAAATATGTAATAAATATATTATTATTATTATTATTATTATTATTATTAATAATGTATATCATCAGTACCACTAATATCATTTGTTTTTTGCAGGTGAGAAGCCGTTCCGCTGTGAGTACGAAGGCTGTGATCGACGGTTTGCCAACTCCTCCGACCGGAAGAAACACTCCCACGTTCACACCTCCGACAAGCCCTACAACTGCAAGGTACGGGGCTGCGACAAGTCCTACACGCACCCGTCCTCTCTCAGGAAACACATGAAGGTCCACGGCAAGTCGCCCCCGCCCTCGGGTTCCGGCTACGAGAGCGATGACTCCACTACGACCAACGGTACCTCCACCTCCTCCTCCCTCGTGTCCTCGTCCAACACGGGCCAGACGGCGCTTGTGCCTAGCTCAGGTCTCGGAGGTACGGGTGGAAGCGGCGTAGGGGGCGGCACGGGCGGCGTTGGGGGCGGCACGGGTGGTGGGGGCGGGCACTCCACTAATCTGAGTGAGTGGTATGTCTGTCAGAGTGCCGCTGGTATGCCCACGCCGCCCAGCAACGAACACAGTCCTGTGGGTGGGTTGACTCACGTCTTACCGCCCACTTCGACGGCGTACTAGCAGTGTTTATATCTGCGGTGCCCCCACACTTCCCCCCCACCACACACCCCTCCTCTGGTAAGCCTCCCCTGACGGGGAGGTACTAACAGGAGACCCCACCGTGGGGGCCCCGTATCTCCCCCGTCCTCAGCGATGTACATAGCATGTACAAAGTATATAGTGTACATACTGTACAGACAGTTTATATTGGTAAGTTTGTACCGCGCGACGTGCGGGCGTCAGACCCACCTGCCTGGGCTGGTCCCTGCAACTGAGACCTGACACAAATGTTTTTATACAACCACTAAGGTGCTTAACACATTTTATTTATTATGTTCACTCTGTGAAGGACACGCGTGTTGTACCGCCGTTCATGTATAATTATGTATAGTCTTGTTTTCCTTCATTAAAACAATAAAAACTACATCTATGAACGGAACACACAAGATCACGTGACTGACAGCCTAGCTCTGTGTCTAAGCCAGGGGCGAGAGTGGCACTCCCAAACTCTGGGGAGCTACCTCATGGCTCTGGGGGACGGGGTTCACTCCCTTGCCCTGTGGGAGGGGTGTCCCAGACCCAGGAGGATGGGAGTCACTCCCTCACCGTGGTGGATGGGATATCACTCCCTCTCCTTGAAAGGGGGGATGTCACGTCTAGGCTAGAGATAGGGGAAAGGGGGAACTTTCTCCCTTTTCCTGAGTAAAGGGGAGGTGTTACAACGTACGATTTCCCTTCTCAAGAACCTATTTACTACTGCCTAAAGGACTGACACGGGGTGACTACCGCCAGAAGAATAAGTATTAGGTCAAAAATTTTACGTCAAACTAACTTTCTCAAAAGGGTAACTTCCTGGCAGACGTCACGTGATTGAGTTCCTGTTTCATTCTCCTTCACCCGGCCAAGAGCGTGCCAGGTTCCCGCAAGCAGTGATAACAGACACAGTAGTGTCGATAATGTTAAGTTACAGAAGAGTTCTCACATGATGCAACGTCGACGAGCAGACAAAAAATAGAAGTTTGAAAATTTGTGATTGAAATGAAGAGACTCGTTGAATTACTGAGTGCAAATACTAGGAGACAGTGTGTTTAACAGACACGATTGAAATGACTGCATTTATATTATTATTATTATTATTTTATTTTTATTATTGTTGTTGTTGCTCTTGAATTTAAGGGGAAGCGCTAAACTCCCAGGGAATATACAGAGCTTGGGGAATGAGAGGCAGTGGGTTGACACACTGTGACAGGAGACAATTTGACATATTTATGAAGGGAGACAGCTTAAAACGTTGTTTGTGACAGTAGACAGCTTAAAACATTGTTTATGACTAGAGACAGTTTGACATTGTTTGTGGCAATAGACAGCTTGACACACTCTTTGTGACAGGAGACAGATTGGACATATTGTAATAGGAGACAGCTTGACACATTATGACAGAAGACAGTTTGATATATTATGACATGAGACAGCTTGACACATTGTGACATTAGACAGCATGACGCATTGTGACACGAGACAACTTGACA
>WNWK01000128.1:572500-732500 GCA_009830355.1 Cherax destructor
TCCCCTTAAAGCTATGTATGGATCCTGTCCCCCACTACATCCCTCTGCAGACTGTTCCACTTCCTGACAACTCTGTGACTGAAGAAGTGTGTGTGTGTGTGACGCCAATAAGTAGTAGTTCAATGTAGCTGAATATGGCGCCCACGTGCACCAGCAAGGACACACGTGCTCGTAACACACATATGTGCGTGCACACACCCACACACACACACACACACACACACACACACACACACCCACCCTTGTGCAACATATCGTCTCCAGGTCTTTATGGTTATTAAAGTCCAATCCACTTAGTGTAAGACACTGACATTATAATTCTGGAAATCCTGAAACACTCATAAAGAAAATATTCAGGATATATATATATATATATATATATTTATTTTTTATTTTTTTATTAACACATCGGCCGATTCCCACCAAGGCAGGGTGGCCCGAAAAAGAAAAACTTTCATCATCATTCACTCCATCACTGTCTTGCCAGAAGGGTGCTTTACACTACAGTTATAAAACTGCAACATTAACACCCCTCCTTCAGAGTGCCGGCACTGTACTTCCCATCTCCAGAACTCAAGTCCGGCCTGCCGGTTTCCTGAATCCCTTCATAAATGTTACTTTGCTCACACTCCAACAGCACGTCAAGTTTTAAAAAACCATATGCCTCCATTCACTCCTATCAAATACGCTCACACATGCTTGCTGGAAGTCTAAGCCCTCGCACACAAAACTTCCTTTACCCCTCCCTCCAACCTTTCCTAGGCCGACCCCTACCCCGCCTTCCCTCCACTACAGATTTATACACTCTCGAAGTCACTCTGTCTCGTTCCATTCTCTATACATGTCCAAACCACCTCAACAACCCCTCCTCAGCTCTCTGGACAATCGTTTTGGTAATCCGCACCTCCTCCTAATTTCCAAACTCCGAATTCTCTGCATTATATTCACACCACACATTGACCTCAGACATGACATCTCCACTGCCTCCAGCCTTCTCCTCGTTGCAACATTCATCACCCATGCTTCACACCAATATAAGAGCGTTGGTATAACTATACTCTCATACATTCCCTCTTACTTCCATAGACAAGGTTCTTTGTCTCCACAGACTCCGAAGTGCTCCACTCACCCTTTTCCTCATCAATTCTATGATTCACCTCATCCTTCATAGACCCATCCGCCGACATGTCCACTCCCAAATATCTGAATACATTCACCTCCTCCATACTCTCTCCCTCCAATCTGATATCCAATCTTTCGTCACCTATTCTTTTTGTTATCCTCATCACCTTACTCTTTCCTATATTCACTTTCAATTTTCTTCTTTACACACCCTACCAAATTCATCCACCAACCTCTGCAGCTTCTCTTCAGAATCTCCCAAAAGCACAGTGTCATCAGCAAAAGCAACTGTGACAACTCCCACTTTGTATTTGCTTCTTTATCTTTTAGCCCAACACCTCTTGCCAAGACCCTCGCATTCACTCTCTTACAACCCCATCTATAAATATATTGAACAACCACGGTGACATCACACATCCTTGTCTAAGGCCCACTTTTACTGGGAAATAGTCCCCTTCCCTCCTACACACTCTAACCTGAGCCTCACTATCCTCATAAAAACTCTTCACTGCTTTCAGTAACCTTCCTCCTATTCCATACACCTGCAACATCTGCCACATTGCCCCCTATCTACCCTATCATACGCCTTTTCCAAATCCATAAATGCCACAAAAACATCTTTACCCTTATCCAAATACTGTTCACCTATATGTTTCACTGTAAACACTTGGTCTACACACCCCTACCTTTCCTAAAGCCCCTTGTTCATCTGCTATCCTGCTTTCTGTTTTACTCTTAATTCTTTCAATAATAACTCTACCATACACTTTACCAGGTACACTCAACAGACTTATTCCCTATAATTTTTGCACTCTCTTTTGTCCCCTTTGCCTTTATACAAAGGAACAATACACGCTCTCTGCCAATCCCTAGGTACCTTACCCTCTTCCATACATTTATTAAATAATAGCACCAACCACTCCAAAATTATATCCCCACCTGCTTTTAACATTTATATCTTTATCCCATCAATCCCAGCTGCCTTACCCCCTTTCATTCTACCCACTGCCTCACGAACTTTCCCTACACCCACAACTGGCTCTTCCACACTCCTACAAGATGTTATTCCTCCTGCCCTACACACGAAATCACAGCTTCCCTGTCTTCATCAACATTTAACAAATCCTCAAAATATTCTCTCCATCTTCCGATACCTCTAACTCTCCATTTAATAACTCTCCTCTCCTATTTTTAACTGTCAAATCCATTTGTTCTCTAGGCTTCCTCAACTTATTAATCTCATTCCAAAACTTTTTCTTATTTTCAACAAAATTTGCTGATAACATCTCACCCACTCTCTCATCTGCTCTCTTTTTACATTGCTTCACCACTTTTTTAACCTCTCTTTTTCTCTCCATATACTCTTCCCTCCTTGCATCACTTCTACTTTGTAAAAACCTCTCATATGCTAACTTTTTCTCCCTTACTACTCTCTTTACATCATCATTCCACCAATCGCTCCTCTTCCCTCCCGCACCCACTCGCCTGTAACCACAAACTTCTGCTGAACACTCTAACACTACATTTTTAAATCTACCCCATACATTTTCGACCCCATTGCCTACACTCTCACTAGCCCATCTATCCTCCAATAGTTGTTTATATCTTACCCTAACTGCCTCCTCTTTTAGTTTATAAACCTTCACCTCTCTTTTACTTACTGATTCTATTTTCCTTGTATCCCATCTACCTTTTACTCCCACTGTAGCTATAACTAAAAAGTGATCTGATATATATGTAGCCCCTCTATAAACATGTACATCCTGAAGTCTACTCAACAGTCTTTTTTCTACCAATACATAGTCCAACAAACTACTGTCATTACGCCCTACATCATATCTTGTATACTTATTTATCCTCTTTTTCTTAAAATATGTATTACCTATAACTAAACCCCTTTCTATACAAAGTGAGGCGTATATATATATATATACGCTGAGACTCAGTGTATATACCCTCAGACATTGGACATTAACCCCTTCGGTGTACCGTATATACCCTAGAGATACCCGCTTTTAGATGTGCATTATGTACCCTGAGAGATAGGCATTTCTCGGTGTATATACCCTGAGATATAAACACTTGCGGTGTACGTATAGTTTTAAATATACATTTATCGGTATATACGGACCTAATGTTCCTGGAGAGAGTGGCCGGAATATTCTTAGAAGGTAAACATCCCTTGAAGTATGTTTGATTGGTAAGATGGTCACCCTCACTTGTGTCTCTGGCCTCCCTCACTGACGTCTCTGGCCTCCCTCACTGACGTCTCTGGCCTCCCTCACTGGCGTCTCTGGCCTCCCTCACTGGCGTCTCTGGCCTCCCTCACTGGCGTCTCTGGCCTCCCTCACTGGCGTCTCTGGCCTCCTCACTGGCGTCTCTGGCCTCCTCACTGGCGTCTCTGGCCTCCTCACTGGCGTCTCTGGCCTCCCTCACTGACGTCTCTGGCCTCCCTCACTGGCGTCTCTGGCCTCCCTCACTGGCGTCTCTGGCCTCCTCACTGGCGTCTCTGGCCTCCCTCACTGGCGTCTCTGGCCTCCTCACTGGCGTCTCTGGCCTCCTCACTGGCGTCTCTGGCCTCCCTCACTGGCGTCTCTGGCCTCCCTCACTGGCGTCTCTGGCCTCCCTCACTGGCGTCTCTGGCCTCCCTCACTGGCGTCTCTGGCCTCCCTCACTGGCGTCTCTGGCCTCCCTCACTGGCGTCTCTGGCCTCCCTCACTGGCGTCTCTGGCCTCCCTCACTGGCGTCTCTGGCCTCCCTCACTGACGCTAAAATTGTTGAGCTGCTGACTCAGCGGCAGGCGACATCAACAACAACAACAACAGCATATTCACTGGTCTGATTACCTCGCTGAAAAATGTAAGTTCTCTTTAATATTATATTTCTAAATATTTATTGACGACTGAAGTAACTATTGCCTAAGAAATTTTGATTTTCGAAGATCGTTTATATGAAAAAAAAAGCTTCCCGTGCCGGGAATCGAACCCGGGCCTCGCGGGTGAGAGCCGCGTATCCTAGCCACTAGACAACACGGGATATGACGGGGAAGTGGATAATATCCTTACCTAAGCTTCCAGCTTCCTCTTCCCAACCTTGCATCCAGAACGTTGAAGAGGAGGTTCCTTGATGACAGCGAGGGGCTCTTGATCCCAGGAAGTGAACCTGTTTAACCCTTCTTTCAATTAAAACATAATTACCTTCCATTCCCGGTGCTCTGAATGACCCCTGATAATGATGATAATTATAATGACCTTGGTAATCTTTACCTCTAAAACGTACATTTTTTATAGGCAGCTCCTGGTTATGTAGAGCATTTCGGGAAGCCTTAAAATGAACTTATACCCAATAGACAATTATTGAATAAGTTGGTTTGTATGAATTCTATAGTTTGCAACCCTCGGCACTAAGTCTAAGAATTTGGTCTATGGTTTGTAATATTTTGGTATTTCTTTATAAAAAATTGGTTGTAACTTTCATAGTGGTTATTACATATTGAAACATTTTGGAGATAGTGAGAGCAACAGTATGGATGTTAAATTGGACTTTAACATAATTAGTCTATGCAGAATTTAGTTAAGATGAAGGAGGTGCTTTTTAACTGTAATTTTGAAGAAAGTGGCAGATAAGGAATTTTTTTTTTCATCTGGTAGAAGGGAGTTTCAAAGTTTAGGAACCTTGATTCGCGTAGTGTTCTTAAATAGGATGATTCGAGCGCCTAGTATGTTAGAAATACTTGTATTTTTTTTTTTGTATTGTGCATCTGCAGGACGAGTGGGAGCGCTGGGTTGAAGTTCTTACCAAGTGTTGCGTAGACATTAAATGCACAGTAGTAGGTGTGAATGTTTTGTAAGGTGAGTAAGACTTGAATAGTGGGTACGTGTGTTGTCTTCAACCTGACTGGGTGATTATTCTAATAGCTGATTTCTGTTGGGTAACAATAGGGCCAACTCGCATAGTGCTAAACAACTTAATAAAGCGGTAAATATTGATATATTTATTCTCCGTAGAATTACATGGCTATACTAATATTATATGTTGCTATACATTGCATGGAAAAGCCCAGGGTCATGCAGTGCAAAACCATTTAAGTTTAATTCATGAAATACACACTCCAGGCCAAATGTTAATATATCAACAGGTGCCCTTGACACAATGGTAGATAACACCTGTACACTCATAGACGCATCTCTCTTGCGATCCGGTATCAGTAGCTGAGTAGTTTAAGGCGTTGTTAGATAACAACACTCGTGCAGAACTGACGACCTAGGTTCGAATACTGCTGGCTACGATATTTTTATGCATATATATATATATATATATATATATATATATATATATATATATATATATATATATATATATATATATATTATATATATATTTACAAACATTATGCATGCAATAAGATCACAATGAACAGGTGATATCCTAATTAGCAAAATAACCACAGTGAAAAAAAATAGTAAAATTCCAAGCGCTTTCGTGATTTCTCACATTATCAAATAATATTAAAAATATTAGGATAACAGAAGACTTATGAGGCTGAGATTTGACTTGACATAGGACCCCGTGTGGCACAACAATCGTAAAATATCCACGTTCCGTTTTCTACCCATTAATGCAAAGTCTGTTGCTTATCGATCAGCCATTCTTCGACCCGGGAGATATTTTGTCCTCCTCCATGTGCAGCTAAATATATATATGTACTCGCTCAGCGTGCAAATATCGTGAAGATTTAGTCATGTCACATATCAGGTAAATCACATATCAAGCATAGTTTAAAATCCTCATAAATTCTATTAATTATAAATTAACCTAATTTATACAACCCTGAATTAAATATTCATATCGCAATCAATACTAGTTTTTATTAAGCTTGATTGGATATTATTTAGCTTCTCGGCCTTTTGAAAATCAATTGGGTGGCTAAATCTCTCGCATGAATAAACAGAGCATTAGACTCTTGTCCAGTTCTAATGCTATATTTATGTTCTTGTAATCTTAGTTCAAGACTTTTTTTTTTTTTCAATTTGACCTTAATTAATTTTGTTACATTTTTTACAGGTAATCTTATAGACTCAACCATCAGCATTTTTTGGGAAATTCTTAAGAGTTTTTTTACTGTATTAAGACTTTTAAGTACAACTTTGATTTTGAAATTGTTAAGTAGAGAGGGTATATTAAGAAAGTTTTCATAGTAATATAGAACCAACATATTCTTGTTTGAATAAGGTTCTTTATCTTTATTTAAACTGTAAAATGTACTTCTGGTAACTCTAAAAGATTCATCAATTAATTTTTTTGGATATTTCTGATCATATGCTGCTGCATAAATCTTCAATATTTCCTCATTTCCTCATCTAAGGGCTACAGATGCACAGAGGTCTCAGGACCATTGATGAGAATACAGAAAGTTTAACTGTCATAAAGTGAAGAATAATAATAAAGATAAGAACAGCTAATTGTTACTTTTCTGTATATTTTGAATTTAAATTCTTGGTTACCCTTTATTAAAACATCTAAAAAAAAGGCAATGAGTTATTTCGTTGAAACTCAGCAGTGAACCTTATGCATGGAGCTAGACCATTTAATTTAAGTAGAAATTGGGAATTGGTTTATATCTATATTATAGAGTATTAAACATAGAAGGTCATCCACATTTCTGCACCATTTTGCTTTATCAGGAAGAATTATGTTAATCAGTCTTGCTTCAAAAAAATCCATGTACAAATTGTTAATAACTGGTGAGTAGTATACCCAAAAGTTTGGTATGGCAATGGAAAATTTTCTCTCGCCAGTCCTTAACAATTTTACCTGGAAGTTTTTGAAACAAGACTCGAGGAACTAGACACTTGTAAAGCAAAGGTGAATTAATTATTGCTTAAGAAATTTTGATTTACACATAATATTTATATAAAAAAAAAAGCTTTCCCGTGCCGGGAATCGAACCCGGGCCTCGCGGGTGAGAGCCGCGTATCCTAGCCACTAGACAACACGGGACTTCATTATTTATGTAAGCTATCCCTTCTAATGTTTCAGTACAAGCTTTCACACACAAAACAATGGCTTTTGTAAAAAAAATGCAAAATAAATAACTAATTAATAAATAAATCAACCCATATAAACACAAATTTCCGGAACCGTATTTATTCGTATAGTATATAATAGTCTTGAAATTTACTCTTATCGGGGAGCATTCGTATATTACTTAGGTAGGTTACTAGTTAAACACACCTACAGTACTAAAATAATAATGCATAAATTATATAACGGAGAACGACGTTCGAAAAGTATTTAAAACTCTCTTCATTATCAAGAAAAAACCGGCCAGGGTAAACAGAAACAAGTAGAATTTTGTGTATCATTATGCATAGAAAAGTGGGCAGTGAAGGGATGACTGTAGTAGCTGATATAAATTGCTGCGAAGCACTGTAAGAAACTTGTAATTCTATTCATAGATAACTAGGATCAGTTCTATGACAACTTGACGTGTATGCAAAGAATGGGGGCGCATCTTTCTAAAAAGTGCAGCGGTGGTAGCATTAGTTAGTTAATGAGGAAACGTTTCGCCAGTCAGTGGCTTCTTCAGTCCAATACAAAGAAGAACGGTGAAAAAAAGGAGGAAGAGTTTGAGGTAATCAGTCCTTCAGCCTGGAATCGATGTGTTCAGTCCATCATTATGTTTGGAGAAATGGCTTATATACTACAGTCAGGTAAGTAGAAGTAGCAGGAGGCGGAGTCGCAGTGGAACTATCCACTAGTGTAAGTAGGTCACGTCCATAGGTTGGATAGCGTTGAAGAATTGCTTGTATCACGATCCCATGATGTTGATCTTTATACAAGGAATTCTTCAACGCTTGTCTAACCTATGGACATGACCTGCTAGCACTAGTGGATGCTTCCATTGTGACTCCGCCTCCTGCTGCTTCAACTCCTCTAACAGCAGCATATAAGCCACTTCAGCATATGCTGTGCTTCTTCAAGATTGATAGGCTGAACACTAACCTCCCGATGGTGTATAAGCTCCTGGACATTTGGCCGATGGACACTTCGCCGAATGGACATATAATAATAATAATAATATAATATATTTATTTTCACAAGTACATGTACATGGTATACAGGCCTAGCTGACATCAATGACATACTAATATATAGAAAACCCCTTGTTATGCAGAACATTTCGGGCAAATTAGGTCAATTTTGTCCAGAGATGCGACCCACACCAGTCGACTAACACCAGGTACCCATTTTTACTGATGGGTGAACATGGACAACTGGTGTACGGAAACACGCCCAATGTTTCTACTTTTGCTGGGAATCGAACCCGATTCCTCAGCGTGTGAAGCGAGAGTTTTGCCATCAGGCCACGGGCAAGAAGGTTGTGTAGATGTCCTCTGTACCAAGATTCCCTGATTTTCCAGTGTCTAACAGCTTGTACATAAATGGTATACAATACCGACAAGATCAATAATTAGACACATTGTATACTATTTACGTGCAACATGTCAGTCACTACAACATCATGGAATCTTGGTACAGAGGACACAACCTTCTTGGTTTCTACTGGCCCATTCCTTGGATATAACTGGGGATTCCCGCCTACCAGTGACAATACCTTCGACTGCTGCACGTCCTTCACCTGTCGCCGGTACATAAGCGCCAAGCTCAAGGACTGTGCTTCAGCTCCTTCAAGACTATGTTGCTCTTCACCAACTACAAGGCTGAGGAACTTGCCTCATCTTTTGTATATATTTTTTCATATTATGGCCTTGTATTGTATTGATAAAGCCACTGGTTGGCAAAACGTCTACAAATAAAGATATCCAGATGTTGCACATGTGTCTAATTTTTCACTATCCGACATGTTTTTCACTAAGGACGTTGGGTCCTTAGTGATCTCAGCACAGAAAATTGTGTTGAACTGTACTCTTCTTTCATATACTTCAATTCTTCCCAAAACTGGACAGACGTTCCAGGATAAATACCCTTTTCGCTGTGTCAAAAACAGCTCTGGAGTCAATAAAAGCTGACTTTATGCCAGGTCTTTGCCTAGTGCAGTACTCTGCAAAGCAAGTTTGAATGCTTCTTCCAGGTAGAAACCCATGAAGACTGGGAGAAAACTGATGCTCCTATTTGGACACTGATTCTGTTAAGGGCGATTCTCTCCAGGACTTTACACATGCAAAATGATACAGAGACAGGTCGAAACATGTGGGCATGATGAGAGCCTGTGACCGGCCTTCAGGCAGGCCACCATCCCGTAGGCTGGACTACACAGATCATGGAGAAGGTTATTGAGCAACTCGTTATGCCTTCTTTTCCCGGGTGAAGTGACTTTCCTTTTTGTCAGTGCGGTTTAAAGCTCAATGGGTGTTATGTAATATGCAATAGGTAGTAATAATCCTGAGCTTTATGCTGATACTATTATTTGTATTTGCCGAGTGAAGCTTAATGTTTCAGAGCCGGCCTTGCAGACTCGAGATTTGCATACTGGTCAAGTAGCATGTCTGCATACATTGTGGGTGAGGTACTGGTGAGGTACTGGTTGAGGTACTGGCTCAAGTACTGGGTGAGATACTGAGTGAGGTGCTGGGTTAATTACTGGGTCAGGTACTGGGTCCGTTACAGGATGAGGTACTGGATCTGGTAGTCCTGGAAAATTTCCCTTCGTAGACTAAATTTTCCGACCAGTTACCTGATCAATCATGGCGGCTGAGAGTTGTTTACACTTATTTATTATTCTTCATTATCTTGCACTTGTTGACTTCTTGTTGGAAGAAGATACTGAAATCATCAATCATCAATCGTTGTATAATTCCTAAATTCACTACAATAACTACAATTTCATGGAATGAAAAGCTCAAATGGAATGTATAACAACTATCTACTATCTCCCGTGTTGTCTAGTGGCTAGGATACGCGGCTCTCACCCGCGAGGCCCGGGTTCGATTCCCGGCACGGGAAACTTTTTCTATCACTGGTTTCAGTCCGAATTTCTTAAACAAATAGTAATCTACATTTATCATAGTCACGCATTCGGTTAACGAATGCATAAGAGGACACTCACAATGTCCAGTTCAGTACATTTGACAATAATGTATAATTTGACAATAATGTATAATTTGACAATAATGTATAATTTGACAATAATGAAACACATACTAATTTAAGATTATACAAGAATGATAGGGTGACCAATATATTTCACTGTGGAACTTCATGTAATTGCGGCATAAACTGATTCAGAGCTGGTAATTTTAACACTATTTTTGTCGTTAAAGTAAGATGGGGACCAAGTGAGTAGATGCTGTGCTTCGATGGTGGGTAAATTAGCTAGTGGGGCCTCTTGGCAAGACATGAACACGCAGTTTAGTGATGTTTTAAAATCTGTTCATTACAATAAATGATCAAAAAACGATACATGATAAAATAATGCAAACTAGATGCATGTCGGTCGCTGCGCAATCCAAGAAAGGTATTCACTTGTTACATAATCCCAGCCCATTGTGCTTCAATGCACGCTATAAGAATAGTGAAGAATGCGTCATAAGTTTGTATTGCAGAAACATATTAGCTTTGAATATGTGAAGCGAATCAGAAGAGGCATTTACTAAATATTACCTGGAAAATAATATCCTAATTTCTTAAAAAAAGGGAAAATTAGAACCTATACAGCCCAAGACTACTTCAAATCTTCTGCTAGGATGCTTTGGTTTTGAAGTCAAACTCTTGTTACCTCAGAGAGACCAATATCCTAAAGTACACCAGCATATTAAGTTTGAAGCCGCTCAGAATGTGCATTATCAACTTCTTGAAAAAAAAATTGAACCTACGTAGAACCTAATCAATCCAAGCATTTCTCTGAGTAAAGCTGACTAACGTTTAACTCCGGGTGGGTAGTTATTTTGGCTGGTGGGCCACTTCATGAAAGGTGGTACACTTGGCGGGCCACTTCATGAAAGGTGGTACACTTGGCGGGCCACTTCATGCAAATATATAACATTAGCACAAAGTAAGTAAGGCCTTGTATTTGCAGTTACTGAATATAAGGACCCTATTAATTAACATTTTTGGTAAGTAAATATAGCACTTAGCAGTGTTGGTGCTGGACCAACAGGTCAGTGTTGGTGCTGGATCACCAGGTCATTGTTGGTGCTGGACCAACAGGTCAGTGTTGGTGCTGGACCACCAGGTCAGTGTTGGTGCTGGACCACCAGGTCATGTTGGTGCTGGACCACCAGGTCAGTGTTGGTGCTGGACCACCAGGTCAGTGTTGGTGCTGGACCATCAGGTCAGTGTTGGTGCTGGACCACCAGGTCATGTTGGTGCTGGACCACCAGGTCAGTGTTGGTGCTGGACCACCAGGTCAGTGTTGGTGCTGGACCACCAGGTCAGTGTTGGTGCTGGACCATCAGGTCAGTGTTGGTGCTGGATCACCAGGTCATTGTTGGTGCTGGACCACCAGGTCAGTGTTGGTGCTGGACCACCAGGTCAGTGTTGGTGCTGGACCACCAGGTCAGTGTTGGTGCTGGACTACCAGGTCAGTGTTTCTGGTGGACTACTAGGTTAGTGTTGGTACTGGACTACCAGGTCAGTGCCTGTGCGTATATTGACGTGTGTATGTAATGTAGTGCATGTATATATATATATATACGTATATACAGCCTAGAGGTGTTGTGGCAACTGCTTATTTTTTTCTTATGGTGGTCCACTACTGAACTACTGCTAGCTTGCTTGCTTGCTTGCTTGCTTGCTTGCTTGCTTGATTGCTTCCTTGCTTTCTTTCTCTCATTTCTTCATTTATTATTTAATTGCTCAAGGACTTTTTTTTTCATCTAAAGTTACTATCAGTGTAAAAATCTCGCCGTAATAGTTTTGTCATAATATAATCCATAAATTAGTCAAATATAGGTTGAATAAGATTTAAAACTAGATAGTTAACAGTGCAAAATATTACTTTAATTTGCTCGAGCAAAGACGCTTCCTCTGATCATATTTGCATGGACCTCCTCCTCTTTTCTACAACATTGCAAGCTCCTGATGATGTGTTGATTGCAACACGAAAGGCCTAGAGCTATCATTCACCTCCCCCCGTGGTTGTTTTGCATCTTGTATCGCTTGTTCGCGATTTTTTTTATAATATTAGAAAATATATTCCTGAGTAGGATTTCAGAAACGACACTCAGTACACAACTTGTCCTATATATTTACTGACATCAAATCAAGTATATTTTTTTTTATAAAAAAAAGTGACGTTAACGAAATTAACAGTGTTGGAAGATATATATTAAGTGTATGTATAGGCTAATGTGGCTTTAGATTAGGAGGCAACATTCATTAGGGATTTGAAATACCATTCTTTCTTGTGCTTTTCATATTTTCTTTATTTAACTCATATATACTGCAAATTCGTGAGATATAACTGATGGCTAAAAAATAATTGGGTTAAGGTTTTCATAATGTCATAAAATTATTTTCTCACAAGTCAATCGCTGTATTTGATAAGGAAAAGAAGTTTTGTTTATATATTAATATATCTTACTGGTGGAGTATTTTCGTAGAGGTAGTGAATATAGTATAAGTATTTTCAGAGTTTCGTCTCGCTGGGTAATTTATTACTTTAGACCGGTGAGCTGTGTTATACGGAGTTATTCATTATTAAATGCCTACGATTATTTATTTTTATCAAATCACATTTCTTACACAAGTCTTTGCATTGTTGTTAGAAACATATATTGAAATCTCCCAGAATTGTTGTTTCATAGTTGTGATTAGTTTTGTATCATGGTGAATTTCACTACAGTATCTGTCAATGTCATGGGATAAAGCAAGGAAAATTAGAAAAATATGCTCTGCTAATACTAATTCCCGTGTTGTCTAGTGGCTAGGATACGCGGCTCTCACCCGCGAGGCCCGGGTTCGATTCCCGCCACGGGAAACTTTTTCTCTCACTGGTTTCAGTATGAATTTCTTAAACAAATAGTAATCTACATTTATCATAGTCACGCATTCGGTTAACAAATGGTTTAAGTTCAGATTTCTTAAACAATTATTAATTCACATTAACCATTGTCACCCATTCAGTTATACAATACATTAGAGAAACGGTACCCTCACCAGGGCACTTAGGTTTAAGAATCAGGCAGCTTTAGTCTGTCTGCGGATGGTACCGTGTTGATCGCCCCAGCGGCTCGGTCTCAGACCAGTCCTGCTATTAAAAACTTCTTCAGTCATGTGAAGTAACTGTTATATAAAAAATATTGGCAAGTCTGCGTCACATTGTAGTAGCCGTCTTCTCCTAGCGGGCCAACTGCTACATATCTTAGAACCAGTGCCAGGAGGGGATGCCAAAAAATTGAGCCTACATTCTTAAGATCTTTCTTCAAATGTTTAATTAACTCGTAGGAGGCTATTTTTTTTTAATCTGTTAAACATGTATACATGATTCTAGTTCATATAAGAACGCGTTAGCTACTTCCTTTAAAGTTTCACTTGGCACTAAGGTGCTGTTGTCAGCGAACAATAGTAAATATGTGATAAGAACAGGAACATAATTTAAAGTATCACAAGAATATTATGGGACCCAGTACATTTTATTATGAGACTCAGTATGATAACGGCATTACCTGTAATTCACATTTGATAGTTTGAACGTTCTATTTCCTAACTTCACTACAGTATCTGTGGATTTAATGCAATAAAATTATATGAAGTAGAATAGATTATATATTTGCTACCAACTCCCGTGTTGTCTAGTGGCTAGGATACGCGGCTCTCACCCGCGAGGCCCGGGTTCGATTCCCGGCACGGGAATATATTTTTTTTGTTTTTGCCCACATGTTAAGTTCAGATTTCTTAAAAAAATATTAATTCACATTAACTATTGTCACTCATTCAGTGGCCCATAATTGTGCCAACTCCTCCACCCATTTTAGAATCAGTGCCAGGAGGGGGTGCCAAAAAAAAACATTGTGCCGGACACCTCGCGAACTTTTTTTTATTCAAATTAATTTCAATAATAATCTAATTTAACTGCAGGAGACGACAATTTGTTGTCTGTTAAACATTTACCTTACTCAAGTTCATAAATAACATGTTAACTACATCCTTTAAATTTCCACCTGATATTTTGATGGTACTTTAGATGGCGATACATTTCATTGTGGCAGATTAAGAGAACATTGTGCCTTCAGTGTACACATGGACTGTACATAATATGCAATATATTTATACTGTAAAATATGATCATATCTATAATTAATTATTCTAAATATTCAGAATTATTTACATTGATTTTGTTCCATTAGAGCGATTTTTTTAATATGGAATGTAGGTATGGAGGGGGAGGGGAGGGCAACTGCCTTTTTTTTTAAAGCCATATGTTGGTCCGAATAAAATTGCAAAAATAAATTTGAGAAATATTGGTAACTTAGTTTTTAAAGCATATTTAATTTTCTCGAGTTTAATTAACTGAGTATTGTTGGCCGAGATGCCAGGACCGGCGATACACTGTAAGGTCCAGTGTTCTCATCCCACTAACTGCCTCCAAGTTTATAATTTATAATTTTAGAACGTCTTATCCAATCACCTTCAAATTTTCAACCCTGGTCGACAATTACTAGGTGAGTGTTCGTGGAACAAGGAAGAACTTCAAGTGCTCTCTGCTCAGTGTTATAGAGACGTTTCTGACCACGGCTTCCATGAGAGAACTTCAGAAAACCTCCTCTGATCAGCTTTAAAATTTCAACACTGGTATTGTTAATGGAATGTGTTGGTGCCATTTTGTCACATTAACTTCCGAAATGAAATATTAATATTTTGCATTATATAACCGGACTTTGCTTCTCGAAGGGGAATTTCTTGTTGCAAGAACTGGACTTATCCTGCCCTGCTTTGCATAAAATCTGAATGCCTTCCCTTCTACAGGCGTTATATGACTTAAGATTTTAGCGCCTTTCCCTGGTTAAAATAAAACGATTCTAAATGAAATCAGTCTTTAATGGATGGATGAAAAGTTTAGATGATATAGGTTGTGTGGATGCATTGGTTGGGGGTTGCGGGGGGATTATATTTAGCGCAATAACCGGAGAATGTATCTTCCGGTCGTCTTCAGACTTTTAGTGCTGATGTGTTTTCCCCAAAAGATACTTACCTGGATTTTAGGTTGCGTAAATTTTAATGTTCCATTTTATTGATCAAATTGGTTTCTGTGAAATAAAAGGACAATAAGTCAGAGTCTGACTTTATTCCATTAGCCTAGATAAAATCTACATAATAATTTTTATGTGCCCATAACATGTGCGCCCTCAACACCACTGTGAAAATTTGGTAGATTAGGTACTCAAACCTTAAAAAAAAAAAAACTTACTTTAACCTTAAATACTAGCCAATCTTTTTTAGAGAAAAGTTTGGACTAATTTTGATTTATATAGGCACCAATTTGCATTTTTATGGAATAAATTGAGAATGTTAAAATACTGTAGCATAATCTAAATGAGGTCTAACCAAAAAAGTATAATCTTAGGATTTCTATTATTTATACTTCTTAATATGAAACCAAGAATTCTTTTGGCTTGATTGCGAACAATGAAGCACTATTATCTTGGCTTTAAATTTCTGCTAACCAGAACCCCTAGCTCTTTTTCGCATTCACTTTAAGATCTACATTGATTAGCTTGTAAGTACTAGTTATTTGATTTTCCTAGAATTAGAACATTACATGTGCATGCATTGAACTGCATCTGCCACTTCTCCGACTACAACATTAACCTTATTCAGGTCATTCTGTAGCCTTCTAGTGTCCAAATCAGAAATTATTTGACGGCCTATTTTAGTGTCATCGGCAGTTACTTATTCCTCATTAACGTCGTTTATGTAGATTGTGAACCAGATTCCCAATACTGACCCTTGTGGCACATCACTCGTAACAGGTTCTTATTCAGATTTTCCCTCATTAATGCAAACTCTGTGTAGCTTTTCTGTCAGTCATGCTTCGACCAGGAGATAATCTCTCCTGTTCTATGTGCCACTACTTTCTTAACCAGTTGCTTGAGTGGAACATTTATTAAAGGCCTTATGGAAGTCCATATATACACACAATCGTATTCTTTAACTGGGTCTTCCGCCTCAAATACTTTAGTAAAATGGCTAGTGAATTCGTAAGGCAAAAACGCCCCTGAGATTCATTTATTAAATTACTTTCCGACTTTACTTGAAATTTATTACTGCATTCTAATTATTTTCATGTAATTTATGAGTAAATGTTTCGTTACTGTAGTTCTTCAATGGTCCCATTTGGTTGCTTTGAGCTCTCATGTTAATTACAGTATTCAGATTGTCTTTAGAAATAAAATGGTTATGAGTCTAGTAAGAGTGCCCGGTGATGAAATAATTTTTTAAGACAACTATATACTGCTATTACTTGACTTCGCTACGATATCTAAGTTTTATTATATAAAATAGAAAGAACAAGAAAATATTACAGTCCCAAGTCCCGTGTTGTCTAGTGGCTAGGATACGCGGCTCTCACCCGCGAGGCCCGGGTTCGATTCCCGGCACGGGAAATTTTTTGTTGTCTTAAGATGAAAGTATATATTTCCAACAGTTTGCAATTAATATTAACTGTAGTGAAGCCTTCAATATAAATTTTAACCTATCAAAGACTCTCTTAGACTTTCCAGTTCAGCACATTTAAACTACCAATACATGGTTCTTGGGTCATAGCCACTCCTGTGGCATAGTCTCACACAATTTCTTTCTTAATAACCTCCCCAAAGTCACGTGGATTTAGGGTTATATCAGTATAATTTGCAGAATATATTGTCCATTAACTGCTAGACTTGCCCACATCTGTGCCAACTGCTGCCCATTTTAGAATCAGTGTCAAGAGCGGTGTAGTATAAGAATTGATTGTTTATTTAATATTTAGGTTAATCGCAGGAGACAATTTATTGCCTGTTAAACTATATTTATTACTAAAGTTCCCGGAATAATATATAACATTAATAAACCCGGAAGTCACGTGACCCAATGTTTTCCTACTATATAATTTATTTTATCGGTGAAGAGCTAAACCGTAGGGTCATACAGAGCTCTAGAAAATATGAAGCAATCTAAGTTCAATATCCATCAAGTGTGATTATATATATAAATATATATATATATATATATATATATATATATATATATATATATATATATATATATATATATATATATATATATATATATATATAATATTTTTTTTCAACAAGTCGGCCGTCTCCCACCGAGGCAGGGTGACCCAAAAAGAAAGAAAATACTTTCATCATCATTTCACACTTTCACTTCACTCATACATAATCACTGTCTTTGCAGAGGCGCTCAGATACGACAGCTGAGAATAAGTCCCTCCCAACTGTCACTATCCCAGACCCCTCCTTTAAAGTGCAGGCATTGTACTTTCCATTTCCAGGACTCAAGGCCAATTAAATCAATTAACTGGTTTCCCTGAATCCCTTCACAAAATATTACCCTGCTCACACTCCAACAGCTCGTCAGGTCCCAAAAACCATTCGTCTCCATTCACTCCTAACACGCTCACACATGCCCTCTGGAAGTCCAAGCCCCTCAACCACAAAATCTCCTTTACCCCTCCCTCCTTCCTTTTCGAGGACGACCCCTAACCCGCCTTCCTTCCCCTACAGATTTATACGATCTTCAAGTCATTCTACTTTGATCCATTCTCTCTAAATGACCAAACCACCTCAACAACCCCTCTTCAGCCCTCTGACAAATACTTTTAGTAACTCCACACCTTCTCCTAATTTCCACATTCCGAATTTTCTGCATAATATTTACACCACACATTGCCCTTAGACAGGACATCTCCACTGCCTCCAGCCTCCTCCTCGCTGCAGCATTTGCAACCCATGCTTCATACCCATATAAGAGTGTTGGTACCACTATACTTTCGTACATTCCCTTCTTTGCCTCCATGGATAAAGTTTTTTGTCTCCACAGATACCTCAACGCACCACTCACCTTTTTTCCTTCATCAATTCTATATATATATATAATTTTTTTTCAACAAGTCGGCCGTCTCCCACCGAGTTTTGGAGTGAGATTAATAAGTTGAGAAAGCCTAATATTTAACAGCATCAACTTACGCCACACTATTACATTTAGGGGGGAGGGAACGCTAAACCCGTAGTGGGTCATGCAGCACCTAGGGGAGTGTGAGGCAATCAGATTGCATATAAGGGAGACAGGTCTAATTCCTTGGATCAGGAGCTCTCGCTGTTGTGAAGCTCTTGAGTGGGACAATTTAGAGATTATATTCAACGGAAGTGCTAAACCTGTAGGGGTCATAGTGCCGGGGTGGAGGGGGCAAATGAAAGGAAATCAGATTTGATTAGAGGAAGGGGAAGCGTAGCTCAAAATCCTCGAAACAACACGTCTCCACCACCATCAAATCACCTACTTTGAAAAGGCATTATTTTTATGATCAAAAAGAAGCGCTAAACCTATAAGGGTCATTCAGCCGAAGAGGCTTCAAAAAAAGGAGGGATCATTGATGCTGTTGATCCAAGGAACAGGAGCTACCATCGTCTACGTCGGATCTAATTTTAATTAGTTATAATCATCATAACTCGATCTAGTTCACTAAGGAGTGAATAGCTCCCGTCCCTCGCATCAAGACGCCTCAAAGCAAGTAATGAGTGAAATTTTAATTGGTACTATATAAAACTTTCTGCATGCAGCTCTTTTATTAACTTATAATTTTTTTTAAATACAATTTTAATCATGAATGAGACTTAATTGATTTAAAAGTTTCTTCCAATAATTTTTTTTATCATGCACAGAACTTTATGACATAAAAATTGACTCGAACATTTTCACACAGAAAAATTAAAACTAAATTCGCATCCTTTAATAATGAGTATTTTTCAGAGGAAACACTATACTGGCCATCCAAGACGCCAATGAAGAGCATACATCATGGACACTTAAAAAAAAATTAAATAATTTTCATGGAAAGTTCCCTCTCTCTCTATGTATGTATGTGTATTATATGTGTGAAAACGAGTGAGTTTGAGAGTATGAGTTACTGCGCGAGTGTAAAAGTATGAGAGTTTAAATACAAGTGAGCGTAAGTCTAACGTGAGAGAGAAATTCGTTACTAAAAAAAATCAATTATTAATGGAGGAAAACATACATATGGAAAATTATTTTTAAATGGTAAAAAAGACATTAATCAATCAATGTCTAAAAGAGGAAAATTTAAAATATCCTTCAAAAAATGGTATTTGACAATTCAGTGTAAAAGCAAAATTCAATCTTGTTTTTTTTTTTACTTTATGCAATTCAGATTATTAATTAATACGAGGAAAAATTCACTACGAAATGCAAAACATTGCAATACAAAAATGGGCTCCTTCCATTTATCAAGAGAGCAAAAATGACCAGATTTTCTTTTACTGGATCCTCCATTCGTATTTAACTTCTATCTCATCGGTTTCCACAAAGTCTTGCTCAAAAAAAGTTTCTGTTTTGCAGAAGTCTTCATGTTTTGGTACGGTCCCTGCGGAAAGCGGGCGAGAAGGTGCCGAATTGATGGATATGACGGGTTTTTTATCCCGGGGTGAAGAAGCTGCAGCAAGCGAAGCTTCACCTAAAACATTTCTATCTGACGTGGCAGATGAATGAACAACAGCAGCTGCCTTATTCTTTGACTTTCCGCCCTTGTGTTTTTGTAGCTGACCAACATTTTTCACTGGTGTGTTGGGCACTTGAGAAAAACAGTTTGGTTTATTTAGAGGTAGTTTAACTTTAAAGTTGAGCGCATTTTCAGCAGTTGAGGTCGTAGGAAGCTCTCTGGAATTCATGATATCACTGGAAGAGATATTCTCAGGAGTTGTCCACTGCATGCGAGGCTGGACATCACTTCCACTGCCTGATTTTGAGGCTAAACCTTTGAACTTTGTTGGTATAATATAGGTATCCTTCTCCCAAGAGGCGGGAAATTCTGTACTGGTAAGACTTCCGAGAAATTCAATGAAACTACTGTCATCTGGAAGCCTTGAAGGTTTTAAAACGAGTTTTGAATATCTGTTAATAAATAAATGTGGTTTATGGTATGACAAAGGATGTTCAACTGAATTTTCGCCACGAACACAGTGATCCAAACCAATGCTCTGGCCACTGGTACTGGGCTGAACATTCTGAGGGACTCTGAGACTGTCAAGGCCTTGGAGATTAGAGAATCCTGGAGGATTGTAAGAAAAACCTGCACTCCTTTCTTCCCTATTCAAATGAGAAAGATTGCTCCAGCTCTCGACGGTGACGCTCGTGGCTTTTGGTGTTTGCACAGTCTGGTACTGGAACATATCTGACTCCTGTACTGGTAAGTATCTTGTCTGACTTTGGTAAGAAGAGGAATTAGTAGGAAGATTTCGCTCAAAGGCGTGCCCTTCAGACATGACCTGTAACAAGACAAATTTAGTAATAGTATTACAATTACATATTTTATAATGTAGCAAAGTAACTCCAGCTGTTCCTATGAAAGACTATACTGTTTTAGATGCTGTAATACAATATGTTTAACAGACTACAAGGAACGAATGGATAATGGTTCTCCATCAGTAATTTTTTATTATATTCATAGGAATGAACTAAACCCATGAGGGTCACACAGCACTTCAACATCACGCCAGGTCACTCCTTCACCACGGCTCCATCACTAGTCTTTCAACAGTATTAGCAGTAACAGACTGGTTGATCAGACCTTGATCCACCATGAGGCCTGGTCTCAGACCGAGCCGCGGGGGCGTTGACCCCTGAAACCCTCTCCAGGTAAACATCACGCAAGGTCACTCCTTCACCACGGCTCCATCACTAGTTGTCAACTTTACGCTGGGTCATTTCTTCAGACTCAACTAGTTATCATTAATTTAATTTTGTCTCTGCCATCTCATCCCTTCAAAAGTGCCGCGATGACGGTGAAGGGCTCTTCATCTAAGGAATTTGAGCTACCCACTCCTTCCCTGGATTAAATCCTTAATTAATGGTTTTAGTGCCTCCCAATACATATATATATTTCTACCACAAGGTGTATATCTGCATACCATTCTTATGCATATTCTACCACATTGTACATCGCTTTAACGTCATATATGAAGTGAGATATATGGAAAACGCTAAACCTGAGGGTTATACAGCACTTGGGGAATGAAAGGTAATTTGTTTGAGCCAAGCTTTAAGGAAACTTAAAAGCACTTAAAAGCAACTGCTTGACAAATTAAAATATAGGTCGTTAGTATCTGTGCATGGGCGAGTGAAGCAAATGAAACTCTCTGAAAAGAGTATTGTGAATAGAGTTACCATAGCCAGGTGAATTGAAACAAGGGAAACTCGTATACCATATCTAACATTTAGTCATACTTGCTTCAAGTAACTCCTTGTTTAATTACCTATGCTCGTTGTGTCCCATCTTCATTAATATGTTCATATAATTACTTTAAAATTTCTAATGGTTGTAGCACTTGCTACCTCGTCTTTCTATTAATTCCATTCTTCCACAATTATTAATAAAAGAAAATTTCACAGTATATCTACGGCCCTATTGTCTTAATTTGCTTCTGTGGTCTGTTATTCCTATTGAAGGTACTAAAAAAAAAAAAAAAAAAAAAAAAAGAGGCTTTCAAATGAACTGATGCAGATAACAGCTCTTAGCTTGTAGTAAGTCAGATATTCTTAACCTAACCCTGTAAAAACCCTTGTGTATATAATATTTTTTTTTTATCTTTTCCTCGTATCAGCCAGCAAGAGCATCATCAGATTTGTCTGCCTTTCATCATCACGACTCTTATATTTTACCTCGGATAAATTTTGTAGTTTTTTGAGCTCTTTTTTTTTTTAATCAAATCCTTGAAGAGAAAATGGCTGTTAAAAGGTATTTTTTTTTTCACAAGAAAACTAAATATGTTAAGCTGGTCCAAAGAACTGGAGCTGATTTTTCCTTTTCAGAATCAAACCTGATTCACCCTTATTACCCGGGTACTGACCCTTCTCCAGATAATAATAATAATAATAATGATAATAATAATAATAATGAGAAAGCCAAGGTAAGGTCAAGTGAGATAAGGAATAAGATATGGAACAGGTCAAGTGTGCTGCTCTGAAGATTTAATCATTTCACAATATATAGGAAGAGGCAAGCATCAACAGAAACCAAACATGGACGAGTCATGTTTGGAATGTATATAAGAGCAAAATAAAAAAAGACGGCTTCTATAAAGGCGTTGAGAATGCTTGCAAGGCAACGCCTCCATAAGCAAGTCACAAACTGCCTTAAAACTTTCGTGTTTCCATAAGACACCTGCTGTCCCTGTCCCTGTTCACCCATCAGTTTAAAATGGGTACCTGGGTGTTAGTCGACTGGTGTGGGTCGCATCCTGGGACAAAACTGACCTAATTTGCCCGAAATGCTCAGCATAACAAGCGGCTTTCTATATAGTAGTATGTCATTGATGTCAGCTAGGCCTGTATACCATATACATGTACTTGTAGTAAATAAAGATATTATTGTTATTATTATTACATGTAATCGTTAGCGTTGTCTTGATACACCTGGTTTAATTCGTTTAACTCCACAAACTCTCCCATTTATTTCAACTTTGTTTTACTGTCTTAGTATATCCAAACTACCTTCCTAACAATACCGATAAGTTCTTTCATAACATTCATGCACAATCAAATAAATTAACTTTAAAATGTGCTTCTTTTTCTTGCTAGTAATTATTTTTAGGAAAAGTGTTAAACCACCGACGACTTCCACAACAATCAACATCAACAGTGAAACTGGAGCGGAAGCATAATAGAATTATAAAATATTAAGCAAGACACAGGAAAGTGTAGACAATTATATATTAAATGTAAAGAGAAGTTAATCGAATTGACTACCATTTTAAATGCACTTCTGGAATAAATACCCTATCTGGAGTGTGGAAGTTGCTATCATCCATAATGGGCAAGTCTTGTAGTCCTGCCAGCTGCTTCTGCCTGTAAGATGCACGTGCCATCAGTCTAGGATCACTAGGCTGCCATGATGCTGTCGGTTGGAGTTGGCCATAATTTGCTGTAACTACATGAGTAATTAGTATAAAACATCTATCTAAAAAAAAATTGTAACACTTTAGAAAACAAATGGACAGTAGAAGACATAAATACCCTTCAGAAAATACTGCGCCTTGAAAATATTACTGGCGATGAATTCTATAAAGGTATATCTTCCATTGAGTCAGAATAGGTGTAAATTAGAATTTTTTCTAAAATAGTTAAAACTTGCGTATTGTGATAGAGTAAATGGAGGATATTTTACACTTGAGTGTTAATGTAGAGGGAAAGTTACAGTTGAAGGGATCAGGAATCTCGGCGAGGCGGACTTAGAGTCATGGAGATGATAGAGTGAAGGGCACTCATGGTAAGATGGGTGTTAATGTGCAAGTAACATTTATAATGTGGTTCAGAACCTGGCTGGCAGACATGACTGGAGATGGAGAACAGTTTTGCCACCCTCCTATGGGGTGTAATGGCAGTTTTAACGTAGTTAAACACTTGCAAGACAATGAGAAAAAAATGAAACCCTGGAACAGACTTTTCTAATAGGCTTCACAACTTTACCATTCGTGGGCTTTATTAGGGCAGAGCTTGTCACTCCACTTTGAGCTGTGTAAATTTAAATTTGCCAAAATTAAAATGTAAAATCAGAGAATGCCTCTTCTGATCGTCTTCAAACCCTAAATGGCGGTGTATCTTAATTGTAAGTATATTCATATTAATCTTGGGCAGAATGTGTGCCAATTTGCCATTTTTGGCCAATTTATTAAAATTGAATTAAAAAAAAATACTTTTTCTTATAAGATTGTAGGAAAGTTTAAAAAGAATGTAAATCAGAAAAGAATACTGTAAATAAAAATATCAAAGTATTATAAGTGTTAAGTTTAACAAGGGAAAACTTTCCTATTTTTCGGAACATTCTCGGCAACATCTTCGTTTGATTTCTTAAAAATTTTTACTTAATACTCGCGAATTCCTCATTCGACTGTTTAATTTATCTTGGGCAAGATTTATGGGTCTATCTGCATTCCTGGGCTTTCTATGCCAATCACATGACTGGCTTCAAAATTTCAACACTCCAAGTATCCTCCTTAGTAGAGGGTTCGTAAAATTTAATGAAAGTATGTTCATGCCATTGTGCCACTTTTATTCTTGAAGTTATAGTATTATGTCATCTCATTGCTTTATTTTGCCTTGATACTGGTGAGGAACTCTTGATCCAGGGAACTGGACTAATCCCCCCCTGCACTGATCGAATATGAATGCCTCACATATATATAATAATGGTATTTGTGGAAGCTTTTTATTTCTTACATTTAATTTGCAGACTGAGATACCTCAGAGCTAGGCTTTGGAATGAGCATATGTATAGGAGTCATCAGTTGGGATCACCTATCCCATTAATGTACACGAGTTTGTGAAATATATGTACCTCAAAAAAAATGGCAGACAATAATGATACGAACTCATGGAGTTAAATCAGACTTCATGAGTAGATGTTAAAAATATGCTTTGTTTATAGCCAAACTATTCCATATCAAAAGGATCTAAAAATCTGATGTGACTGAGTTTTTTCTAAAGGGCAATCCGCCCCATTAATTAGTAAAGTGATTAATTTATTTTGGCAAGATAACATTTGCCTACCTAACATTCGTAGCTTCGTCACCAATGGAATTCGTATAGTTATTCATAAATTCACAAGAGCTAACCGAGTGGATCACACCACGGCAAATATTTCAATATATAACCCTTTCAAAAGCGTCCCAAATTACCTCAGCTGCGAGCAGTATTAACGAAATATTAGTTTTCATTGCGAGAAAACTTTGGTTCGGGTAACTGATGAAAATCACTTATATTTTTTTCCAGCAATAACTTTTTACTGCATGGAAAATTTGGGACTCATCTGCTGCCTAGTGTAACGAGACCACCTAGGTTCCTCTGAATCTTTAGCATAATACAAGGATACATGTATTGATTTATATAACAATTAACTTTAATTTGAAAAAAAAAACCGCACCACAGTTAAAAGTATACAGTTAATAGACTTACATTCATTCATTGGGGTTGGATTCTGCAGGCTTCTCAACACACATCCACTCTCCTCGAGACCTGAGCAGCTACTAATAGCGTGGGAGAGATTGTTGCCACCTTGATCTTTCGCGATTCCCACTAATCAGCCAGATTTTCCCCACAAAATTCCCACAAAAAAATCCCACAAATTTTCCCACAATTTTGGGGGGGGAACTATATATAACAGTAATTACAGTATATATTCTAAATTTATTGTACCGTATTGTACTTCCTGATAATTTCATATTTTCCATGTTTATACCTTGAAGAATTACCGAGAACAGACCTCGTATGAGCTGGGATAAGAAGAGATTAATTTACTGCAAAAAACTGATAAGCAAATTCATTTATTTTCCATATTCATTATCCTATTTTTTTCAAAATAGATAAGCAGCTAGGATAACACGAAGGGTCCAATTGTTTACCCACAACAATTGTCCTGCAAACTAATTAACCTTCTGTATGTTTCAAAAATCTTGTACTATTTTATCCGGTGGCGTATTTATCAATTTCGAGGCAGATAAACCACACTTAATGCATTAGCTGCATCTTTTTTTTTTTACAATAGCTTAGTCTTCCTTGAATACAGTTTATGCATCTATTAAATATAGCCCATCAGCGTTAATAACAACGAGATTATCACAGGAAATGTTACTACAAACTGGTCGTCGAAAGATTAGGTCATTAATTAAGAAGAAATACATTACAAGAAACGTGGGAAATAAACAAACTTATGATATAGAAGCGAAGGAGAGGAAGAGAGGCAGTGAGTTACATAAGAAAAAATAAATAAAAGAGCACAGAAAAAGAGTGAGGTCGATAACACAAGTGAAAGGACAGGAATGAACCTGAGAACCTTGACTATAGTCTCTTGCTATTTTCTTAGGTAAACTTCAGAACTAATTCACAACAGCATAATGAATAATTTATCTGGAAAAAATAAATACGTATTCCCGCTCACTGAGAGTTGAAAGTTAGTTGGAAAATAAAGAATTACTAGGCTCAAAGTGCCCCTACTGCTGACAATAGTGAAGAAACGGAATATTATCCCTTTATAACAAAAGCTTGTTCAGCAATGACCGTGTTTTTCAAAGTGCTACCTGGTTCCACTCCTTGCTTGTGTGACCCTGGTGTAATATACTAAAAATTCACGACGCCCTAAACCGCTGGACCATACAATCCTACAAGCAACATGAGCCTAGCGAACTAGGCTTGCTTCATGTTGCGAGGACATATGATGGTGTGGTTGCCTCATAGCTAATTTCATTCTACTCCCGTTTGGTGTACTAGCCTCCACTAGCCTACACATATTATTGTAATCACGAACAAGTGGTATTTAATCAATAACAAACTACTGCTAGCCGGGGGATCGAACCCGTGTTGTTTTAGCCCGCCTCTTGGGAAGAGCAAAAGTGTACTGCTTATGGAGGTTAGTACACTAAACGGGGAGTAGAATGAAATTAGCTCTGAGGCACCCATACCATCGTATGTCCTCGCAACATGAAGCAAGCCTAGTTAGCTAGGCTCATGTTGCTTGTAGGATTGTATGGTTCAGCGGTTTAGGGCTAAAACAACACGGGTTCGATCTCCCGGCTAGCAGTAGTTTGTTATTGATTAAATACCACTTGTTCGACATTCGCTGCCCGGTCACTGTGGTGAGCGGGTGTGCTGGCTGGTTTCCCCTGGTGGCCAGTGTTGACAACTTTATTTTCTCCAATATGGCGGAGACGTATAGAAGGAGAGTGCATACTGTGTGCATAGAGGTGCTTGTTGGCGCTATTTATCCGTCAAATGCTGAAGTTCTCTTGCCAGCCATTCTCAGAGACACTTATGGAATTCCCACAGCAGACATTTATGGGATTTCATTAAATGGAGCTACACGAGTGTTTGTGAAGTTCTTGACAAGTGGTGCCTACGAGAGGGTTGTTGATGTCTACCAGGAGAAGCGCATGGTCGTTTCAGAGGGTTTGGAGGTGAGATTAAGGGATGTATCAGCAACTGTTACGTGGATACGTATACGGAACATCCCTTTTGAAGCGGATGCCGTGGATGTGAGAGATGTTTTTAAGGCATATGGAGTAATCCATGCGGCAAATGTTGGCAGGTGGGCGCAGGGTACCTACGCTGGAATGCCGGAGGGATCTTACAGTTTAAAGATGTCTTTGAGGAGGCCAATCCCCTCGTACGTCCTGATGCCAGAATTTAGGACGCAAGTTTACGTGACGTACGTGGGGCAAGTACGGACGTGTCGGCTCTGTGGTCAGCCAGGGCATATAGCAGCAGCGTGTGAGAGACGTGGACCACGACCCCAGCAACAACGTGGGGGGCAGGAGCATGGTGCGGAGGGCCCTTCAGGTGTGGTCCAGGAGGTGCATGGGTCATCTTCAGGGTACATGGACGGTGGAGATAGACGGTGGAGTGGCGTGGTAGAAGAAGCGGAGGTGGTGGTGGTCTCCTTGCCACCTGTGACGCAACCAGTGATGGTGGAAGACAGCAAGGTTGCTGTCGTGCAGGAGGAGGTGGACGATTTGGTGGAGTTGACGGGGCCTATGATGGAGGACCTGAGGATGATGCTTGACAGTCCGCCTTCTGTGGGAGAGGAGTCCGTGGTGAGGAGGATTGTTAGGGTTGATGGTGAATGGGGTGATATCCCGGTTAGCTTCATTGGCGTGTATATGCCCGCGGTTAATGTACGTAGTTTAAAGGGTGAGTTTGTGAGGGATTACTTAGTATATGCATTACGGGGACTCCCTGAGGTAACTGTGTTAGCAGGTGACTGGAACTGCATAATTAGGAAGCGTGATGTGGAACCGAGGGGTGCAGGATGTATACTAGCGGAGTTGCGAGACTTACTGGGAGCGGTGGGGGTTCGAGATGTGGTAGATGGTAGGGATGTCATGGTGGAACATACGTTCATAAGGAGAGGATATGCAGCACGTTTAGATCGGGTGTATGTGTCCTCGCGTATAAATGTGGAAGAGGTGCGTAACATAGACGTAGGGTTTTCAGATCATAGAGGTGTGGTGGCAGTATTAGGGTGGGTGGGTGCTGTTAAATTTTATTCGGATCTGTGGAGGATGAATGTAAGTTTGTTAAAAAGGGAGGGGGGTCGTGAGGGTTTTGCGGTTTGGTGGGAGGGTTTATGGGGTGGAGGCAGGGAGATTAAGGACGTGGTAAAGTGGTGGAATACAACAGCGAAGGAGGCAGTGAGAGGTTATTATAGGCGTGAAGGTGTGGAGGAGGCGGGATATAGGTATGGGTTACAGCGATATTTGGAGGGGCAGTTAAGGGACTGTTACGGAGGGGGAGGGGGTGCCATCAGCAGAAATAGCGTACCTTAAGGGAGATTACGGGATATTCAGAATGATGTTTTTAGGGCGATAAGGGTCGTAGTCAATTAGAAGAGGTGTTATGGGGGGATAGGCCCTCAGGCACGGTATTACGGAGGTTCTGGCGGCGTTGATGGTGGAGGAGGAGATGGGTGGGTATCATCAGGGTCAGGTGTTACGCACGACAGAGGGATGTGTGCTTATGCAAGGTTATGGTTTCAGCGTAAATTTGAGGGTAGGGAGAGGGATGAGGTTAGTAGGAGGATTGTTTTGGAGGGAATTCAGGGAGACTGGGAGAGGAGGATAGGAAGGGGTTAGGTGGGAGGATTACAGTTGACGAGGTATGGCAGGCGGTGCAGGGATTGAGGATGGGGAAGGCGCCTGGGGTGGATGGGTTGCCTGGGGACTTCTATGTAGCTCATTGGGACGTATTGAAGGATGTTTTAGTGAAGGTGTTTAATCAGATGAAGGATAGGGGTAAAATGGAGGAAGTACAGAGAACTGGGGTAGTGGTGTTGGTGCCGAAGGGTAGGGATAGTGATAGGTTGCAGGGGTATAGGGCTATAACATTGTTGTGCTCAGACTATAAGATCTATGCAAAGATACTGGCAAATCGCATGAAAAGGGTGTTGGAAAAGGTATTGGAGGTTGGCCAGTATGGGATACCTGGACATAGCATTAGGACGGGGCATAGGAGAATTAGGGAAATTTCGTGGAACATAAGGAAGAGGGCGGAGTCCTAGGATTAGACTGGGCAACCGCATTGATAGTGTGGATAGGGAAATGTTGGTTGAGGTTTTATCGAAGCAGGGGTTTGGGGAGGAAGTTGTGGGGTGGGTTAGATCCTTATATGATGGGGCTTTAGCAAGGGTACAAGTTAATGGGAAGTTAGGGGTTCAGGTGAGTTTAGAGAGGGTTTGCGGCAGGGATGCCCCTGTCGCAGATTCTTTCGGTGTCTGCAGGACCCCTTTTATAGATTAGTTAGAGAGGGGTATGGGACGGGGACAGGTGTGAAGGTTGTGAGACGGGAATAGTAGGATATGTAGATGACACGACCATATTGATAGGGAGTGGTGAGGGGTTAGATAATGTTAATAGGATTATTGAGGTTTTTGGTGGGGCTACTGGTATGTGCATCAACAGGGCGAAATCGAAGTTATTGGAGGTAGGTTCGTGGGTGGGAGGGCCGTTGGGGAGGAGGGGGGGTGGCTGTGTGTTAATAGTATTAAAATTTGCGGTGTTATTTTCAGTCATTGTAGTGATTTGGCGAGGGGATTAAATTCGGAGGAAGTGGTGAGTAAAGCGCTTGGACGGTTAGGGGGTTTTAGTCCGGGTGAGGTCACGTTGTTGCAGCGTGCCTTGGTGGTTAATGTTTTAATTTATAGTAAACTTTGGTTTGTGGCGGCTGTATATCCTCTCCGGGAGTGTGATATAGGGCGTTTGTTGGCGAGGGTTTATAGATATATTTGGAGTTATGGGAGGCACTGGTTGGCTCGTGAGGTTGTGACGGCTGGAGTGGGGGTGGGGGGTTTGGGGTTGATTCCGTTGAGGAGTAGGCTTCAAAGTTTATTTGTTAAGCAGGAATTTTTGGTGGGAGGGGAGATTGGAGGCAGGAGGGTCGGTAAGGTCATGAGAGAGGTACGTAGGTGGTGGAAGGGTAGGGATTTGTTGTGGTGTGAGGATCTATTGAGGTTTCTTTTAGTAGTTAGGGAGCCTGGGAGAGTGATGGTGAGTAGGTTGGATAGAGTGGGGAAGGGGGGGGTAGTGCAGGGGAAGGTATTTATCCAATGTATAATTGGAAGTTGGTGTGGTACTGGTTGAAGAGGCTGAGGGTACCGCCAAGGGTTCGAGAAACAGGGTATAGGTTTTTATTGGGAATTTTGGCATCTCGGGCACAATTGTGCCAGATGGGAATAATAAGGGAGGGGTTCTGTCTGAAATGTGGTGGTCTCGAGACCGCGTATCATGTAGTTTATTTTTGCGAGGAGCTGGGTGGGGTTAGGGAATGGTTTAGTGGAGTATTGAAAAGGGTAGGGGCGGGGGGTTTGTCGACCCTAAGAGCTTTAAGTATAGATGTGGGGGTTTGTCCTGAGGATGTACGACGGGCGGTAGCATATTTGGTAGTAGAATTCATACATATTTCGTGGAGTATGAGAGAGGCCCCAGGTGACGTCCGCATTAGAGCTTCAGTGGCAGGGTTTTACAGGACTCGGTGTCGTAATCAAGTGGTTTACGAAGGGAGATGGTGTAAGGCTTTTCCTCTGGGATATCGGAATCTTACTGTCGCGATTTTATTAGGGAAAAGGGAGGGTGCGGTAGTAGAGTGAGAGGGCTGGTCAGGGTAGCTGGGGGGTAACAGAGAGTGTGTGTGGCTGTATCTAAGGTTTTTACGGGGTGTCAGGGGATAGGCGGGTGGTTTGGTTTTTGATGCTTCATAGTTCAGGCAGTTTCTCTGGTTTTTGGCGGCGTTTATTTATAAAAAAAAAAAAAAAAAAAAGTCTGTGGGTGGGGGGGACTTGGTAGAAGATGGGGGAGGGTCGGGGGTGTCAGGGGTATATCACCTGTTCCTTACCGTGGGCGTCAACACGGTTTTGTGGCGCCTCCTGTGTGTGGAGCCAGGGTTTTTTTATGAGTAATGGTAAGACAGGTTCCCATGACCTAGAATGTATGTTGGGCGTGTGTGTGAGTGTGGTTTTTGTTTTGTTTGTCATGTTACACTTTTCACTTGCAAGGCCAGCATTGCCTAGGAGTCTATGTTGTATGACTTGTTGGGGCCATGGTTCACATGGTATAGGCTGACCTTGTAGCACCTGGTTAGCAGGTGTGTTTAAGTTGTCATATATGTTAGATGTCGTGGAAGTGTTATAATGAAATGTACCTTAGGAAGAAGGTTGTCTTAATATTGGTGTGTTGGTGGCCACTATTTGACAACGACCATTTCTAGGCTTTTCTGTAATCTCTTTTCTAATGAGTATTTTATGAGTTTGACATCAGAGGTAGGGATGGAGGGGGGTTGTCAAGTTTGTGTGAGTGTTATTTACTGATGGAAGTCTATTAACTTTTAGTAATAGCCTCTGGAGGCTGGGGAGGAGGAGTGGCAAAATATGGGTTGTGTTGGTATAACATTGTAAAGTTTAGGTGAGATGTTTTGTATGGTACTGTAAGGTAATGGGGGTTTTGTAACTTGCATTTTTATTATGTCAATATTATGTTATAGGTCCTGTGGGCCTTTTATTAATATGTATTGTATATATGGCTTAAAAAAAAAAAAAAAAAAAAAATTGTGTAGGGGATGCTAACAGTGCATCGTTTAGGTTTTCAGGGTACGGGTGCTTTTAGGCACTTGGGGGGGATGGTTCTTTAGAAGGGTGGATATTTGGGGTTTTGAGAAACTACTCCCATGTTTGATATGACATGTTTTGTTTGTTGGAAGTTTCCTTATCTTTTGTCAGGGATATGTATGCTCAAATTGTTTTGTGATATAATCTCTTTGTGGAGTGGAGCAATAAAGACCTTTTGTTTGTAAGGTCATGTGTAGTGTTATAGGTTAGTGTTTTTAGAAGGTTTAGTGTATGACACTTTTATATTTTTCATGCCAGTTTGGCTGTGGGCCCGAATAGGCCCTTGCTAGTGTTTACATTATTAGGCATTTAATATGTTTTGTGTAATGTTGATGTTTAACCTCTTGTTTTGAGGTAAGGTTTTGGTAAATGTTTTTGTACATAACCTGTTTTTAAATAAAATATATAAAAAAAAAAAATACCACTTGTTCGTGATTACAATAATATGTTTCCCACCAAGGTAGGGTGGCCCGAAAAAGAAAATCTTTCACCATCATTCACTCCATCAGTCTTGCCAGAGGTGAGCTTACACATTTATAAATCTGCAACATTAACACCCCTCCTTCAGAGTGCAGGCACTGTACTTCCCATCTCCAGAACAACCACTATGAAAATAATGTGAACTCCAAGCGGTTTCGTGATTTCTCACATTATCAAGGAATTATAAAAATAAAAGATCAACAGAAAGGCATATAAGGACGAGATTACACCTCGCGGTCATCTTACAACACCTGATCTTTTTAAGAAGATGTAGGTAGGTAGTCAAGGACCAGTCAAACATAGATTATATTCTACCTAAGCTTTAAGATTTTAACTTGTCTAATGTATTTTAAATTCTTCCCAATTTTTATTAATTATAAAGGAATCCAATTTGCATAATCCTAAAGAAATATTCATATTATTTTCAAAACTATTTTGTTATGAAACTTGATTCTATTATATTTCTCTCGAACCTGATAGATATAACTTTCTTGGCCTTTTGAAAATCAATTGGATGGTTAAAATCTCTCACATGAATAAACATAGCATAAGAATCTTGTCCACTTCTAATGTTATATTTATGTTGTTGTAATCTAGTTCAAGATTTTTCCAGTTTATGGTCAAACTTGTGAAGTTATAATGAAAATTTTGTTGATTATTTTAGGCGACCTGCATGTTCTTCTATGTATAGTGGAAATGAATATACACACGTCTCATCGGTTAAATTGAGATCTATGATTGGCTAGAGGAGTATAACTGACTTCATGACAGCTTTTCCATTATTTTCTCTAAATATGTTGTATGAAGCCTGACCAGTTTGCTGTTAGAACTTCTGATCTGTTTGCTGACTGCCAAAGGGCATTTGGGTAAGGCACAGATGGCTGTTTTGTGTAGAACTGCAAAGTTAGTACTGGCTCAGTCTGTTCATTCATAGTGTTGGTAATACTGTTGTTACGCTTTTGACTGCGTAACGTAAATAAAAAGTCGTGGCTCCTAAAGGGTAAACAACCTGCCTAGTCTAGGGGCATTTAAATTATTTAAAATAGAAAAAAGAAACCACTCTATGGCCAGCATATTTATGAAGCATAAATTTAAATGGTCAATGTATTATGAGGAAGGACACAAAAACTCACCTATACAAAAATATAATATATTAATAGTAACGTATATACAACCTAAAATTTACTACAACGAACATCACCACACTCCAGTTCACCTTTACCCAGTACTCACATTAGCTCACTGACACACTGCTACTAGTGAGTAAAACAAAATATATAAACATTTATAAACAGGGAGGTTCCATGACAGCCCCCATTTCTGCCGGTCTGTCTACCAGCAGGCATAAACACCATAAGAGTACTCTCCCAAAACTTAAACAGGCCTCTGCACACTATGGCCTTAAGGTAAACATAAGAGCACTTAAACACAAATAAAATTACCTATAGTATAAACTAAAAAAAAAAAAAAACTCTCCAATTCACCTACTCACACAACTACGTCTTCCTCCATCTGCTGTGCTTCATCTACTGCCCAAAACACCTCACTCTCTCCTCTCCTGACCACTCTTCAGGACTAATACGCGTCCCGGAAAATAACATATATGGAGCATTTTTTTTTTATACATTATTCACTACAGCACACTGCGTAATATTTGTTAGGTAAAAGGACACAAGTGCAACTAATGTGAGATTTTATTGTGTCAACGTTTCGCTCTGGTAATTCGCTGTTGGTAATTGTACCAACATTAATACAATGCGTAATAATTGTTTAATACATCTCCCATTCACATACGCCACATTTCCTAAAGAAAAAAAAGAGATAAACATGTAAGTTATTTATTAAGCTGTTGTTGTAAGCAAGATAATTCCTGCATGTTTTGTTAAGTATTCAATGACAGGCAGTGGTTATCAATGTGATTAAAAACACATTATCAATTGGGTTCTCTTATAATTGCCCTTAATTCACTTGACCGAAAATTAAACAACATAGGCATGAAAGGACCTTATTTTAAATCCTTGTAAATAAAATCCCGAAAGGAATTGATGATGATTTTATATTTGCGATTAAAGACTTATTTCCCCACCACAGGACACCAAAATTATTTCTACGGTAATTTTTTGTTTCCGGGTTCGACCTAAACTTTGACCTCTCCTACAGGACTTGAGTGACACAGCTCACAAATTCCTGGACTATTACTAGACTTAATATACATATAATGGTCCAGGACAGACAGAAACGTCGTTTAAAGCTTCCTCTCCAAAATGTGTGTTGTTTATAAACTGTCGCAGTCATGGTATAGTGGCTTTTATTCTTAGTCGCTGTGACATAGCACTTCAAACGTACCCGAGTAAGTCGGCTAGTAGCTTGTGAGTCCCTGTCTATTACAAGTCAATCCTGCATCTGTGTATCCAGCTTAGCGTGCCTCGTTATCAAGTCCCTCTGCGATCTCATTGCTTTTCAAATCTGACTTGTTATTTTTTTATTGCGTATGTGAAAGCGTGCAATATATTCATGAACTGCAAGTCACTGGTGAAATATGTTCCTTGGGGTAAAAATAGGGAATCTCTGGTTCCACCACATTCCAAAGGTTTGTGTCAAATTGACACAATCATCTGCATGTCGCAGCAGAAATCGCGATTCGTCAGACAAGGCGACGTTTTTCTAGTCTTCAGCTGTCTAGTTTTGGTGACCTTGCGCCCACTATAGCGTCAGTTTCCTGTTCGTAGCTAACAGGAGAGGATCCTGGTATTGTCTTCTGCTACTGTTACCCATCCACTTCAAGGGTCGACGTGTTCTGTGTTCAGACATGCTCTTCTGCATACCACTGTTTCTATTAGTTTGAACCAGTCTCATTTTCAAGGCATTTTTGCCCACAGAACTGCCGCTCATTTGATGTTTCGTGTTTTTCACACCATTCTCTGTAAAGTCTAGAGACTGTTGTGCTTGAAACTCCCAGGAGATCAGCAGTCTATGAGAGACTTACACCACCCCGTCTGGCACCAACAATCATTCATGGTCAAAGTCACTTAGATCACATTTCTCCCCCATTCTAATTAACAACAACTGAACCACTTGACCATGTTTGCATTCTTTTAGGTATTGAGATGCTGTCGTGATTGGCTGATTAACTATTTACATTAACGTGCAGGTGTGAAGGTTTACCTAATACAGGACCACCTTCCAATATTTCTTTTGCGTGCATTGAGGTAGAGAAGGTTGAGCTCGTGGAGAACGGGGATACCTTCCTAGGATCGCCCAGCGACCGAAATAACAGATTTTGTGTCACCACTGAGGCACTGCACTAACATAATTTTTCTAACAACATGCACATTGGAAAAGCCAGGTATAAAAATTAAAAAATCAGAGAAAAGGGAAGTCATGTACAATTTTTAGGGATTCCATCACTCACTGAATTACTCCATGATAAAGTTGATAAATTAGCCAAAGAATGTACCCTGAAGTAAAATGTAGAATATAACTTTGGTATATCTGCGTCAAGCATTATTGAGAAAGAAGTAAGTAATGAATCTGAATATCTTAGGAATGCAGTTAGAAGCCTAAGTATATGTATAACATGAACGTACTTAAGCATATTTAATGAACAACTTGCACTGTGAACAGACTGACTTATGTCGTAGTAGCCAGGCTTAGTCTTGGTTACAAGTACTTCTGGCAGTTTGGCAGAAGCACAGATGATGATCAAACTAAATGTAAAGTATGTGGCCAACCTTACGGTGGCTTTCTTGAACATAATGTGCTTCATTGTCTTCTTTTTGAGGAATATATAAAAAGACAGTATATAACCTAAGTGCTATGTCAACGTATTTTATTAATAAAAAAAACGACACCAGACATATTAAGCAAATATCTAAAGGTGCTTGGGGTGCAACGGGCAAGTAGAAGCAGAAGCAGCAGTCAACACTCACAGCAAGAGGAGTCCCTGAGCTTCCCCAGCACTCGGGCTGCGGCCCAAAGTTGGGGTGTGGCTCCAAAAGAATTCTGTAGCGCTTACTGCCTTTGCACTTCCTGGCATCGTCTGCTGCTACGTAGCTGCCACACCCTTCGAGCCCCGATAGGGCGGGGTTAGTAGCAGTCCAAGGACCGAGCTTCTCCCTACGAGCCCAGGGGAATGGGGCTAGGACAAGGGAAAAATTGGTTCCAGAAGATGAAGAACTACAAACACCTCTTCCCATGGAAGACATTAGTCAAGACACTTCCTCGATGGGGAGCCAAGGCCGGGTCACCAAACAGAGAAGACCCGGGCCAGGACATTACCGCCGAACGTCATGCTGCTACTAAAGGTACTTGCATCAGATAAGATGTAATGTGTAGATAGTGGTATATATCTTGATGCTCTGCTGCTAACCTTATTGGAGCCTAATCCAAGCCTTTTGTGTATCCATATACTCTTGCGCTACTCTCCAAAGGATGGATATGAGGTGCGCAATAATAATTTAGCAGCTTCGGCGGCAAAATCTAATCTAAAATGTAATTTTTTATCCCCTATCTCTTGTTATTTTTGCTTACTTCTCTCACCAACTTTTTCCCCCTCTCCTCTCCCTATCTTTCTGCTTCCTTCACTCTATATCCATCTCCTCTTATCCCTCTCTCACCCCTTTGTTAAATCACCTCTCCCTCTGCTCCACTTCCTTTCTCTTCTCTGTTCCATTCACTATCTCCCCATTTGCTCCACTCCCTTACTCTTCCCCTCTTCTCCATTTCCTCTCCCATTCTTCTCCGCCTCTTTGCTTCATTCCCTTTTCCCCACCTCTGCTTTTCTTCTTTTTTTTCCATTCTTTCTTCCTCTTCCACTTTTTTAGATAAGGGTTTTTCTAGGGTTATGTTAAGAGTTACTACCTTTATTTACAAGCTAAGATCTGTTACCCACCTCATCTAATTTAAAATCTTTCCCTAGCATTATTTTCATTAAGTCTTTATTGTAATAAAATATGGAGAGAGCACAATGACCCATCTGTGGGCCAGAGATTTTATTTGGTCAATTGACTTAATTTCATTAGTGTTTGCATGTTGTGTGAATATGTTCTAGATTCGAGTTATTCTAGAAATGGCTGATAATAAATGAAGTGGTGTTCTTGAGAAGGGTACAGCCAGAGTGTAGTTGCTGTTTGCTGCCCGTCTTGTGGTACAGAAACTGTCTTCTCGCTGTCTGCGAAGTGGAGCCAATGTGGCACCTTAACAACAATGGCTTTGTACATAACGGTAAGGCCTATAACATCTCTTTGGTGCTGAAGCCTCTGGTGAAAACACAGATCTATCCAGGTTGGGCCCAGGTGAGAGATAAATCACCTTGCATGGTTCTCTGTTCTGTCCAGAAGTCGTAGATTAGACCGGGGAGGGAAAGCAATCCCAAAAAAGTGGTGTTTACTCAAGTTGAGAGCGCACCTGTGTCTCCTACCCAGATTTGTAGTCTCTATTGTCAAGCAGAAACGAGGTATGATTTAGTGCTGTTAGCTTCTTGGTTACTTTTGCTTGCAAGATTTACCACATGATTCTTCATAGATGTTTTGGAGTCATATTTCACCCCTGGAATTTTCACTTCCTCCTCGAGCTTTAACACTCTTCCATTCGTTCTTACCACTCCATTAGTATTAACATCATACTGCCTGGGGACCATCATCATTCGAATTTTCTTAGGAGTATATTTAACTAACCAAAGTTTTTTCCAGGTTAATATAAGTCTTAATTGGTGATTAATGTACCTAAGAGCATCTGACATTCTCTTGCATGAGTAAACGTTAGAGTAGAGTCATCTGCATAGGCATGGAGCTCTGGGATGAGGTGAAGCAGGTCATTGTAGTAGACATTCCATGACAGTGGATCCAGAACACTTCCAGAGAACAGAGACTTCAAGTGTTTGCAGTTGTGCCAAGGGTCCCGGTGCAATACTCGGTCGAAGGCACCAACAATATTAGTGCTACTACACAGTTGACCTTGGAATCGTCCAGTGAGTGCCACGTAGTGGAGACTTTTAACAGATGAGGTGCAAAGTGACTTGTTCTCTCCATCTTCCTCTTCTCTTGTCCTTTTCGCATCTTTTTTCCCCTCCCTCTCTTTCTTCCCCTCTCTCTCTTTCTTCCCTCTACCTTCCCATCCCCTTTCTCTTTCTCTCCTCCCTCTTTCTTCCTCTTATCTCTTTTTCTTCATCCAGTTTTCCTCTCATCCTTTCTTCCCACGCTTTTTCTTACCCCTCTGTCTTCTTCGCCTCTCTCTCTTTCTCTCTCCATTTTTTCCACTCATTTTCACTTATCCTCTTTATTCCTCTTCTCCCCTCTCTTCTACTCTTCTCCTTAGTCTCTTCATTCTCTCTCTCTCTCTCTCTCTCCTCTCCCCGCTCTCTTTCTTACTTTCTTCTCTCTCTCTCTCTCTCCTCCACGCCGGGGACTCTGTCAAGTTTTTAATATTCGTTTTATCAGACAATATCTTCATTATCATAATTCTTCTACGCACTCGTACTTGCTTGGTGACTTATTCATTTCCGGCTGTTAATTCGCTGGCTCGTTTCCTCTCTCTGCCGTGTCTGGGCACCACCTGCTGCAGGTTATCACCCTCTTGTGGGTAGCTGACTGCCTTTGTCACAGCCTCCGCCGCTTCTCTGCAATAACACACCTTGTAGCTCTCGTTGGTAGGATGCCCTGTCTTTGTGAATATTAAAATGTCTTTCTTAAGTGCTAGAGCTCCTTGTCTTTCTTAAGGTGTGGAGTTACTTGTCTTTCTAAAGTGGTAGAGCACCTTGTCAGTCTCGGTCTATTTCTTAAGTGGTATAGCTCCTTGTCTTCAGTGGCAGAGCTCCACGTCAGTCTCAGTGGTATTGAATCTTGTGTTTCTCAAGTGGTAGCGCTCCTTGCCAGTCTCACTGGCAGCGAATTTTCCCCTTGTTAAATGGTGACACACCTTGCCACTCTCAGTGGTAGAGAACCTTGCCTTTCCGAAGTGGTAGCGAGAACAGGTTGTAGAAACCAACTGTTATCAATGCACTACGCTGGAACAAGCAAAATATTTGCAAAAAAATACCGCAGCCAGCGGAACTGAACCCAGGTCTGCCAAGCTCCCCACAGCCTCACTGGTTTGACCAGCGTTAGGAGAGACATAAATTGCGATTTTCAGGCTACCTAACGTTATGAGGCATCCGTAGCCGAGTGGTTTAAAGTGTCAGTTTGTCGTGGAGAGCTGGCAGAAAGACGCTGTATGTATTCCTCACCATACTTACAACCCATAGCTGCTTGTCGAATTTTTAATGGTAGACTCTTAGAAGAGCCCTATATGTACATAGCTCTATTGACGCTTTTTACTACACTTTCTTGTTGATTTCAGTTTTGCCGAGGCCGTCCAGAGAATATTTGTTTCAGTTAATCAAAGTGTCATGTTGATAAGCATTCTTATACATTCTAGAATCAACATAATTTTAGGTTAAAAGTTCATTAGGCAGACCAAAACATTAATTATTATCTCTAATTACCCTACGATATATATAAAAATATCAATATCTTATCTCTAATTATAATTACTTAAAACTGTTGGTTTCTCTGTTAATTAGTTCTGGTTCTGCTACAAACCGTGGGAGTTAATTAATAATGTATTAGTAATATTATTCAGCTATTAAAGCTAATAAGTGGTAAGGGTATAGCTATTTAGCGTATCAATATATACACTGTCAGTACTCGGTAACTTATATTACATTCTGTGGTGGAGTCCTCTGAATGTGGATCTGCGTTTAACACTCCCAGAAGACTAAGGATGTGGAGGGGGTCGTTGTACACACTACCACCACCAGTAACCGCAGCACCACAGCCAGTAACTGCAGCACCACCGCCAGTAACTGCAGCATCACCAGTAACTGCAGCACCACCGAGAGTTCCACCAGTGATTGCAGCACCACCAGAAACCAGAGTACCAGTAACCACAAGCACTCCCAGTAACCATAGCACTGTCACCGGTAACTGCTACACTCTCATCACCAGCAATTACTCCACTAGCACTACCAAAAACTGCACCACCTCTAGTAACCGCAGCACCACCACTAGCCGCAGCACCGCTAGTAGCAGCAGCAGCATCACTAACTGAAATACCACTAGCAGCAACCCCGGTATCCTCAGTACCAGCATCATCACGACCAATAACTACAATACCAACACCACCAATAGCAGAAGCACCCCTAGTTACTTCACCACCAGTAACCGAAGTACCACTAGCAACACCTCAGCACTAGCACCTCCAAGAGTCACACCAGAAACAACTGCAGCACCATCACCATAATCATTCTATTGATTTTCAAAAGGCCGAGAAAGTTCAATCAACGAACTATAATAGAATCGAGATACATATACAAAAAAAACAGTACTCAGAATATCCAGAAAGACTGGTAAGTCTTTGTTGGGAAGGTTATGTGAATTTATATGTAGGAAAATTTTTGTTGCTCTTGTTTAACCATCTAGGATCTTTAACGATTGCAATATTAACATAAGTCCAGGAATGTATAAATTAAATTCGATTATAATGTAAAGAATCTGTGAGGATTATAAACTGTCCTGATATGACACTCTTAAGTTGTACCTGACATGTGACCTGTCTAAAACCTCACAACATTGGAAAGGAATTCCTGTAGGGTCATGTGTGAGGTCACATATGAGGTCATATCTCAACTTTATAAGTCTTCTGATATATTACTTTTGCCTGGAATATTATTATATTTCACTGTATTAACAATGCAAATTAAGATGTCACCTGTTTCGTGTCATCTTGTTCCTGGGAGGCTGGAGAAATGACTCAGGTTCGATCCCCGGCTGGTCGCAGTATGTTATTTATTTTAAAACCATTTGCTTCTGGGGATGCATTACTATGTATGTATGTATGCATGTATGTTTGCATGTATGTATGTATATATATATATATATATATATATATATATATATATATATATATATATATATATATATATATATTTAAATGTCGTGCCGATTAGGTAAAACTTGCAATTTTGGCTTAAATAGCAACACTCTTCTTGCCATATAAGACAAGTGAAAATTTGTGTATGTAATAATTTCGCAAAAATCATTCTGAACCTAACGAAAAACAATATATTTAATTGTGTTTGTTTATTATTAAATAATTGTAAACGTATCTCAAATATATTTAGTTGGGTTAGGCTAAATTAAATTATGCTTGTTATAATAAGGTTAGGTAAGTTTTCTAAGTTTCTTTTGGTACAAAATTATAAATTTTTAAATTAACATAAATGAAAAATATATATCTTTAAACGTATAAGATAAAATTTTAGAAAGGACTTAATTTTAAATGAGTTCTTGGTAATTGACCAGTTTTACCTAATCGGCACGACATTATATATACGTATATATATATATATATATATATATATATATATATATATATATATATATATATATATATATATATATATATATATATATATATATATATATATATATATATATATATATATATATATATATATATATATATATATATATATATGTGCATGAAACTACAGGACTAATTCCATTCATTTCATTCCCCTCCCGTTTGGAATACCAGTCTTCTCGAGCAGTACAAATATTAATGCATCCAGGAACGAGTGGTTTTAAAGAAATAACAATACGGAAATTTTTTAGCACGTCTCCCGGGTAGCCCGCCAAAATCCCGAAATGCCTTAGTCCATCCATCAATGTTTGAAACTTGTGATCTGAAAGAGTCAAGGTTGGTTTCCAGCAAAGAAGGTCTTGCATGATCCTATTTAGTACCTGAATTATATCACTTTATTAGAAGTTGTACCAAATGTGATTAGGATAGTCAGATGTACCAAATTTGGTAAAGTAGTTCCAAAATCGGCAACCCTTGCAACATAAGCAGCCGCAGAAGGTGGTGCAGCAGTGGCAGGAGCAGGTGGAGGTAGAGGGCAGTGGTGGTGATACATGTTGGTGGTGCAACAGTGGCAGGAACAGGTGGATGTAGAGGGCAGTGGTGGTGATTCATGTTGGTGGTGCAACAGTGGCAGGAACAGGTGGAGGTAGAGGGCAGTGGTGGTGATACATGTTGGTGGTGCAGCAGTGGCAGGAACAGGTGGAGGTAGAGGGCAGTGGTGGTGATTCATGTTGGTGGTGCAGAGTAAAACTGTTAAGTTATGATCGTTGCCAACTAACTGGCCGCTTCTATCAGTGAGTCCCGCCCCTGTGACGTCCCTATCACTGCCTCCAGGGAGGAACCACGCCACCTCCTCCATCATTTCCCACTCCCCTCCTTCCATCACCACTCTTCCTCCTACCCTCCTCCATGACCTTTCTTCCTCCTCTCCTCCTTCATCACCTTTCTCTCTCCTCTTTTCCTCCATCATCGCTCTTCCTTCTCCCCTCTCCCCTACTTCATCACCACTCTTCCTCCGCCTCTCCTCCATCATCTCACTCTCCCTCCTCCCTTTCTTCGCCACTCTTTTTCTTCCCTTTCTCCATCACCCCTCTTTGTCCTCCTCCTCCTCCATCACCTCTATTTACCCTTCCTTCCTACTATCTCAGTCACGTCTTCTGCTCTCCTTGTTTCGTTACACTTCATATAATCACCATCTCTCATCCGCCTTCCTATTCTCTTTGAATACTCCATTATATTTCCTTCATAACTCCATAACCTCTATTATGATTCCATCTCCATCAGTCTTACCCTCCCCACTATTTCATTTCCTTCCACTTCATTCGTATCCAACACTTCCCTTCTATTCCCTTCTCTTCATACCTTCTCTTCCCTTCCCTCCCCTCCTCAGTCTACTTATCTTTCATTGTCGGCTAATTGTTCTTCAGTTCAGTCCTTCATTCATGTTCATCTGAACACCTGCCTCTCTCTCTCTCTCTCTCTCTCTCTCTCTCTCTCTCTCTCTTTCTCTCTCTTTCTGTCTGTCTCTCTTTCTGTATGTCTGTCTTTCTGTCTCTCTGTCTCTCTGTCTTTCTTTCTTTCTGTCTCTCTGTCTGTCTCAATCTCTCTCTCTCTCGTGGCAAAGTTGCATGCCTCCTCTGGTCTAATAGCGGTGCTGTGTATGCAAGGCGCGTCCCATTTATTAAGTCTACCCATTTTGTAATATTGTATCTGAACGTTGGTATTTTGTTGATCTCTGACGGTCGATCGGCTCAGCCTTCTTTGTGAAACCTGTTCGTCGATTGTGTACTGTGATCTATCTGTCGATCGTATCTGTTTATCGTCTTATGATCTGTTGGTCGATGGTGGTATATGATGTTTTCGTCCACCGTGTTACCATGTCTGTCGATCCTGTTATGAGCTATTTACTTATCGATCGTGTTGCGATCTGCTTTTGTAGTCGATCGTTTGTAATGCTTTTGTTGAGCTATGTAGTTTATTTATTTGTCGAAAGTGATCTACTGTTTGTCGGTGTTGCTGCAGTCTATTGCTTTGTAAGTTGCCCCTTTATTTTTTTTGTCCTTTTCCGTCCAGGGATCTTAAGTTTCTGTTATTATAGTAAACAGTAATGGAATCCGTAACAGTGATGGTATTTATTTATTGCCAAACAGATGTCAGCACAAACAGGTGATTCGACAATTTTTTAACCTGACTGTCCTGGGACAAAAACCTATTTTTCAGAAATACTTTATGTAGGTTTTTCTCTGAATTCACATGTATGTACTCACCTAGTTGTGGTTGCAGGGGTCGAGTCATGTGTGTGTGTGTGTGTGTGTATGTGTATGTACTCACCTAGTTGTGGTTGCAGGGGTCGAGTCATGTGTGTGTGTGTGTGTGTGTGTGTTAGTGTTAGTGTGTGTGTGTTAGTGTGTTAGTGTGTTAGTGTGTTAGTGTGTGTGTGTGTGTGTGTGTGTGTGTGTGTGTGTGTGTGTGTGTGTGTGTGTGTGTACTCACCTAGTTGTGGTTGCAGGGTTCGAGTAATAGCTCCTGACCCCGCCTCTTCACTGGCCGCTACTGGGTCACTCTCCCTGCGCCATGAGCTTTATCATACCTCTTCTTGAAGCAATGAATGGATCATGCCTCCACTACATCACTTCCCAAGCTATTCCACTTCCTGACCACTCTGTGACTGAAGAAATACTTCCTAACATCCCTGTGATTCATCTGAGTTTTCAACTTCCAACTGTGACCCCTTGTTGCTCTGTCCCATCTCTGGAACATTCTATCTCTGTCCACCTTGTCAATTCCTCTCGGTATTTTATGTCGTTATCATGTCCCCCCTATCTCTCCTGTCCTCCAGTGTCGTCAGGTCGATTTGTGTGTGTGTGTTGCAGAGCAAGTTTTTTTTAATTTTCTTTCTACAAAATACATGATAAAACCTATACAGACCTAACTAACATATTATACAGAAAGCCCCGGGTAATGCAGGGCGTTACGGACAACCTAAGTTAATCATGTCCCCCCAGGAATCGACCTACATGACACGGCTAACATCCAGGTACCTACTTACTGCTAGGGGAAGTACGGAAACATGCCTAACGTTTCACCCGTGCCGGGGATCGATCCTGGACTCCTCAGTGTGTGAGCTGAGAACGCTACCAACCGAGACAAGAGCACCCGGATTTTAACTAGATGCGTTTCTCGGTCACTACGCAATCTGAGAAATGGATCCCCGTATTCCGTAAGGTCAGCCCCTGCTACCTCAGTGCACGCAAAAGGAATAGTATAGAGTGTGGCATGTTTTTCAAATGCAATCAGAAGAGGCCCTCACAAGTAATCGCATGGAAACTAGCATAACTCTGAAAGTTTCAAGCCTATTAGGAGAGGCATTCTCCAGTTATGGCACGGAATGACCCATATCCAAAAATACTCCAGTACCTTAAGTTTAAAGACACTCAGTGACTTTGAAGGTTTGAAACCAATCGGATGAGGCATTCACAAATTATCACATAAAAAACAGTATGACAATTCTTCCAGTTTCTTAAAAAAATTGGAAATTGGCACCTACACAACCAAAAATGAATCCAAGAATTTTTCTAAGTAAAATACACAATAATTTTGGGTTTGAAGTCGATCAGAAGAGGAATTTTCTGATTACTGTCTGGAAAGCAATTTCTTTAATAATGTTGGCAGATTAGAGCTTATACGACCCAAAGTCATTCCTAAGCTGCCTTTGAGAAAAACACACCAGCCACTGAAAATGTATGTATCATTCTCCAGCTACCACGCAGAATAAATTCATTTAAAGCTTAATTTGTTAGCAAATTAGCATTTTTGCACGTACACAACTTAAATCAAAAGAAGACAATCAGGAAAGAAATAATCAAGTTGTTTAATGGAGAAAATAACACATAATTTAAATAAAATTCGTATATTGGCTCCCACTTATTGTAATAATAATTCCAACCTTTTCCTAATAAGAATACACCAATTTTGAAAGTTTGAAGCCGATCAAAGGTGGCTTTCTCAAGTTATCGCATAGGAACCTGAATCAAGCTTCATAATATTGACGAAAGAGCACCTGTCCATTCCAGTTTTCCATGAACATTTCCCTCGTTTTAGTCCAACAGTGCTGAAAATTTGAAACCGGAGCATTGTCAATATATAAATGAAAACCATGGACAAAGATCAGAAAACTCTACCTGGGTCTTCAGAACAACCATGAAAAAAATATTATATATAAGAGCTGATTCAACTCGTGAAAATTAAAAACACTATAATTATTATTATTATTACCCACCAGTGAGATAGAGTGATCCGAAAATAGAAGAAACACTTTCACCATCACTCACTCTATCACTGTCTTGCCAGAGGTTGTATCGACATTACAGCTTTGATCCTCATCCAGGCAACAGTATCCACCCCTCCTTCAGAGTGCAGATAAAAAAAAAACCCACTATAATGTGAGCTTTCAATTTATATATTTTCTTTCTTACTTTTTTCTATTTCAAATTCTCTACAATCAGGTAATTTTTTTTAAGAAAGAAATATGGTTCTACGTGATCTTTGAAATCTGGAAGGGTTTGCTGACCACAAAGTTGGAGGGGTCAAGAGAAACCAGTGTGAAAAGCGAAACTACGTCTAAACTTAGTAGTTTCTTATACGTAAATGTTTTGCAATCTAGGTATCGAATCCCCCTAATGACGCTGTGGGAAAGATTTATTGTGCCTAATAACTGGGATAGATTGTCACCAGTTATTGTGAAGTACTTCCTATACCTGAGGTGATGGATATAGGAGTAATGCTCTACACTAATTAGCTAATGTACTTACAAAGTCTATCCTATAATGTTATTAGATACTCTATGTCCTTCCCGCCTTTGTGATTCGGAGGGGTGAAGTCTTTTCAGTCCCAGATTAGGAGGCCTTGACGTCACAAATAATATAGAGCAAGAGTAGATGTTATTTTGCTTTGTGCTCGGGTTCCTCTCGACGAAGTCATTTCCAGCGTTGTGTTCAGCACACCCATTCTGTAAGTCATCGATCTCATAGAAGCTCGAGTGAGCTTCAATTTCTTTTCCTGTAATAGGAAGGAACCCTAAATTAGAGACAAAAGTTTGGCTTGGCAATGGAATATCCATTAATTAAGGGATGTATTGGCCAACCTTTACTTGGAAACATTTAGAAAAAGACTTTCTGAACAGTTTACTTTGGAAGAAGATGCGCCTCACGAACTTCCTTTCTTAGTTATTCGCCTCATAAAACAGGAAGAGCAATTAATGCGGAATGTGTATAGGAAGCCGACTAATAAACATGATTTCACACACTACGTGTCACATGATGATCTTCAGACCAACGGCGACAGAGAGTCAGCCATTTCCTTGCCATTTATTTTTTTGTACATTTAAAGTTATTGTGTGTGCATCCAAAGGTGTTGGGTGTACATTTTTTCTTCCCTCTATGGACGTGTTTAGATTCCGGCAAGTGGCTCCTGGTGGAAGGAACTGAACCTAGCCTCTCCTTCCATGAAACTGAATCTGATTGCTTCCCGTTTCCCAATCCAATGTATAACCCCAACGGGTTTAAAGCTCACCCTCGAATGTTATAATAATAATAATTCACTGTGTACATCCGAAGTTAATGTGAACACACGGAAATTTTTAAGAGTTAAAATTTGCACAAGAACTTTGTGATGACGCTTTTACCGAAACATACATTAGCTACGCATGCCTCATCAAGGTACCATTCATCCACTAGCTATACCAGCCTGGCACACACATGCTTAATCTGTCAACATCCTCACCAGATCATCTTACCAAAAGTCTTGCTGTTCAGAATCGAGTCGCGATTAGCGGACGGATGATCGATCCTCCACCACTCTATGCTCTGAAGGACCCACACGGCTTTATCATCAGCTAGACATCAGCCATACATGCAGCCCAGGATAGTTCTAGTCAAACTTTGCTTAGCCATGTCTCACCCAAACTCGCCAACAAGGTCCTGAAGTAATGTACTCGTGAGCCAAATTACTGCCATTTCTCATAACTCACAGGGGAGGTTGTGCCCTCTTGTTCGGACCCCCCATTAAGCTAATCTCCAGCTAAGGTTGGGCGGGTGCTTCTTTAGACCTGACTGTGTGGTAAAGTATGACGGGGAAGAGAGGTGGAGGAGGCAGAGAAGGAAAGAAAGGGGTGGAGGAAGAGATCAGAGCTGTAGGAGATGGAGGAAGAGACTAGAGCTGGAAGAGGTGAAGGAAGAGAGAAGCCGGCAGAGGTCGAGAGAGAGACGACAGGTGGAAGAGAAAAAAGAGATTAGTGGTGGAGGAAAAGACTCTGGAAGGTGGAGGAAATGTGTTGTCGTGGTCATCGTGTTGTTGGTGGTAATGGGGAGTGTTGTCGTGGTCGTCACAACCAAGGTCAGTAATGGGCAAGGAGAGGCACATGAGATCCATGATTGTTATTAAATTCGTAGCAGTTGAAAAACAGAAGGCAGTCAAGTTTAACTTGAGGAACTTGGAAAGTACCTACAATTCTTTGGATGAAGAGACCTTTACCAGCATCAGTAAACAGGGCCACTGACGCGTTGGCCTGGAGTTTTACGACTCACCCGCCACGAGTTCAATCCCCGCCCGTGTGTGTGAGGACAAAGCCGGTAATAATTGGGGTTAGGGTTTTTCAGACACCCAGGAACCATTAGCATTATTAATCCTAGAGTCGTTTATTTATTTATTTTTTCATTCTTTTTTGATCAGGCGGAAGGCGTTCCCCTGACACCGTGGTAAGTTATTTTTTTCTCCCTCTGTTTCTCTCTCTCTCTCTCTCCCTCTTAGTTACTTTTTCTCCACTCTCACTCCCTTTCTTACTTCAAATTATTTTTTTATACTTGCACCAGGACCCTTTCTATTTCTATAAATTTCTTTAACAGGGATGAGTATTTATCAAAACGTTCCTCTATCATGACTCTCATTATATAATTGGTCCCTTGATGTGTATCATGAAGTTCATGTCACTGCGATTGCCTCTCTCCAAATTTGCTAGATATGTTGTTAGTCATATCCCCAGGATAGCAGACCCTCTTCTGTGTTTAAGTTTTATTTCTGCAGATTTCCGCGTTTCTACTAATACTATTGAACTCTCTTGCAAATATAACTTTTCCAGAATTTTCAATTTATAATTAGTCTCTCATTAACATTTCCTAACATTTTTACTAGCTACTCTTTTCTCTATATTGCTCACGTAAACATTTATAACTGTGGCCTCACCTGGGTTTCACTCCAGTAATCTGAACTATCACTCAGATCTTCACTTCTGTCATTGTTAACACTTCTGACGTGACGTGTTCTGTAAAGTGACAATACGGACATATTCCTAGCTCTCCACTGAAGACATCTTAGAACTTGCGTTAGTGGTGGATAGTTCAGGATGAGGTGGTGGGGAAGAATTGGACCAGGAGTGGTGGTAGGAAAGGGGAGTAAAGTGGTGGGGAAGGGGTAAGGAGAAGTGGTTGAGGAGGGGGGAGGGAAGGAGCAGGAAGTGGTAATGGTATAATTACCGACAAAATCTTAGTTAAATGGACACAGACGCAACTAATGTGACATTTTATTGTGGCAACGTTTCGCTCTCCAGGGCTTGAAAAATCTCCTAGAAAGCGACAAGTTGCCACAATAAAATGTCACATTAGTTGCATCTGTGTCCATTTGCATAACAAGGAGCAGGAAAGGGGTTTTCCTGCTGGGAACTTACGTTGCAGTCCAACGTAGGTTCCACGATCCAGCCGATTCTCTCTTGCAGACAACTATTGGCAATTCCTTTTATATACAAAGGGAGGGTGCTGAAAAGCTCAGGGCCGTTTGTACTTAGTGTTCCTGTTGCACTATAATTTTCAAAAGCGTTACTTCGCAGTCTGCCAAGTCTCTTGCTTTCGTATTATTATTATTATATAAGTTTTCCCGCTAAACCCGAAAGAGTCTTACAGGGAGTCAGATGGTATAGCATCGGGCTCGCTGTAGAGAAAGGAAGGGGTAGAAATCATGGAGAATTAGTGGGGCAAAGAGAGAGAGAGAGAGAGAGGTGTTGGGGAAGGGACAGGAAGAGAGTAGAGCAGCACAGTGTACACAGTGCATCAACTTAGCATATATTAATACGTTTTTAAGTCGTTTAGCACAATACTTCCCTCAATAAATATATTTGCGTAATTTAAACTAAAAGTTCTGCTAGTTCTTATGTCTGGTCTCATAACCCGGGAGGGACAGTAGAACGTTTTTGTTTCTTAAAGTTACACGCTTAGAGCTCTTATTGAAAGTCAGCTCATTTTAAAGTCCGGCTCTAAGTATGCAAGAGTCCCTTCCAGGATACGACTCACAAAAGAAGTATGCAAGAGTCCCTTCCAGGGTACGACTCACAAAAGAAGTATACAAGAGTCCCTTCCAGGGTACGACTCACAAAAGAAGTATGCAAGAGTCCCTTCCAGGGTACGACTCACAAAAGAAGTATACAAGAGTCCCTTCCAGGGTACGACTCACAAAAGAGTATACAAGAGTCCCTTCCAGGGTACGACTCACAGAAGTCGGTTCATACCTCAGGAACTTATTTACTGCTCAATGAACACGCGCAACAAAACATTCCGAGCGTCTTCACCCTTCCTAGAATCGAACCCGGGTCCAATATTAGTAAGCTGAAGGCGCTACCACTGAGTTACGGGCCACTTTGTGCTAATGATGTTTTTTTATTCGGATGAGAAAAACTTCTGACGCAAAGCCATTTGTTAAGCAGTTCAGAAAACATGTGTCCTACAGCTGTTAAGCCTCGAGGGCTTCTTCAAGAGTGCTAAACTTAAGGCAGGCATTGCAGCGCATCGATGTGCAATTACGAGCAACATTATTAAACTCGATAATCATAATTATGTTCTTTGAGAAGCACTGATGCGGCAGGGGTCATACATCGTCTGGGAAACCACGGAACGGGCGAGGATTGAACCTATGGCAAATGAGTCCTAAAACTCCAGGTATGGGCCACATACATTGTTGTGTTCTTGGGAAGTGGCAAGCCCAGTGAGCCCTACAAACAAGTTACACAGAGTTCGACAGGACGGGAGTATTTGGCCCTTCGTTGCCAATAAGAGCAGATTCTCTGTAGACTGAGAGTTAAGGCACGTGCGCCTCACTCATAATTTGATTACATTCGTGGGGAGGACTAAACTCTTGGGAGTCATATAGCGCTTAGAGAAAAGGGAGGCAATCAGGTTCTATCCAGGGAAAGGGAGGATAGGTCCAATTCCTTGGATTTAAAGCCCCTTCATCGGCAACATGGCTCCCTCCCTTTGAGGGGATCTTACCCACAATCATCAGCTTGCAAGTGCTCTGGTCCCTCTGTCTTTCTACCTGAGTCGTGGTTTATGTAATTACCAGAGTACTTAGAGAGGACCATTAGCAAATTTTAGGCAAGTCTTTTGACTTAAGCAGTTTAACTGATTTTAAGTGATGCGAGTTATGTTTTGTAATTTGTAGTTTTAATATTTTTTTTTGGTAATGTAGTCTTGGCTTGCTAGTGTTAGTGGATATGATTCTCATCCTTTAATTGTCAAAAAATAATCAATAACCTCATAGTCAAAGTGCTTTGTAAATTTTGACAACTTCCTTCATATTGGAAACACGAGGCTCCTCGAAGTCATCTGATGGGTGAGCGACTGCTCCACTGTGCCAGGACTGAGAGCTGGAGCACATTCTCCACCAGATTTTGAGAAAGTGTCCTGTCCTGTATTTTTGCGAGTGGGTCACCTGTTGTTGTTTGCGCTAAATGATCCACACAAGTTTAATGCTTCGTGAAATACAATACAATATGCGAGTGCGCTTTTAATGCAGACGATAGCTATGTTTTTAATTATCGAAGACTGCTTTGTGACATTGTTATTTTCTTATGCTTTTTCCTCTTTTCCTCTAATTACCTTCATTATCTCACACTTGCTGCTCTCTTCTTCTCTCATGAATTGCTAATAACCCTCACAAGGTTAGTTATTTTATTATATATTAATATTATTATTATTATTAGTCATATAATGGCACATTACAGTCATACCAGAAATAGTTGAAAGAACTTAGGAAGGAATATTACAATAGTAGTTGGCTTGTTTATAAAGTATGCAGCCAGTCAACAACAACAGGAGGTAAACACTTAATGTATGTACGATGAGATATACCTACTGGTGTATAAATACGTGGGTTTCAGTATTTAATGCATGTATAAGTATGAATGTATGATGTGTAGCAAACAGTTGAACATGGGAAGTGGAAGCGTTTATGTGGATGCCCGCTTACGAGGTGATAACAACGCCTGGACTTCCGGTTGCATAAGTTGAATGAGGATAAGAAATGTTCTGTGCTTAGAATATCTAGTTGACTAAATGCATCATTCTGTTTCCAAGATGAACTTTGAATCGTTACATAATTAAATAATTTTGGAGAGAGTTGGGAGAGAGAGAGAGAGAGAGAGAGAGAGAGAGAGAGAGAGAGAGAGAGAGAGAGAGAGAAAGAGAGAGAAGAGAGAGAGAGAGAGAGAGAGAGAGAGAGAGAGAGAGAGAGAGAGAGAGATAGAGAGAGAGAGAGAGAGAGAGAGAGAGAGAGAGAGAGAGAGAGAGAGAGAGAGAGAGAGAGAGAGAGAGAGAGAGAGAGAGAGAGAGAGATTGGGAAAAAAAAAGAATTCCTTATGCCACAGGGAAATGGCGCTGTTCAGTTGAAGTTTTTTATAATTCATTTGAAGGAGTTATTCTAAAAATTTTAGGAGAAAAACTTTATTTTTTTATAGAAAAAAAAACCCGATGTAGCAATAGTTTAATAATGTGAAGGCGTCTCTACCTTATACCCGGATTATACCTGGAGGGTGTTCCGTGGCCCGGTCCATGTCCAGGCCTCGAGGAGGATCAGGGCCAGATCAACCAGGCTGTTACTGCTGGATGCACACAAACTGACGTACGAACCACAGCCCGACTGATCAGATACTGACTTTAGGTGTCTCCAGCTCCCTCCTGAAGACAGCCAGGGGTCTATTGGTAATCCCCCTTTTGTATACCGGGTGGCAGTTGAACAGTCTTGGGCCCCTGACACTTATTGTGTTGTCTCTTAGCGTACTCGTGGCGCCCCTGATTTTTATTGGGGGTATGTTGCACCGCCTGCCTAGTCTTTTATTTTCGTAGGGAGTGATTTTCGTTTGCCGATTTGGGACTAGTCCCTCTAGGATTTTCCAAGTGTATATTATGATGTATCTTTCTCGCCTGAGTTCCAAGGAATACAGATCAAGGGACTTCATCCATTCCCAGTAATTGAGGAGCTTTATTGTACTTATATATGCAGTGAAAGTTCTCTGTATATTTTCCAAGTCTGCAATTTCGCTTACCTTGAAAGGGGCCGCTAGTGTACAGCAGTACACTACCTTAGAGAGAACAAGCGATTTGAAAAGAATCACCATTGGCTTGGCATCCCTAGTTTTGAAGGTTCTCATTATCCATCCTATCATTCAGCACCTCAAAAGAATAAATATTCACTTATATATGAACTTCCGGAATTTCTAGCTAAGCATCTGGCTCCAGATATGGAAGGCAGTTTCAAAATAATTTACTCTGCAAAATCCTGAACATTGAAACGAGCTAAATTTTCCGACAATAAAAGGTCATACCGAACTGAAATCTATGTGTACCTATACAGGTAAAAACAAATCTGTGAAATTGGTGAAACTGTGTCACACATAAGCCGAACTTCCTTATAATTTTCCCCCAAAAATTATCTTACAGAAAGTTCGATCATTTTTTTTGTCGTAATATCTTCTGAGTTAATAATTAAACAGTAACTAAATCTCTCCTGTCTTTTCAAGCTTATTTATGGAAAACTCTCCGACTGAACTGTTTTCAGACATTCCTACGGAACCAAATTTCAATTAGATTTGTAGATAACATTTTTGTCAGTTTGATCCATGAAATTAAAATACAAATAAAAAAACGAAAGGAGATAGTAGAAAGAAGATTTGATAAAACATTCAGACCCGTGCACATATACACTGCTTCTCGTATCATGACCAACACACATTAAAGTTCACAGTGTTGTTATATTTTGAAAACTCGTCGTGTTTTCATTCAAGATTTTCAGATGAATGGATATAAAAATTAAATTATTTGAAAAGTGAATAGTGAATGGGCTATATGAAGATGATCAGAGGGTACCTGCACGTGCCAGCTATTCCATAAACATTCTCCTAGTTACAGTTCAGCGGCCCTGAAAAATTTGAAGCCCATCGGAGGAGGTGTTCTCAAGTTAACCACAACCTTTGGAGGAGGAAAAGATCACTGTACCCGAGAATATGTACCGGCTCTGGAGGAAAACCGTACAAAAATATGATAACTAGTGGCTTACTAAAACAGGAATTTTCAATATTTCTCACTTTTCTTCTCTCATTTATACTATTCAGTTTCATATTTTGTTCAATCCTATAAGATATACTTTGTTTTTTATTTGCTTTAAGAGACTGGAATGCGTATACCTAATAAGGACGGCTGAGAAGTTGAATTAAAATTCTGTAAATTGGCATCTACGTAGTAATAACAATCCAGAGCTTCCTCTGAGGCATTAACAAACATTCTAAAAAAACACTATTTTAGATATATTTTTAATCTAAAAAATTATCTGATCTGGACACACAAAAGTTTAGGATTTGGAGGTAACCAGAAGAGGTAACACTAGAGATGTGAGAACAAGTAACACTTTAGATGTGAGGACAAGTAACACTAGAGATGTGAGGACACGTAACACCGTAGAGACGTGATGACTAGCAACAGTATAGTGATGTGTGGACTAGTAATACTGTAGGCAGGTGAAGCCTAGTAACACGGCAGAGACGTGAAGACTGGTAACACTGTAGGCAGGAGAAGCCAAGTAACACCGCAGGAGCGTGAAGACTGGTAACACTGTAGGCAGGTGAAGCCTAGTAACACCGCAGGAGCGTGAAGACTGGTAACACTGTAGGCAGGTGAAGCCTAGTAACACCGCAGAAGCGTGAAGACTGGTAACACTGTAGGCAGGTGAAGCCTAGTAACACCGCAGAAGCGTGAAGACTGGTAACATTGCAACACCGCAGAAGCGTGGAGACTGGTAACTGAAGTAACTTATTTTTTAAATAAAATAATTTGAAGTGTAAATATAAGTAGCAATCTCGACAGCAGCTAAATAAATGGATAAGCATGCATCTTAATGTGACATATATTAAGGTAACGTTTCACCCATCAGGGACATTGTCTAGTCAATCATGCATTACATGGACACAACGAAATAGAATAGCAACAGTAATAGTATTAGTACTACTACTACTACTACTACTACTACTACTACTACTACTACTACTACTACTGCTACTACTACTACTACTACTACTACTACTACTACTACTACTACTACTACTACTACTACTACTACTACTGCTACTACTACTACAGCTCACTGTGCTCATGTATGTATTAGTTTGACATCCCCTGGCAGGGGACACATTACCTCAATAAATATCTCATTAAGTTACGTATGTGATCATTTACGTAATTAAATTATTAAAAAAAAAAGCGTAATGAAGAATCGAAGTTAATCGCATCAGCCTAAAAGTCATAGAACAAAATTAATCACTTTCAGTCTCAGTCTTGGCTTGAGATGTAACAGTACGGATCTATTTTTGTTTTTTAAAGTCTGTTCCCATCATTTTCTTGCGTACATATGAGATGGGAACACATTTTCATATAAATTAATTTTTTTGGGGGATATCTAAATACATACTATATGAAATATAGTTAAATTGAAAATTAAGGGAAACTATAACACTTTCCGGCAGCAGCCAGAAGTAAAGTAGATTAAAACAGTAGCCCAGTAATCGTTTTATGTGACGACAGGAAACACCAAAGAGCTTCCTCAAGACGAGGATGTTTCTCAAACAAAAGTTCCAGTGTTCCTGCATTAACCACAATTAAGAAGCAGTGTGGTTGGCTTGTGTGTGTGGGGGAGAGGCAGAGAGCGTCGAAACAGCTCTCATTCCATATCGCCCAGTGACCGCATCCTCGGAGGAAACCATCAATTGCTGGCTTGACGTGGCTACGGGAGCACCGCCCTGGAGATGACGCTACCATTATATGGATTAATGCAAAATGTCTCGTCCGGGCACTCAGAGTGCTGCGAGCGAGCGGTGTGAAGTGAGTTCACGGTGGTGGCGTTCCGAAGAGGCGCTTCAAGATGAGACAAGATGACCAACTAGCGTCGTACGTGGGACGCATGTTAATGTGTAGCATGATAGTTGATGGCAAAGTCACATGAAACTGCCTAAGTTTTAGTTATGACACTCTGCTTGAGTGAAACGTTGTAATAAAGGCTTACGCTGTTTCACGGGTCTGTCATTTGCGGGCTCGTTGCGTAATGCGCAATAAGTCGTCTGCTAATAATTAACTATTCGAGCTGTCTATTATTCATATACCTCAGGCAAAAAGTATGATAAAAAAAACTATTTTTATCATTGCAAATTCAAATACTGGACGCACAAACAACAAATACTCAAGATCAGGTGTTATAATAAGCAAGAGAGATGTTGTTGAGCTGCAACAAGATCTCCCTCACTCTCAGATTACCAACACCCTTGAATGTGTCTAGCAGGTATTTTGTGCCTCCTTATGTAGTGTTGGTGAGGTAATGTGTGTGTGCGTGTACTGGCATATACTGTAAGTATTTATTTATATGTGGTGGTGGTTGCGGGGTCGAGTCTTAGGTCTTGGCCCCTGCCTTTCAACTTGCCGCTTGCCAGATTCACTCCCTTTTAGCCTCGTGAGCCCTGTCGTACCTACTCTTGAAACTGTGCACACAACCTGCCTCCACCACTTCTTCATTAAGGTTATTCTGCTTCCTGACCACCCTGAGACTGAAGAGGTACTTCCTGACATGCCTATGACATATCTGTGCCAGTCTGTCCTTGTCTACCCTCTCAATTCCTCTAGGTATTTTGCAGTTTCAATTCAGTTAGCGTTTCCTCATAACTTATACCTCGTAGTCCTGGAATTAGCTTCTGCACGTTATACAATCTCTTAACGTGCCTTATCAGGTGTGGGTTCCATGCTAGTAATGCATACTTCACGATAAGCCTGACATATATACTTGAAAGAGCCACGAATGATTGTTTGGTGATATTCCTGAAAGCTGATCCTAGATTTGCCAAACGAGCAATGGCTGCAGAGGTTATTCTGGTGATGTGTATTTCCGGCTATTTGCTTAGCACTTTGCTCACACCTAAGTCTTTCTCTCTAAGTGAAGTCTGCGTGCAGCCTCTATTCTCGGAGTCTATACTCCGTGTTCGGTCTTGCTCCTCATAACCTTGCATTTGCTGGGGTTCTATTGAAGTAGCCTCTTACATGATCAGTCTCGTAGGTTGTAGCTTTCCATTCTCATGGTTTTTTTTAATTTTCTCATAGTTTTACATCACCAGCAAACAAAGATAGATCCGACTCAATCCCATCTGGGATGTATATTCGAGAAACCGGCCTAGCGGAACCCCGCTTGTTATACCTCCACACATTCTGACATTTCCTCTCAGACAATCCCTCTGTTTCCTTTCCCTAAGGTGCTCTGTGACCCACCGGAACACATTTCATGTTTAGATAAAGTAAGATTTGTTCGGGCTTTTAACCCAGAGGGTTAGCCACCCAAGATAACCCAATAAAGTCATTGCGTCATCGAGAACTGTCTGTCTTTTTTCCATTGAGGTCCTTCAGTCTTGTCCCCCGGGATGCGACTCACAACAGTCGACTAACACCCAGGTATCTACTTACTGCTAGGTGAACAGTAAGTCGGGGATCGAGCCCCGGACACTCAGTTATTCCTTCTTGTTCTTCAATTTTTTGCGTTTTTGCGGTCCAAGAAAATACTATCCACCCATCCCCTCTCTTCCTCCTATTTCATTTCAAAATCTTTGTTTGTGAGACAACGTTTGGCATATCCAAACCCGTGTTTGTCACTATTAATGAAGCCACTTCTCTCCAAGTGTTCTACCACTCTCCTGCATGGTATACATATCAGTGATATTGGTCTGCTATGCAATGCTTCCCTGTCTGTCTCATTTTTTTTTAAATACTGGGACGACATTTATTGTATTCTAGATCTCTGGTATCCGTTCTGTATCCATTAGACTTGTAGCACTTCGCAGGCTTCCTTGATGTTTCTCGTGAGCTGTTCTCCTCCTCCTCCTTCCTTCTTCGGTCGAATTACCTGATTTTTCATTTTTGTCTTCCTTCTGATGTGGCTGTGAAACAGTTTTAGTTCACACTTGCCTTTTGCTGTAATGTTATTCTCAAATTGTCGCTCAGTCTCTCTGCTTACCCTTGCATACTTGTTTCTGGCTCTTCTGCTCGCATCTCTGCTCTCACGTGTCCTTCGCTTTCTACAGTTTTTTATACACTCTCGTGCTTTTATTTTCTTCATCTCTGCCTTTTTTTGATTCCATCATCTCATTAGTCGATTTTCCTTTCAGTTCCTTACCCAGTACACTGCATTAAGACGTTCTCTCAGCCCATTCAAAGTTCTCTCTTTTAAGGTCTGGTTTCTTGCTCACTCCAAATGCAATGTGTTTGAAATTCTCCACAGTATGGTCGCTAACACCCAAGGGCTTTCATATTCTATTAAACTTTTGTCAGATATATTTGCACTAACCTTGCTTGGTCTACTATGGAGTCAACCAATGTTTCCTTGCCTTCATATTTCTGCGGCAGTCTCTCACTGTTTGCTGCCGGGTTGTAGATCACTGCTAATGCTACTTTTGACCCCCTAATCTTGGCTGTGCCCACTATGTAGTCATTTGATTTATATATGTAAATCCCTCTCTTCTCTACAAAAGTCCACCGACTTTTGATTAGCACTACCACTCCTTTGCCTACCCTGTTTACTCTGTCCTTCTATATTACTCGATATCCTGCTGGGAATATAGCATCTATTGTCCTTTAATTTAGCTTCATCTCTGTGATAGCTATGATGTCAGGATTCACTTCTGGTATTCGTTCTTTCAATTCATCAGCCTTGATTAATAATCCAACTGCATTGGTGAACTGCACTCTTGAGCATTCGTTCTTTTATCATGCTCTTGTTTATTCTGTCTAGTCTTTCTGTGTATTGCACAGCTGTCATGAACAGGGGAGATAGGACCGTGGTTAGTGTATGCATTGTTACAAGGGAAGGAGTCAGAGATGAAGTTGTAGGTAGGTGGGTAGAGAGGGTAATATGTGGGCGTGTGCGTCGGAGACAGTCAATCGCCGTAGCTCCTGAATCAACCATCAACCCAACAAAGAAACATCCGCTCCAGCTCCTGGTACACGCCCCTCAATCTAGGTCTCGGCAGTCCATGTTCTTTTTGTAATGCATAGAGTGGGATTTATGGGCGTCGTTAGCACATTTTCGCCTTCCCCAGCATTCAGATTTATTGAGCCGAGTCATGAGACCATACCTTACGCCCTAGCTTCTGCGGAAGTGTGAAGAGAGTGGCGTATCCGTCGAAAGATATATATAAAAAAACTCATGAAGTCCCTAACATCTTTATAATTCACTTTCGATTTTTAGTTTCTCTAAACAAGGAAGTAAAACTGACAATGTCAATAGGTAATAAATAACCTGTTGCGGGATCAGCTTTTACTATAGTTAGAAACCAAATATTTGTCAGATATCACAGAAAAAATCTGTAATTGTTCAGGATTGGAAATCATGAACACAGATTGAGTTAAGTGGACTTTTAAACGGCCACAGTTTTCGTGAAGAAATGGTTAAATTGTACTGTCAGCTTCAGTGTCAATGTTGGTCAATGCAAATTCCAGAATATCACAAACAACGACTCACGAAATCGTAATGACACGATTTCAAACAAACCATACCACGGGTGGGGTTAGAACCCGCGGTCAGAGAGTCATGAAACTCAAGACCGACGCGCTAGGTATATTTATACACAATAGGAAAGTTAGCATAGGCACCACTTTGGCCAGCGTGGCCATAACGGCCACGCTGGCGTATAGTTTCACGAATTTTGCCCTAATTACCGATCGAATGAGGCCTTCTCATGCTGTGAATGAAATTAAACGAAACTTAGAAGGAAGAAATAAATCCAGCAACCCATTAAAGTTAGTTTTGTGTTAACATACTAACAGTTTTAAACTTGGAATCGCTGGATTCCTTGAGATAACTGGAGAAGTTATCTTCAAACTTTTAGCGCTTCTTTCGTTTTCCTGAACACAAACAAAGTTCACGTTGTTAATGGGTTTGGTAAATCCCAATTTGACTATTTCATTAAATTAAATGTGATACTGATTTTCATTTAATAACTGAAGGATGCCTCTTCTGATCGGCTTCTAAATATGTTCTCATGTTCTAAGGAAGTGCCTAGTATGGGCCAATAGGCCTACTGCAGTGTTCCTCTTTCTTTATGCTTTTATAACACCCTAAGTTCAGAATGTATAGGCACGAATATAACAAGTTTACGACGTAAAAAAACTAGGAATCGTTAGAGTCCGAGGGAAACAAATGGAAAATTGTTTTTCTGAAAGGTTTTAAACTTTCACCACTGGTTGAGGTTCATGAAAACAAAGTTTGGTTCACTTTTAACTCTAATACAGTGAGATTTTTCTGGTTTGTGGGCCAACAAAAATTCCTTCCTTTAATTTAACAGAATTGACTTCTGAAAAATTCTTAACATGACAGAAACTCTCGAATTCGCCTTAACAACCGCTTTAATTTATTTTTTATTAAACCATTGGAAGACACTGCTCGTTCCTTGCTCTTATATAGTTCCTTGTTACCAGTCGCGTCTAACGATTTCCACTGGTTATCCAGTAATCACAGAAAACGAAAGTATTTCTTGAACCCTCACAAGCCTCTGGGACGCCACCGATGTCGTATACAAAACTGAAAACCCATGCAAACGGAAATTAATTGATGCACCACTAATTAAAGCATACCCAATTTTAACGTTGAAAAGGAAATTTCAAGTCGGATGTGACAACCAAATATGCACTAAAGAAACACATCCTAGTACCAAGTTTAGTCAGGCATCGCCTAGCAACTGACAGCAGGCATAGTGCAGTGTTTCCCTGAAATTTACAAGCTAATATGAGAAGTCGCATCCTCAAGATGTCAGCCATTAGGAGATATCATACAGCACCTTGATGACCCAAGACGTTTCGCCTCTAGTCACCTCTAGTGCGCTCTCCTTATAGCATCCTTTCTTCTGAAAAGGACCTCAGCTGAAGGTCAAAATATAGACTACTATTTTTCCTCTTTTTTTTATGTCCTGTGGGTTTCCCCTCTCAATTATCAGTAATGTCTTTGATGAGTCCCAGCGTTTATTCATGATATAAATCACTGATAACAAAAAAACATGTGGGCAGACACACGTCAAAATATACCCTTGTATGCCTTTCGTGCCAAAATCATTATTTTTTAATGGACACAGCCACAATGTCAACCTTTAATAACTTACAGAAAACACCTTATACGCGCAGGTGTTCGTCAGAATAAATACATTTATGATTTTCAAAATAATTTCGATAATAATTAGCCAATAAAATGAATAATACTAAGAAAATAGCAACGATGATAATAGTTTAAATATTCATCATATTATTTTTTAAATTATGGCTGCAGATCAGGTTGATCAGCCATAAACTGACAATGAAGATCATAGAGTTTTGTTATTGTGAAACTATGTGCGAGGTATTTACTGTTCGGAGATTTATGAGTGTAATAAGAAGGCACACTGGACATCAAATTAACATGTTTGCGGACAACATTATCCATCTCACTTGTTTGTAGCGACTTTTTTTGCCACGTTTATCACCAGTCAGGGAGCCAGTTACTATGTGTCTGTATTGCATTTCTCACTCGTCCGTCGCCAATACTAAAATAGATAGAAATTTCTTCATACACACTTGGTAATCTGTATCACCGTATAAATTACTCGGTATGCTAGTGTCTGTAACAGCTCCTCCCTTAATGGCCTCCGACGCCTTTTCACGGGAACTGAATTAAAAAGTTTCTGCAAGTCTGCATTTTGTGCATCACAGTTGTTCAAATCCCAGAAATTCTTCAAAAAAAATTCTCAGTAACTCTCACGGTCACCTTATCAAAGCATCCATCATGACAGGGACAACCTATCTCTCTCTCTCTCTCTCTCTCTAGCGTGAACTATTTTACCAGTTCGTCTGTAACTTTCGTATTTCTCACCTTTCTTACGCTTCTTTTCGCCAGTACAACTTTCCAAAACTCTTCCTTACACATTCTTTAACTGCTTTGTGAAGACCCTGGCTCGTCAATATAGCCCATCATCACTTAGGATCATCAATATCACTTATCATTAATATTTAAAGCAAAATGATGTTACTGTTAATTGTAAATCAAGCATAATAAGTAAGGAAATTCACTTTCACTTCTGGAATTAAATATGTCGACGAGAGGATTAGACTGACTGGCTGGGATTGGCTGCTGACGGAGGTGTGTGCAGCTCCAGCACTCTCCCATTGGCTCAGAGCTAAGTGAAAGGTTAGTTCCTTGGTGTCGGGCGTATTAGAATTTATTGCTAAGCCCATGCGTGACCTACTAAGGTCGAGAACTTCGTAATTTTCAATGCTAATTTCGACCGTAATGCAATGTCAATTTACCTTGTTTCTCACTGCCACTAAACAAAGAGGAACAAAACGAAAGTTTGCGGTGGGACATCCTGGCAGACTCCTCCAGTAGACCAGCTCCTCCCAAAGAGCACAAAGTCCCACTGGGACAAACCGATCATGGAAAAAATTGCCAACACAATGCTCACCAACGCTTCAGGAAAGGACAAAGCTCGTCTCCTAGCGGTGAAGGCACCACACTCAGGAGATTTCCTTCTAGCTGTTCCCAATTCCTCCCTGGGCACTCGACTCGACCCACAGGCCATTCGAATTGGTGCTGCTCTTCGTCTAGCCGCCCGCATACTCACCGAACATAGGTGTATTTGCGGCAGGGCGAAGGCTGATCAATTCGGACTTCATGGTCTCGTTTGTCACACATCAGAAGGGAAGTATGCTAGACATGAGGAGGTCAACGACATCATAAAGAGAAGCCTCGCCACAGCCCGTTGCCCAGCTCAACGGGAACCCCAAGTGCAGAGGTCTGATGGAAGTCAAAAGCGTCCTGATGGAGCCACTATGCTACCCTGGAAGGATGGTAAGCAGATTGCTTGGGACTACACCTGTGCTGCCACAATGGCAGACACCTACTTGCCACACTCCGTAGCCGAAGGGGGTGGAGCTGCCAGCCACAGGGAGACCCAGAAGACCCGCAAATATGAAGGCCTTCCTCCTTGCTATAACTTCATCCCAATAGGGTCGGAGACCCTTGGAGCATGGGGCAAGTGTGCTCTAAAGTTTCTCAAAGAGCTGGGTGAAAAACTCATCATAGAAACCAAGGACCACAGGACGGCCAGCTTCCTCTTTCAGAGACTCAGTGTTGCGATCCAGAGGGGAAATGCCTGCAGCATTCTGGGCACGCGGCCCACTGCCGGGGAGCTGGACGAAGTATTTGAGATGTAGCTCTGAGTTGTTATCTATGTTATTTTACTCCCTATTGTATTCTTGTCAATGTATTTTGTCTATAAATAAAGTTCATAGAAAACATACGGGGTGGTAGGAGAAAATTTTCAAACAGCTTCAGGGAGAACTTTGAGTTTTCCCTGAAGCAAGTTTATTCTTTTCTCTGAGGATGAGGGTCCCCAAGACAGTTCCAGAGGTGGTACTCTCCCATATTATATATATATATATATATATATATATATATATATATATATATATATATATATATATATATATATATATATATATATATATATAACGTAACCAGGAACAAGTTGTATTTAATCAATAACAACACTGCGACTAGCCGGAGGAACGAACCCGTGTTGCTTTAAGCAAGCCTAGTTCGCTAGTCTCAAGTTGTTTATAGAATTGTATAGTCCAGTATAAGTAGTTCAGAGTTTTCTACAAAAGATGCAAGATGGTACTTGCTAGAGGTGGGCATTACGTCTCCCCAGACGAATCATTAAAATCTCCGATTCAAGGAAGTGACTAGCAAGATTACAAATAATCTGCTCAAGGTTCCATCGCAGATTTAAACGTTTGGGAGGAAGTAAACACAACATATAGTATATATATCCTCTCAATGTGAAGTCTAAAACATCCAATTTTAGGGGGAATTTCATTAAAAGGAATCACGTCCAATCTGGTTTCCGCTAGGCTGTAATATCTTACACATCACGCTATAATCCAAAAAACGTTTCCTGTAGGTACAGAGACACCGAGGAATAGTCTCTAAGAAATAAAGTAACTTCCAGTTTACCTGCAAACCACAATGATACCAATGCAATATGACAAGGAGTATAATTTATTTTAAGAAGCCTCGTGAAAAATAGGGGATGGCGCGTTAGTTTCTTTGACACCACAGCATTCTGAAAAGCCGTGAATGGTGGAGGCTGTAACTTGGAGTACCAATAGTAATCTCTGAATTCATGGAAAGCTTAGAGGGTATTCCATGTGTTAATTAATTATCAGTCTTTGGATGCTTACCCGGAACCACTGGATGTAACGTTGAGTCGCACAACTTGGGAGAATCCCCAGCAGGTGTAGCCATTGGACAAAATGCCTTGACTAAAGAAAAAACGATGGCCAAGGGCGAGGCCCCAGAAGCAAGCGGGGAACACGCAGCAAATACAAATGTAAATCTTTATTCCCAAATCGCTGTACAAAATATGCAATACTCTGAAGCCGCTTACAAGCGCCTCTTACATTGAGGTGCCGGAGGAAGTAATCTTGTGCCCATCTGAGATTCCAGCACTGAACACAAGAGCATAAATATGAAGGAAGGAGATTCCATAATTCTCTAATGACTAGGAAAAGGCTGAATGGAATAAATATTCATGTTCATAACCGCCAGCTCAGATAGCCTCTTTTCTAACTTCAAAGTGGACTGAACTGCAGAAAGAGAGAGTCACACTGTTAAAGTGTGAGACTACACAAGTAGAAGCAGATATTGTAAGAAGCACGAGACGAGACTTTCCGATGTAAAAAATAAAAGACTACTGATTTCTCAGGCAGTAATAAGAATTTCTACAGGTTTTTGCTCTTGTTCAAAACTTTATTAGCTCTTCTTTCTCAGCTAAACGCGACCACTTCGCTATGAAGAGGCCTGGGGATCACAGAAACGTTCAGTCAGTACATTTCGAACTCTCAAGAGCTTGAGATACCTTCCTACAGGGCGGCCCCAGTACCATTTTTACATAGAGCTTCAAGTTAAAAAGATATATATTTTTTAAATGTAATTTTATTGTTTATTTCAGTCAGTATTCCCAAATCTCTCCTCCAACACTTGTCTCCTCCTATACTTCTCTTCTTCTGCACTTCTCTCCTACACCCCTCCTTCCACACCCCTCCTCCCACACCCCTCCTCCCAAACCCCTCCTTCCACACCCCTCCTACCACACCCCTCCATCCACACACCTCCTCCGACACCCCTCCTCCCACACTCCTCCTAACACACCCTACCATCCACACCCCACCTCCCACACCCCTCCTCCCAAACCCCTCCTAACACACCCTCCTACCACACCCTCCATCCACACACCTCCTCCGACACCCTCCTCCCTCCCCAACACCCTACCTCCACCTCCTAACACACCCTACCATCCACACCCCTCCTAACACACCCTACCATCCACACCCCTCCTAACACACCCTACCATCCACACCCCTCCTAACACACCCTACCATCCACACCCCACCTCCTACACCCCTCTTCCACCCCCATCCTCCCACACATTACCTCCCGCGCCCTAATTTTCTGTTTTAAAATCCTTTTTTTTAATTACTCGCTTATTTCTTGTAAATTTACAGCGAAATTTTTTTTGGGGGAGGGGTCGCCTAAACTCCGGGGCCCTGAGCAAGTGGCACGTTTGCTCGACTATAGCCATAAAACACCTTTGCCTTTCTCCCCGATATACACTGCATATTAGTGGCACTCTACTAGTGGCACTCTCTTTTGTGTCTAACAATATTCTATTTCATGTAAACTACATTATCTGTTTACTGCATAAAATAAATAAAGTATATGAATTTTGAATTTGAATTTCTGACTATGTCAGCAAAAATGACTAACATGTTGAAGGATTAGGGATATAAAGCTTAACCGGGATCGGCAACAAGGCGAATTTTACATAGTGATGATTGAGAGTGTCACCAGTCAGACAAGAAATTTCCACAGCATTTCAGAGTCGAGGAAACGTCAGAGGTCGTCGACCTCACCCAGAAGGACACCATTTGGATGGACAGTCATTTTAGATTCTCGTCTAGTAACTGAAACAATAGATGGATCAATACCAAATATATCAAGATGGAGAACAGTCGTCTCTCATATACACACATACACACAAACCAGCACTCACACAGACACAGACACACACTGTCACACACACACATACTATATCTCTAGAACTAGAAATAAAATACTACGTAAAGGGTGCAGGAACTTGTATATAAATCCGGATTTCCTGTAATGTTAAAAACAGTCTATTACTGCAGTGCTGAAGCATAAGAGGGGCTCAGGGGGTCCAGGAAGCAACTCTGACCTTAATCTTCCTCATCCCTCAGATTCACAGACAGATAGTAACAGACAAACGGATAGAGACGCATACAGATTCAGACACACACACACACACACACAAACAAACACATACGTTCTCACAAGTATCTATAAGTATTAGAATGACGATTAAATTGCTTCAAACTTGAGTACCATGAGATGTCGGAGGAAAATGAAGCTTATGGGCGTACATACGTTGCGACTCAGCACCCAGAGACAAAGTCCCCTCACAGGCCTACAAGAGTACAAATGTGCGTGCTGAATTGGCAACACTGATAATGGTTACGTGGAGCACTACAGCTCTCACGCCCACCTAATGTCGTGGGAAAAAGCTACACTCTTATTGCATGAAAATGACCAAATTATATGTAGATGCCCGGAGTCTTCAACTATCAAACCATCTAACACAGAATAACGGCATCATATTATAAATGGTATACGATGCAACACTGCAACACAAGGGAATCTCGGTATAAGGGCTGGCTACAGCAACTCTTTTGCTAACAACTGTATAGAATGCCCTATTTATGCTAGGGGGAAGTCTAGCTCCCCTGTGACCTCATCTTCAAGCTGCTACACCTCATCTTGTCATATAAGAACTAAAGTGTAATGAACTTGTCAATGCTCAGTGATAACCCACGTGGAGACAGAAACTCAGGAAATTACTGTATCTATATACTTCGACTCCCTTCATATTCCTCTGCTGTATGCTAAGAGACTGGTCATCTTTCACCTAGGATGATAGTCTCATTATTTCAGACTACCTTTACACTTCGTCTTTTACCGACGCTCATGTCTCTAGGACTCGGATTCATTTGTGAAACGTTTCATCAATATAGATTCCTGGTGTTGCGGCATGCGTATCTTGGCTACACCATTACCTACATCATACTAGAAGAAGGACAACTTAAAACATAGACCTCCTGCAGTGTTTTTCTGACGTTCCACTTCCTCATCCTCCACCTGATCTTCAGTGCCGAGTAAACTACATAAGACGTAGTATTTTCTTGTTTTTCTGTGTACTTGATAAACCTTTTTCCTCTTAATTCCTCGTGGGCGAAACTTTGTTCCATAATAAAGCGTACTTGCATTAATTTTTTTCTGTCAAAAAAGGGAACAGATATGAAAAATGTAGTTTTCTGCATATAATAACTAAACTAATAGTTTTTTTATATAAAACTTCACGGTTGTTTAATCTATGCAAAATCAACACGTACACCTCCAGTGCACACTGATCATTCAACGTATTGGTAGACATATACGGTGTAACTTTTCCGAAGCCATCATTAATTCTAGCACGGAGTGTTTTAATGTCAGTGGCTGGTATTCGGCAAAACATAATCCTTCACAAGCCTCCATAGAAAGAAGTCTAAAGGCATGATATTACGGAAGAGTTGGAAGCATTTGATGGGGCCATCACGATCAATATATTTGCCAGTGAACTTCTTAACGATTAATACGCTATCGAGTGAAGACAACAGCATTTTCAATATATATATATATATATATATATATATATATATATATATATATATATATATATATATATATTAATCCGGAAAAGAACTTTGTGGACACTCTAATCTTATTAAATGATTTCTTAACATGTGCTTCGGTCCTATCATACCTATTCTTAAAACTATGCATGGATCCTGCTTCTACTACTTCGCTCTCTAAGTTATTCTACTTCCTGACGATTCTAAGGCTAAAGAAGTGTTTCCTAACGTCCATGTGACTCATCTCTGCCTAGCCTAGTCGTCTCTGAGTAGCCTAGTCTTCTCTGCCCAGCTACCATACGTGAGAACTCTTTTTCCCTGTCCCTGTTGCAATGTAGACTCATTTTGTGTATGATCTCATTGGTGACCTGAGACATACCTCTTGTCCTCTGCAGAACAATGTTTTCTGAAACTTATTTAGAATCAGTTATTTTTAACATTTTGCAGATGTGTACAGTGAGATATTCAATATTATTCAGGTTCAGAGACTGACTCTCGATCTAACGTGCTCAGAGTGGCATCTATGTAAGTTGCTGAACTCAGAGTCAGTAACTTGGAAGCTTTGTACGTTTTACTGAGAGCATACTTATTGTCCCCAGTTCGGTCGATTTTTGTGTCTCTTCTTTGCCTTACTGTTGTGCTGCTTACGTCTGCTATGTGAATATTGCTGCTTGGTGAACTGATCACTTCACTGTTCTAGCAAGCTGTGCATGTCTCTCTGATGTCAATAGTTAGTTTATTTAATGACTTGTTGATTTCGTCATTCACATTCTATGTCGAGTTTGCCACACTACCTGCATGCATACATTACTTATATATAGTAACGTACCACAAGTTAATTACTGCTAGTACTTTAAGTACCTAATACACAGAGTGCCTAAGGGTACAGTTAACGTTGTTATAGTACTGTACAGTCATAAGAGACAAATTTATAAATACAATGTGGATTTCTTTGGATTTCCCCCAGTAGATATTGTGTAAATACGGTTAAAAGGGAACTGCAAGAGCGGTGCTCCTATGTGGCATTAGTGTCTTTATGACACCGAGGCTCTACATACGCTACCTACACGACTAGCACCTTGGATACATCCGCACAGCAGAATTCTGATGAAGGTGGAGTAGCAGGATCCTGAGGTAGTGGGATGTGTAGCCCATGGAGGTTATAAGTAAGGAGTGATGGGTAGTGGGGTGAGTCTTGAGTTCAGCCTGGAGTGCGGGAAGAGGCGTGCAGCACCCCTCACCCTCTACTAACCTAGACTATCACCACCCCTGTACTTTTTTTACTCTCCATCTTCAACCTCCATCTTCACCCTCCGCCTTCACCGTACATTAAGTAGGCCATTAGGAAAAATGACATTTAGCTGGGTGTATTACATCCATCACTTGATTTCAGATCATTCAGGTGTAGAGCTAACTGAAAACAGTACTGGTTTCAGTCCCTCAATTTGATAGTCAAATCTTGTCTTGCTCCTTGAATATGTAACTGCGTGGCCCGGGAAATCAAGATGTAATGTCAATGATTCGAATATATATTTTTTTTTCGTATGGAGTGAATACCTCGTCATCGGTACGTCGGTGGTTGCATACTGACGCAGCGGGTCATCATGTGACTAAGTCGCACGTCAGGAAACATTTTCCCTGACGAAGGAGACAATCGTTGCCACTAGCACTTTCAGACTGGGGAAGACACTAGCCGTCACCCGTCACGGGTAATGAGGTTATCAGGACCCTGCGTGAGCAGTAATAACGTGCCATTATCATTACTCGTCTCCGCCAGTATCTTCCCCTTCCATCATCCCCGCCCGCGGGTGTTTACCCACTCCTTCCCTCTCTCCCTCAAGACGAGACTACTTGAAATTCAACGATTTGCAGTCGTAGCAAATTATTATTATTATTATTATTATTATTATTATTATTATTATTATTATTATTATTATTATTATTATTATTATTATTATTATTAATGCTATCATCATTAAGTATTACAGAAGGAGTAACGTGATTTTTTTCTTTCTCTAAACTTCCTCCAAATTTTAATTTATAACTTGAGAATGCCTCATCTGATAGTCTTCAAATTTTCAACGCTGGTTTACTGTACCGGGGACGGATTCAAGCAACTATTGGCACGCGCGGGTGCCCGTTCATCAAGGTTACATATCCCCATTCCTGATTTTTTTTCTCTATGCTAAGACACATAAGACACATGTGCAACACTTGGGTATTTTTAATTGTAGACGTTTCGCCATCCAGTGGCTTTATCAATACAGTACAAAGACATAATGTGAAGACTGTAGAAGTATATACAAAAGACGAGCCAGTCATACCTTTTAGTTACAAAAATGGTAATATCAAAGAAATTTTTTAACATTTTTAAGTGAGCGTAGATTCTCTGTTCTATGCATCATTAAGACCATATATCGCGCTAGTCTCCTTTTGAAGGACGACCTTAGGGCGGCTCTTTCAAAAACAGCACGTAGAGTTGAAGCCCTGGCTTCCAATTAGCAGTCACGTCCTTCACACTGAAATTCCCAGGAGCTAAAACAACTTGTTGAATAAGACACAAGCAACTCTGGTACCTTCATTTCTGAAACGTTTCTCCTACACAGTAGGCTTCTTCAGTCAAATGCAGAGGTAACCAAAATTAGAAACAGAAGAAGCCGTGGAGGTGGTCAGTCCCTCAGCCTTGAGAAGCGTCCAGTTTCCAAGTGTATAAAAATATTTCATGTCTTCTGGTCGGCTTCATACTTTTAGATTTATTTATCAAATTGGATACTGTGAAATAAGTAAAGACTGCCTCTTCTAATCAAAAATACGTCACGGTGTTTGACTTTATTGGGTTATCTTAGGTTTCTGCGGCTTCTCTATCAGCGTCCCAAGAATTAGAAGCCGGTGGTTTACATTATTAATATTATTATTATTATTACTATTTTGAGTGGGAAGCGTTAAACTCAGAAGGGTCATGTAGCTTATATAAACAAGATTTATGTATCGGCATAAGCTGCGTGGGTGGGTTGCAGGAAGCTGGAGGTAGAGGTGACTTATGTGATTTGCACAGTTCTAACCAAAATTCTAATACAACTATTGCTCCATAATACTTAAGCTAGTCATAAGTTTGCCTAAGATACTCCAATATAGAAACTATATTATGCCAATATATCACCTTTATCATTAATATATAAACTAATTGCTAACTTTTTATACTAATTGTTAAATTCTCAATGTTTAAATTCCAGTACCTAAATTTTGTAAACCTAACCTTACAATCTGTATATCCATTGTATAGCTATTGAGTAAGACCTATCATAAGACTGCCTGAAAAGCCTAGGCATACCTAGGCATATTATTGGCCATCTTGTAATATCAACTTTAATGTATAACTATAAGTACCCCCCACCTTGTATTACATGAAATAAAGAATTTGAATTTGAATTTGAATTTGAATTGTAGACCTTTCATGGGGGAATGGGAGGGTCCTTGATGCCTGTGAGGGGGCTCTTAATCGAACTTAATTGCCTCTAGTACTCCTACTAATACTGCTGCTACTATTACTACTTCTACTACTACTATTATTAATAATAATTGTAATAACAACAAAGATACTAATAATGATAATAATAATAATAATACAGCAACACCACCAACAACAATAATAATAATAATAATAATAATAATAATAATAATAGCAGTAATAATAACGGTTAGTAAAAGCAGTTGCTCCTGGCAGCTAGTATGTCAGCGGGGTTCTCCCACTCCTACCTATTATACACTGATAAACCACACATAAATCTGACAACGACAATGCCAGCGTTTCAAAACACAGCGCAGTCATGAGGGTGAATGAGAGACATAACAGGAAGCCATGCAGGAAGCAAAACGTTAAGAGGTTTGAAGGGGAGGGAGTGATTACCCAGACATGCTGGTTAATAGATACAGTTGGTTTGGCAGCACTCTCAGCGACAGACTAGCTACCAACACGGAGCCGCTTAAACACCCTCACTTATAGGACTTAGGATAAGACGATGCTTAGGTCTCTCTCTCTCTTTATCTGTACGAGGATCAACATACGTAAACAATGCATTTGCTGATATTAGTATTTTCTACAAGTGACTTATGTACAATAATTGTTTATTGATTTTCGCGAATAGTTGATAAAGTCTATGAAGGGACTTAGAGCTTATCGTTAGAAGTCGTCACTGGCACAAAATGTCCATAAAAACTTGCATTTGTGCTCAAGTGGAGCCCATATCAACCTAGTGTGTAGAAATATACTGGACCCAGTTGGGCGAATCTTATTAAGCGTGCACGGCTGTGTGGTTAAAAACTGGCGCACAAGAGTTTCAAGTCCTACCTGTTCCTTGAGTTGTTTACAGTCGTGATATTACGAGTTTTGCGAGACGGGGGAATATTAATTAATATAATATACACTTAGAGTTTACCTTATTCCCTATATTTGTGGTTAAAGAATTCTTGATTGGTTCTACCAATGCATCCCGGCCAGAGGCAAGGGTTCCCTGTTGACAGCCTGGTCAATCAGGCTGTTGGTGCTAGAGGTCCGCAGCCCCATATTGCCTGAGGACCTCCGAAGCCTTTTTATCTACTTTTTTGAGGTTATGGGTCCTTACAATTGCAGTAAAATTGGCCACTAAATTAGGTACACCTGCTCGTTAATGCAAATATCTACTCAGCCAATCACGTGGAATGGCAGGACTTATTTCCTCGCCATTCTCCTCTGACCTCTCTAACAATGTGTTCTCGCCCACAGATCTGAAGCTCACTAGATGTTTTGTGTTTATCACACCATTCTCTGTAAACTCTAGAGACTGTTGTGCGTAAACGGCCCAGATCAGCAGTTTCTGAGATACTCACCCCACTCCGTCTGGCACCAACAATCATTCCTAAGTCAGACTCACTTAGATCTTTGGTCTGAACAACATTGGCTACTTCCAGCAGGATAACGCGACGAGTCACAAATCACATGCCATCTCAAGCTGGTTCCAGGAACCTGGCAATGAGTTTAGTATACTCCAAGGGCCTCCACAGTCACCAGATCTCAATCCAATCTTTTGGGATATGGTGGAAATGGAGATTCGTAGAATGAACCTGCAGCCGACAAATCTGCAGCAACTGCGTGATGCTGTCATGTCGACATGGACCAGAATCTCTAAGGAATGTGTCCATCACCTTATTGAATCAGTACCAAGAAGAATTCAGGCTGTTCTGGGGGCAAAGATTGGCCATACCCAGTGCAAGAAAGGTGTACCTAATAAAGTGGCCACTGTATGTATAAGGCGTGTCTAATAAGCCGAATTGGCCAATAAAGCCGAACTGCCCTAAAGATTGAACTTTCCCAAATTTTTCTTTTATAGATTAATAAATATATATTTTTTAATTGAATATGGTGTCATACCTAGAAATCTCACCTAACCTTAATACTTAACGTATTTTTTTTAGCCATCTTCTACTAAATATATCATAGATCAGTTAAGCATTATTTAAAATTACTTAAAATCTAATATATGATCAGATTTGTTTTGCCAGACTTAATGCATAAAAAAATTTCCATTGCCTATTCGGCAGATGGGCCTTTGCTTTTTAGGCTAAACTCGCCGATTTGGAAACCTATAAGACTCCTCTACAGTGCCGTCACTCGCATAATGACTCAAATTTTCAGAGAAGCCAGGCATTTATACAGTGCTTTTTAAACGAGCGTAATAGTATTCAGATTAATCCTACGAAACCTATCGCAAGTCAGCTAAATTGAATTTACGTCATTCAACATAGGTGAAAAAAAAAATTAATTTCTTGATCAGTGCGATTTTAGTGGATTTTCGGTTAGTCAAGCGTTTGACGGCACTGTAGAGGAGTCTTATAGGTTTCCAAACATGGTGCAGTACTAACATGGCTTGTGAGACACAAAGACTGCAGTACCAGTGAATGCTGATATAAATATATATCCTCGGAATATTTAGGTAGTTGTGCGTGGCTGCCCCACCTTTCTCTCTTTAGTCTTTCTAATTTATTGCCCTCACTTAATGGTAAATCTGTTTCCCACCTCTGCCTGTCATGCATTCCTCTCTCACACATCTCTAACTTCCTCTCACACATATCTGACTCCTGTAATATTTTCGTATTTTTTTTCTCTCCGTCTAACTCCCGTTGTGTCTGTTCCACCTGTCTCTTCCACCTGTCTTGCTGGATGCTAGCGACACACGTCTCGTCTCCAGCTGGAAGCAGAGGGGACTAGCTAGCACATGGAACTAGCGCGAACAGAACGCCCCGGCGAGGGGCCTCGAGGAACGGATGGCCGGGTGACCGTGTTGTGACGCTGCCAAATACGTGTCATTAGAGGTATTGGCGTGGTATTGTTCCGTGGCAGGCGGGGCTGGCAATTACTGACGACGCACACACATAGGCAAGCGAAGATGGGGAAGGGCAAATATAGGTTTGTGAAAGAGAGAGAGAGAGAGAGAGAGAGAGAGAGAGAGAGAGAGAGAGAGAGAGAGAGAGAGAGAGAGAGAGAGAGAGAGAGAGAGAGAGAGAGAGACAGAGAGACAGACAGACAGACAGACAGACAGACAGACAGACAGACATATAGAGGAAAATAGAAGGAAGGAATGAAAGATAGGAGAGAAAAGAATTTTTTTCGTAATCAATTATGAACGGGCTGACGTACTAGCAGAGAGTTTTGCCTGGGATAAACAACAGTATACAACACTCTCTTGAAGGTTCTGCTCCTCTATACCACCTCCGACTTCTGCACAATGTGGAGGCAAACTAACCATACTTTATCGTGTTATTTTTTACTGTGGTTCCCAAATGTCAATTTCTTAATGCTTCCTCTAAACTAACAAATGTTATTTAAGTTAGATTAGGTTGGGTTAGATTATGTATTTTTAACCTTAAAAAAAAAAAAGAGGAAATTAAAAACGGCACGATACTTCTGGCGGAGAGATAGCCGGTAATAGCCAGGAAGCGTTCAAATCTTCACAATTATCACTCTCGCGGTGAGCAGTGAAGAGCCCAACACCACTCATCTTGTGCTTTAACCCTGAGGAGTTAGACTTGTCTTGTCAGCAGAGTCTTGAACATCGAGACACATCGGTTGTCTTATTCTCACACCATAAAAAAAGTGAGAGTTCTCAACAGCTCCTTCCTGCGGCAATTTCATGGAGGACATCCAGACCACAGCTTCTGTACTGTATGCCAGGATGCTGTCTGCCGCTTAACTCTGGCTGTGGACTTCTTAAAGGACTTCAGTACATCAGCGTTCATTCTCTTATCGAACGACTGACCTTCGAAACATGTTCTCACTTCATGGTGGCAGACAATAGAGAAATCTAGTCAACTGACCATATATAAGTTGTGACTAACAACTTCACTATGTACCACACAGAGCCTAATATAAAATAAATCATTGAATTACACTACAGTTAAATAATAAATATTCAGCTACGTCCATATTAGGAAATGAGTAGAAGTAGGATAATGATTCTTAGTAAAACATATGTAGGATCTGTTGGTCTTACGCTAGTAAAGCGGAAAAAATACAAGTGGAACGAAGTAGAAAGGAAGGGGAAAAGCAGAGAGGAGAGGAAAGGGAGAGGGAAAGCAGAGAGAATGAGAAAGGGAAAAGGAAAGCAGAGAGGAGGATGAAGAGAAGGAGAATAAGAGAGGGAGAGAGGGAGGAATTAAAATAAAGGACAAGTATTAAGAGAAGGGAAGATGGGGTAAGATTCGTCTGGAAACAGGACAAGTGTTTTCTGACGCGGGTTTTGACCATATGATGACCCGCCACTGGAGCTTTTGGTTATCTGACCGAAGTCTTCCGCTGGCTTTCCGGTTTATCTCATTAAAAATTAAGGTTGTAATTATAACCATTGATGTATGAGAAGGAGAGAGAGCATGATAGTATGAGAGATCGAGGGTTAGTGTGCACTCACCTAGTTATGCCTGCGGGGTTGCAGCTCAAGCTCCATCTTCCGCTCTGTTTATACTATTGAATTTAAAGAATAAGAAGTGTAATTTGATTTCAGCTGATTTTACAGCCCAGCGCTAAGATATACATATTACCCACTCCCACGATGCGAGCCAGTCTCCTCCAAGTAGCCACCAGGGTTTTGAAGAGTCTGGGTGACAAGGTAGTGCCTACTAGGTCACCACCAGGTTTATGTAGAGGCAGGGTGGTGAGACAGTCTCTTCTAGTTAACGAGCAGTGATCTGGGGTGGCAGGATGGTAAGGTACAATCTTCCATTGCCACGTCTAATGTGGCAGGGTGGAGCGGTAGTGTCTTCCAGATCATCAGCAGAGGTCTGGGGGGCAGACTGGTGAGGTACTGTCTTCCAGTTGACCACCAGGGGTCTGGAGAGGTAGGGTGGTGAGGCATTTCACCACCAGGAGTCTGGAGAGGCAGGGTGGTGAGGCATTTCACCACCAGGGGTCTGGAGAGGCTGGATGGCAAAAATAATTAAGAAGAAAAAATATGTACAGAAAAGAAGAATACCAAAAACAATAGCCACAAGAATGTGGTCAACAAGAACAACAGATAATAAAAATTATGAGGACAATAAGAACAACAATAATTACAGGTAAAACAAGAACAACAAGGACATGTACATCACGGGCAGCAAGAGTAACAAGGACACGTATAACAAGAACAGCAAGAGTAACAAGGGAACAGACAAAGCAACTGGAACAATACGAAAAAAAATAATTAAAATATTTTTAACAAAAGTTTACAGAATGTTTCCCTGACCACAAAACACTGAGTGAGTGGCAATCATAGAATTTCCATTGTTTTACCACTTGCAGGGTGCAATTCTGATGATAATGTTCCTGCAAGCTGTCTGTGTAGCCCGAGGACACACCTCATTCTTATATTCTAAAAGCCTAAATAAATGTTATGGCTGCAGAAAAAAAATCATCGGGTTAAGAGTTTCAATTCTTTGTGCCGGCAGCCAGACTGAAGTAATCTAACTGCAGCCTAATGACGGAGTTAAATTCCTGTTGTCTCTCTCATCTTTGGCTTTTAATTATCCTAAAATAATTTTCAATTCATTCCATATCTCTACCCTCTGTGAAGACCATTCTAGTATCCTTACACTACCTCTTCTTTCTTAGTTTTTTCTTCTTCTTTTGCTATGGTCTCATTTTCTGCATATTGATAATACTAGGAAATTTTCCTCATAAATTCTTTCGTAAAGACTAGCTTTTTCCTCATTTCCCCCATTCATATATGTAATAACCATTGTCACCTTAGAGTTTCTCAGTTTCATTTAGGTGATAAAGCTTTTGTCAATGATAGATCCCTCCCTCTTAATCCTTTATTACTTTATCACACCATTTATGTTTTGCATGTGGCCGGTTTTTTCTATTGAATGGTATTTATCCACATTAACTTCCATTATCCATCTATCACTCCACTTGAAGATTCCATCCAATTCTTCCTTCAGGGACAAACAGTAATTTTTATTTGTTATCCTGCAAGGGATTTTTCATCATCATTAAACACATTCACAAAATTTTGTGTTCCTTCTGGCAAGTCATTTACATAAATTAGAAATTTCATGAGTTGAAGCACCGTGTATGTTCGTGTGTATTCATTTGTTTGTGGTTGCAGGGGTCAAGTCTCAGCTCCTGGCCCTGCGTGTATGTGTGTGTGTGTGTGCGTAAGTGTGTGTGTCTTCATGCTTGTGTGAAAAATGAATATTCATAATTGCCTGTGTCACTATAAGAGCAGAACAATGTTCGTAGTGTTATTTCTTCCGTAATTAACCCAACATAAAATAAATTGTAACCTTCCACTTTCTGGGTCACTGAATTACCTCATTTCTAGTATCCGTTCGGCTCCGTTTTCTTTTTTCTTCCCAATTTATAGATTTATACTATTTTATCGCTGCTTTAAACGTACTAAGAAACTTTCTTCATCTAATCTTCCTCATCCTTTTTAAAACCTATTCGTAGTTATACTGTTTCCTGTTTTTCTTCTATCAGTCAACGAGGCTTTTCATTATAATTGTAATATTATTATTTAGCCTTGGGTGCAGTTTTATAGCTCTTCTTATCCACATTTCTTATTTAGGTTTGGATAATTATGGCATAACATACTTTATAAACAGTTTTTAGAATGTTTTTCTACATACACATAACAATTTTGCATTTCAAAACTAAGAGTATTGGAATTTCTCTCGTTTTCGATTGTGATAAAGAGACACGTTTAGCAAAAGGAGATCTTTCATTATTGCGATGTTTCTCCTACAAGATAAATTTTGTAGGCGAAACGTTGCAATAATAAATGATCTCCAGTTGTTGTACGTATCTTATTCAATCACTTATTGTCTTGCAGTCGTACCCTAGCCCCAGTTTTATTTATATGATCTTCCAGTGAAAATCTACAAGGTAAATACTCGTAGGTCCCTCTTTCTATCATGCACTTTCTATATTACGTTGCACAAGCTTTCTATATTGCGCTCTCTGTATTATACTGCACAATCTGCAGCCTATATTATATACATATTTTTTGGTCGCTTAATTTCGCTTCTCCCATCCCTTTTATACAGCATGTATTTCCATTAGACTCTCTCGCCTATTCCTTCCTACTTTTAGTCAACTATTCTAAGTAATCATGCAGGGATTTATTGTCATTTTTTATTATTTACTTGGGATAATATTTTTCCTATCATCTGCAAACTTTATCCTACAGTTTTCATTCCTTGTGGATAGAGAGATTTACCCAAATTAAAAACACAATCGGGTCAAGTACCAATCCATGTGTGTCTGTGTCTGTTAGTGTATGCTTCTTTCTACCTGTCTACCTGTCTGCCTGGGAAATGCACGTTTATGTTTCTGGATTCTTCTCTTATGGAAGTGCGATGTTTCTCCCATATAATTAGCTTTTTTATGTAAAGGATGATGTAGACGCCCAGTCTAATATCGCTCATCGCTGCGAGTGTCTGCTCAGGTGATGTTCCGAATTGTTTTGATCTTTTGTAAGCGACGCCACAGCTGCCTGAGCTAAGTGTGAGGAAGATGGTGGTGGCTTGGCTGCCCGTCTGGTGAATGAAGCGTCTTCGGTCAGGTTCACTCACTTCCACGGTGTCTGCGAGTCAGGTTTAGCTCTCCAGTCTTAACAACGAATGATCAAATGCCAGGAATATCTCAGTTTCGGACATGAGGTAAGGATAAAACCGCAGAGTAATCTTTTACTGTACCAAAGTTTCGATCTATGAAAAAAAAATATGATAAAGCTCTAAATAAAGCGAAACGTCTGTCACAATAAAGGCTTGTTTTGCCCTTGTGGCTTTTTTTCGTTACTATTGGTCATGTGCCTTTGTACCTGTTTTAGTGAATGTTAATGGCAAATACATCGTCTAGGAACTCCTGATTACCGGGAATGTTTACGGTCAGTACTGACGTCTTCCTCGAGGACCTTCTTCTTGTAGCAAGTATAAAAGCTTAGATAAAACCCTAAAGGGTGCAATGACTGGTATTGTTGTCGTGGTGTGACCAGATGATATACAACTTCGTTTTAGTGAGGTTTCTGTACTACTTTAACGTCCTGGCGATTAGGGACGGAGGATGGAGCCTCAACCACTCTATACGCTGAACGAGTCGTATGGGTTTAGTGCTTCTCATAAAATTTTTTTTTATTGGGAAAGTACAAGGAATGTGTGTTAAGATTTTTTTTTTATTAATTTAATAATGACAGTTTTTCTTCAGAATAAATTGAAAAGACAGCCACAGAGTTATATTCGGTCTGTAAAAGAAAATGTAGATTGAAACGTCTGTGGGTGATTACCAGTGTGGTCGACACGGCGCAACTAAACGACCGTGGTGGCGATGATGTCTGCATACGGGGCTATCCTCTAGCGGTGCCTTGAAGACATTATACGGAGCCACACTCATCGGGGAACCCGCTATCTTACCGCCTTTCTGCCGGTCGAAGCTGTTGCTGAAGGTTAAAAAAAATCATTAAAGTGAATTCATATTTCCACTAAGTCGATGTAATCGCTGTAGAGCGAAGGTAATTTCGTTGCTGCTGTGTGTAATTCCTCCCCCGGGTAACCTGATGGCCTTGTCCGGTCAGACCTCGGTTAAGAGGGAGGTCACGTCCACACTGGCTAGTTTTTAATTCCTAGCGGACACTGCACTAATCCTATTCAAGAGATCTGCGGAATGTCTGAGGTGGGCATCTCTAATTGACCGTAGTAGCTTGGACAAACACATGTCTAGCAGACCTGCTAACCTGTGCGAGGCGCTACTATGCCTAGGTGATGGATTACAGGGGTTGTGTGTGTGTGTGTGTGTGTGTGTGTGTGTGTGTGTGTGTGGGGTGTGTGTGTGTGTGTGTGTGTGTGTGTGTGTGTGTGTGTGTGTGTGTGTGGGTGTGTGTGTGTGTGGGGTGTGTGTGTGTGTGTGTGTGTGTGTGTGTGTGTGTGTGTGTGTGTGTGTGTATGTGTGTGTTTCAGGAAATCAAAATATGATTGAGACTATCACTGAATTTTCCTCGTAATCGAGATCTAAAATTAAATTGAACTAATGGACAATATGACTTTGAGGGTTATAAGAAGAGAAGCACCATGAAAGTTTCTGGGTGGTACGATGAGAGAGTTGGTGCCGCTGGTGCAGTCATGGAGGTGCTGGTTATAAAACCTTTTTATCATAAGCTCTGTGGTTAGTGTTGGGCTGTTGTAAGCATGAATCATACTTATTCTATTTATTCACTGAGTCTTTCATGAATCATTAACCTGAGATTACACACACACACACACACACACTATGGCATGGTAAGAGTATCTTACATTTTATTTGGCGTGTGTCACACACCCATATAAACATGCCTCCTGAACAGCAAACCAGGTGTTATGGGTATAACGAGCAGGGGCCCCGTGGTGTGTGTTTGTGTGTCTGTGATAGAATGTCCTTATCCATAGCTAGATGTGGATAAGGGCACTCATGCGCAGTTCAGGACATAGAAATATTTCAGTACGAGCTCTTGGCTTCATCATTCCTCAATGCTGAAGTCACTCGCGGCGTAACATTTTCATTAATAAATGCCCTGAACTGTAAGTAAGCGTCCTCATCCACAGCTTCTCCTAACATTTACGACAGCAAGCTTCATTTTACTAGGATCTAACTCTGCGCAGAAGAGCGAAGCTGCACGCTGCTGGTGTACTTCGCTGTTTTTAAAAAATGATGCTGTGAAGGCTGGGGAAGTGGTAGCTGAGTAATTGGTGAGGGGAGAGAGCCGACAGAGATGAGTCAGGAGCGAGGTAGGGGTGAGGTGATGTGAGAATAAAGAGGTAGGTGAAAAATTGGGTCAGGGAGTGTGGTACAGGGCGCGAGGTTGCGAGAGAGGGAGATAATGAGAGACAGAGAGAAGAGGAGAGGTTAAGTAATGAAGGTGACGTAAGTGAGACAGGTAAGGTGAACGAGGTGAGGTAAGAGGGACAAGTAAGGTGAGGGAGGTGAAGTAAGGGATACAGATAAGAGTACTGAGGTACAGAGGTACTTCTGACGTACCTACAACAAACCATTGATTCATTACACCGGTGGCCAGCTTCTCCTTGTCCCAAGCGGGCCACTTAGGCCATCCACTCTTCTGGACCACACTCGCCCTTCTGGTCCCCTACATCAGGGGCCAAAGTGCATGATGTGCCTGTACTGCTGATTACACACTTACTGCTCTTCCTCGTGCTTCTCAGAGGGTTCATGATGATATATTAAACGAGCTTACCCAACGCTATGCCTTGATGGAGCCATCCCTTGATGCTGCTGGAGGAGCTCTTGATCCTTGGAATTGAAGCTACAATATCCTGATTGTTTTATGATCACTTAAGAGTCGAATGCTTTCCAATGAATAGATTATTAAATTTCATTGGATCAAGAGACCATTACCAGCATCAAGGCCCTTGAAGAGTCGCCCTTTAGGAGAATAATGAAGAAGGACGTACGGAATAGATGCGTCTTATCACCTTGCTCACTGTGTTATCAATTAGCTCATTGTGTTATTACTTAGCTCATTGTGTTATCACCTATCCCAGTGTGTTATCACGCAGCCCAATGTGTTATCACCTAGCCCAGTGTGTTATGACGTAGCCCAGTGTGTTATCACGTAGCCCAGTGTGTTATCACGTAGCCCAGTGTGTTATCATGTAGCCCAGTGTGTTATCACGTAGCCCAGTGTGTTATCACGTAGCCCAGTGTGTTATCACGTAGCCCAGTGTGTTATCACGTAGCCCAGTGTGTTATCACGTAGCCCAGTGTGTTATCACCTAGCCCAGTGTGTTATCACCTAGCTTAGTGTGTTATCACCTAGCCCAGTGTGTTATCACCTAGCCCAGTGTGTTATCACGTAGCCCAGTGTGTTATCACGTAGCCCAGTGTGTTATCACCTAGCCCAGTGTGTTATCACCTAGCCCAGTGTGTTATCACCTAGCTTAGTGTGCACTAGCCCAGTGTGCACTAACCCAGGGTGCACCTTTCACAACGATAAGCTCTTGAGCTGTCTTCCTGATGTCTGGTTGGGTGCCTTATAAGTAGATTTACTGCATGTCACACTAAATCCTAGGATTGTTTTTGTTATGACTCTCTCTGGTCTGCCCCATGTCTGTGCTGCCCCATGTCTGTGCTGCCCCATGTCTGTGCTGCCCCATGTCTGTGCTGCCCCATGTCTGTGCTGCCCTGACCTTGATCAAGTGCTCACCGAAGTACCTGGGAATTATTTCCTCTGTGATCTCTCGCTCAGAAGTAAACAGGTTTGATCTGAGGATATGTAGAGTGGTTTCAATTCCTCGGATCAGGAGCCAGCACCAAGGCAGCCCTTGTAGAGCAAGGGGTATGCAAATCTGCCAGTGTGAGACTATGTAAAATCGACGTAAATAAAATTAAATAGAAAAAAAATAAATATACGTAATGAGAAGAGAGATGGTAGTGTAACTCTTCCGGGGAGGTTCCTTGAAGTTGGTGAGAGGCTCTTGATCCAAGGAACTGGACTTGTGCTTCCCTTCCTTGGGCCAAATCTGATTGCTTCCCATTCCCCAGGAGCTGTATGGCCCCTGTGGGTTTAGTGCTTCCCTTTAAATATAAGAGTAATTATTCTAGTGAAAATTAAATATTGTCAAATGCTTGAGTATTTTTTTTTTACTTGATGGAGGTAAAACATTTTGTTTTGAAATGTTCACTTTGCTCTCTTCTGAAGCACCAACATAAATGTTCACTTTGCTCTCTATTGAAGCACCAACGTAAATGTTTACTCTGCTCTCTTCTGAAGCACCAACATAAATGTTTACTCTGCTCTCTTCTGAAGCACCAACATAAATGTTTACTCTGCTCTCTTCTGAAGCACCAACATAAATGTTTACTCTGCTCTCTTCTGAAGCACCAACATAAATGTTTACTCTGCTCTCTTCTGAAGCACCAACATAAATGTTTACTTCGCTCTCTTCTGAAGCACCAACATAAATGTTCACTCTGCTCTCTTCTGAAGCACCAACATAAATGTTCACTTTGCTCTCTTCTGAAGCACCAACATAAATGCACATACAATGTGCGGTTTTCAGCTCACCATTTTAATAACCCACAGTATTTCACTGTTGCTAAGACAGTCAATGAGTGACTGTTTAACGATCTTTAAACAGTGGTTATCCGACATAGATACTTCTGATGTATGAGACACTTGAGCAACACGGGTATCTTCACTGTGCACACGTTTCGCCAACCAGTGGCTTCCTCAGTAAAATACAGATGAGAGTGGTGGAAGATCAGAAGGAGTTTGAGGTAATCAGTCCCCTCAACCTGGAGTCGAAGTCTTCGGTCCATCAATCTTATATACCGCAGACAGGTGAAGTGAAGCAGTCTTAGGCGGCGTCACCATGGACAAATCCACAGGTGGAAGTCGGTCTTGCCTAATATATGTTAGGCAAGCGCAGAATTCCCTGTGTCAAGAGCCTAAGATGTTACTGTGTCTGGCAGGAATTATTAGATAAGTTGATGAATGAGACACCTGTACAACACCTGAGAATCTTTACTGAGGATACGTATCGCCAGCCCCATTGGCATCCCCAGAAGGATCCTTTCGCTATTCCAACGTTTTTTTCTGTATTGGACTGAGGAAATCATTGGCTGGCGGAACGTCACCGCCATGAAGATACCCAAGTGTTGTATAAGTGACTCATTCGTCAATTTTCTTAACCATTTTTCTAACATAGATACTTCTAGTGTGCTCAGTTCTTCTCGTTTACTGTTCTCTCTTTAGGACCTTTTATCGCATTTAACATATATTTCATTTAGGCTTTTATGGTATGTTATATTTGGTTAATTTTTAGTGTTAGAATACAGTCTAATTTAATCTAACCTAACCTAACGTAGTAATAATGGTAGAATTATTGACAAAATGTTGGGTAAATGGACACGGATGCAACTAATGCGACATTTTATTGTGACAACGTTTCGCTCTCTAGTACTTGACAAAGATCCTGGAGAGCGAAACGTTGCCACACTCAAATGTTATATTAGTTGCATCTGTGTCCATTTACCTAACCTAATCTAATTTAGCCCAACCAAACTTAACCTAACCTATCCTAACTTAACCTAACCTAACCAAACCTAATCTACCCTAACTTAACCTAACCTAACCTAACTTAACCCTAACTTAATCTAGCCTAACCAAAATAACGTGAATCGGAACATTTGCTGCAGTGTGTGAGAAATTCACGCAGAATTTACGAGAAAAGGTTGAAGGTTTACGGTCACCAGGAGATACATCACACTGACTCTAATTGCAATACACCTGAACTGTTCATCCTTTTCTCGTTATTTGTTGACTCTTCCGCTTCGGCAGTGCCGAAGAGCCCTCACGGCCGTAGTGGCTGCGATAATGATTGTGTTTTTTTCTTTGCGTTCTCTTCCACTACATCGGCAGTTCTTCACCCCTTCCCCCACACCTAGGCAGGGCGACCCAGGTGAAACAACCAACACGATGACCATCATTCATTCAACAGCCGTCTGGCCAGAAATATCCGGAGATCACTGATGAGCTGCAAAATCCATATATTATTATTATTATTATTATTATTATTATTATTATTATTTATTAGTATTATTATTACCAATTTATTATTACTAATTTATTATTTACTATTTTATTATTTATTGTTTTATTATTATTATTACTATTAATTATTATTAGTAATTATAACAACTGCTGTAGTATTTATGGTATAACTTATTTTGGTTCTCACATTAGGTGAATTATTTTCGCGATTACTGAAATGAGTATAAAGCCTCCGCCTCTCCTTCCACACCTAGATATAATAATAATAATAATAATAATAATAATAATAATAATAATAATAATAATAATAATAATAATAATAATAATAATAATAATAATAATAATAATGATAATAATAATAATAATAATAATGATAATAATAATAATAATAATAATAATAATAATAATAATATCATCAACAACAATAATAATAATAATAATAATAATATCATCAACAACAATAATAACAAAAACAAGAATGACATCAAGAACAATAAAAAAAAGTAAAATAGACGCCATGTAGCTACTGAAGAGAGAGAGAGAGAGAGAGAGAGAGAGAGAGAGAGAGAGAGAGCTCACACATGCCATACAGGTTAATAACGTCGGCGATGAAAGAGAAAAAAATAAACAACGAATCCCTTTTGTTCATTTTTACTTCAGGAACCGAAAAAAAAAATAAACAATAAAACTGTCACTCTAAACCCGACTTTGACAAGAGTTAGGACTAGTTCTGAACGTCAGTTCAGAACGAGTGGGCAGCCCTGGTCGGCCCTGGGGGCAAAATCATGTGATCGAAGCCATAACTAGGTCGTAAGTATTCCTCGGTCGCGTGTAGTTAGCGTCAATGCTAATCACCCGATCGGGGCAATTAGGTGAGCACCGGAAAGTTATCACCTTCCTATCAAGACTCAAGCTGGGAACGTTAAGTTATGCCTCAATTTTAAGTGATTGGCGCAGTGGGCCAGTGGTGAGACGCCGTGACGTCATAATTATCATCGATATCCATACACCCTTCCTTTACACCTCTTCTTTCTTCCTTGTTCCCCTTTCCTCTCTTCCCCTCGCCACCTTCCCTCCTAATCCTCTCCTCCCTCTCCCTCTTCCTCCTCTTCTACTTTTCCTCTTGTCCTCTACTTCTTTCCCTCTTACCCCTTTCCTCGCTTCCCTTGTTCCTCTTCTCCCTTTCCTCTTCCCCTCCCCTCCTCTCCCTTCCCCTTTCCCCTTCTTCTCCCTTCCCTCTTCCACTCTCATACCTTCCCTCTCTCCATTTCATCCCTTCCCTCTTCCCTTTCTCCACCCTTCCCTCTTATCCCTCTCCTACCTTCCCCATTTTCCCTCTCCTCTCCTCCCTTCCATCTACCACTTTCCTACCTTCAGTCATTCCCCTCTCCTTCCCTCTTCCCCTCTCCTTCCCTCTTCCCCTCTCCTGTATCACCAGCCACACACACACACACACACACACACACACACACACACACACAGAGCTGGCATGAGTCAGGGTTAACTCAGTTAATTCAATATAGATTATTGTGCGTAAGAAATTTGCGCATCGTACTTATTTCCAGTGAAACACAATGTTTCATATTGTTATAAATCTACGAAATTCAGAGAGCTAAACGTTTCTTTTATTACAGTCGTGTCAGATGCGGTTGAAGCTCCAGGCAAATTTCGCGGTTTGCTAAATGTGAGGACTTACTAGAGATTTTATGGAGCTGCAACTGTGCACTCTCCCTCTGTTATTATCCAATTTCAGTGGTGCATAAAAGATGGGAATTGCCGGTTCTTTCTCGTCCTGTTGGTAATCCTGCACATTATGCGGTATTAGTGAGTAGTTTCGTCTTGGGTGAGCGACAAACCCGTCTTCTTTCTTTATCGTGCCTCCCCGGTTTATTTAAAATATTTCGTGAATGTTGTTGAAACATTGTTCTTTCTGCTAGTCAGTGGAGATAAATGTTTTTTTTTCTTTATGGATGTAATAATATATACGTCAGTTGCTAAGTTATTGCTGCGTGTCTGTGAATAGGAATTTTGACTGTTTCATTCAACTCGGTGAAAAGAGGCACTTGCAGAGAGAGGAATGCAGTTCTCGCGTGCTTAGGCCTGCATTGACACCAACATATAGTACATAAACGGACGTCTACTTCTCAGTGTAGACCTGAGGGTCTTTAGTAGCCAGGAGATGAATAAGAATGATGTCTGTTATATATGTAATTAAAACCACATTTGTTTTAAAATAGTATAACAATAATAATAATAATAATAATAACAATGGAATGGATACGCCTACACACACACACACACACACACACACACACACACACACACACACACAAAACACACACACACACACACACACACACACACAGGAGCTGAGTCTCGACCCCTGCAACCACAATTAGGTGAGTACACACACACTCATCAATACCAAGTCAGATCATTACAGACACTTTCATTAACCTTAGCTCAGACATCACCAAAAGAGAAAACATCAGAGACTCACTACCCACAATATAAATTATGCAATAAGTAAACAGACCGCGGTTCCATTGATCGTCACCACCACCACAATCACCACCACCGCTACCACCATCACCATTATCACCACCATCACCACCGCTACCACCTTCAAAACCAACACTACTACACTCTCGGTTACTAGCACCACCAGCATTAACAACCATTATCACCGTTACCAGCGCTACTAGTAATATCACCAACATCACCACCACTACCACTGGCCCAGTGGGTAAAGCTCTCGCTTCACGCACGAAGGGGCCGGGTTCAATTCCCGGTGGGGCAGAAACATTTCGAAGTGTTTCCTTACACACACACACACACACACACACATACATACAACAGGCCTAGTGTCTAATTGACATGTGCCTAGGACAAAATGGTAACTAACTAGGATCACTGTCATTACTATCACAATCACTACCACCACCCCTATTACCACCATCACCATCAATACCACCACCACCACCAACCATCTCAATTATTAACACCACCACCAACACCACCACCATCACCACCAAACATCACAGCTATTACCACCACCACCATCACTGTCACCAACCACCAACACCACCACCACCACCTACCATCACAGCTATTACCACCATCAGACCATCGTGAGGAGGAAGAGAAGGCGAGTGTGTTATCCGGGGCAGAGATCAACAACGTAAATGACAAATTTGATTCACTAATAAAGGAAGTCTGTGGCTGTTTCTACAACACATCACTGTGATGGTACACGCAGCAACACATGGTACTGCAAGAGCCAGCACATCACTGTGATGGTACACACAGCAACACATGGTGCGAAACACAGTGTGATAAATGGTGTGATACATAGAATGATGCAAAGAGAGATACAGAAAACTTACTGACAAGTTTCAAGACAGTAGGTGTTAGCCGACAGAAAAAAAAAAAACATTGCGAAATATGGAGCATTTTCATTTTATATAAATGTTAATTTTTTTTCTATTTTTTCCCTTAAAAAAGCAAGTTTAATTTAAATTATAATAAATTATTTTCCAAACACTATTATTACCTCTTGTAGCTCAGTATAAACACCTGCAGACAGTACGCATAGCAAAATAATAAACTTATTATATATTACGGCCAATGTTTTCATCATTGCATGAAAAAAATTGAGGTTTGTGCCTCAAGGTCGTGCCTTGATGCTTGTGAAGGTCTCTTTGGCCATGGAATTGGATCATACGTGATTATCTCTCGTAGTGTGAACACCATATTTGTCTAGACCTCCCCGCACACATCTTCGGCAGTCCTTCGCCAGGGAATATTTCTATGCGCTCGGGATGGAATTCACTGAAGTCGAGAACACTATGATAGCTGGAGTATTACGTGTGACTGGGAGATCTAATTACTGTAAGTCATGTCAGGTAAATTCGGAGGTCAGGGTACCGGATAATTCAGCCCCACCCGATCAAAGGAAAATATTGAAGTTATCTATACCAACATCCGAAGTGTGATCTTGAAGTCGCAATAAATGTATATTCGCTTTTCGAGAACCCCGACATTATCACTGCAGGCCAGAGATTATTTCAAAGACCGATATTTATGAAAATAAGACACACATGCATGAATAAGACACAAGTGCACAGATACGACATAAGTGGGAGAAACGTTTCAGTAATAAATGTCCTAGTACTGCACTTGTTATATTTACGTCATTACTCTAACCGAAACGCCTCTGTTAGTTGGCTTCCTGTATGCATTAAAGGTTACTATTTCCACGTCCGTGTTTAAAAGGACATCATCTAGAAATGGGAGTTGGTTGTTGCTCTCTTCCTCGTTCGGAAATTTATGAAAAACACACACACAGTGAGTAGCACTGACTGGAGTCACTTCTGAGTATCTGAGTGTAAAAAGTGGAATACCTCAGTGATCACCACCAATAGGGTACTTCAAGACAGTGTTACGAGTGGAGTACCTCAAAACTGAGTGTTGCAAGTGGGGTACCTCAAGACTGGGTGTTGCAAGTGGGGTACCTCAAGACTGAGTGTTGCAAGTGGGGTACCTGGCTCACTATCAGTTTGAAGCAAGTACTTTCCAAGAATATCCTGCCAAAACTGGGTGTGCCTTATATGCTCGTACACCTTATTTGCTGGAAAATACTGTATATAGTACACGTATTAAATAAAGAAACACCCTGTACATGTATTCATACACATTGACTCACCCCCAGAGATGTGCAAAGACAAAAAAAAAAAACATGAAATAAACGCTGAAAAATGAAAAGAAGAGAAGAATCAGCAGAGGACAATAGCACCACACCCAACAAGACACTGATTAACTAGTTATAACAGAGAGGAAAGCATCTCTACACTGCAGGTATCTTCCAGAAGTTCCTAAGATGATGGCGGAGGTGAATGATAAACAACAGAAACGTCGTTGGGAAATTTTCTGACTGCAAACTAGAACCTTTAAGATGGACTACCCATGAAGCTGGCATCCTGTTACAGACACCTAATAATAAGCAACTTTAGTACCATAAATATTAATATTATTTTTCCAGCTGAGAAAATGTCTGAGAACGTGCTTTGTGTTGTGTATCCTTGACTTTCCTCCCGCCCTCTTGCCTCTCTCATCTCTCCTGTCTCAGGAAGGATAAACATACGTGTAGTATTCCTGTTCAACTCCAGCACTGAGTTTACTCCCTCACCTCAAATTCTGTTGGAGAGCCAGAACATTCTCAACACCCTCAGCGATTGGAGTGGTGCCAAAGAAGTGACTGGTATGCATTTACTATAAATTTAGCATTGTATCACCCATAATGGCAGCTGCTGATACCAAGAAGTACCGACAGTATTCACAAAAAAAAAATATCAGTACCTTTGTAGATGCTCATCAGATGTATCTTTCCAATTAATATCAACAGTTTCAGTTAAATCTTAAATTTTTCAGAATTAAAATAGTATTACATATTTTTCATGAAATCATAATTATTATTATTATTATTATTATTATTATTATTATTATTATTATTATTATTATTATTATTATTATTATTCGTAGTACTATTGGTTAAAGCACTACTAATTAAATTATTTTCATGTAATAAATGTTTGAGGGGTCGATGAGCTGAAAAGTTTGGGAATCCCTGTCCTAAACTAACAAGGTTTGCCATGCTCTCTCTCTCTCTCTCTCTCTCTCTCTCTCTCTCTCTCTCTCTCTCTCTCTCTCTCACTCTCTCACGCATACGCAACGTGTTCTACACACGCACAAATCTTTGCAAACAGGACAACTGCTAGAGATGTGGACGATTGCAAATGTAGTTCCATTTTAAGAAAGGAGACTGACAGGCAGCATTAAATTACACAACAGTGTCACTGACGTGTATAGTATGTAAAGTCATGGAGAAGATTAACAGGAGAAGAGCGGTGAAGCACCTGGAGAGGAGTGCGCCCATACACGACAACCAGCACGGCTTCAGGGATGGAGAATCTTGTGTCACAAACCTACTGGAGTTCTACGACAAATTAACAGAAGACAGGGGAGAGAAAGATGGGTAGATTGCAGTTTCTTGGACTGTAAGAACACTTTTGACACAGTACCACACAAGAGACTGGTACAAAAGCTAGAGGAGCGTGGAGGAATAACAAAAAAGAACTGCAATGGGTCAGGGAATATCTGACAGGAAGGAAACTGCCAGTGATGGTACGTGACGAGGTGCAGGAATGGGTGCATATGTCGAGTGGGGTTCCACAAGGGTCAGTCCCAGGGCCGGTGCTGTTATTTTGTATACATGAATGCCATGACAGAAGGGATAGAGTCAGAGGTGTCCTTGTTCACAGACAACGTGAAAATAATGAGAAAAATACAAACGGACGAGGATCAGAAATGTCTACAAGGGGATCTGGACAGGATTTAAGCCTGGTCCGAAAAATGGCTCCTAGAGTTTAACCCTATCAAATGCAAGATTATGAAGCTTTGGGAAGGACAAAGAAGACCACAGACGAGTACAAGCTCGGGGGTCAAAGGTTGCAAACTTCACTCAAGGAGAAGGATCTTGGGATATTATAGCGGGCACATCAACCAAAAAACTGTTGCAACATTTGGCCGTCTAGTAAACCTAAGTAAACCTAAATACACGGTGTACGTCAGACTCATATTGGAGTATGCAGCACCAGTATGGAACCCACATTTGGTCAAGCGCGTCAAGGAATTAGAGAAAGTGCAAAGGTTTGCAACAAGACTAGTCCCGGAGCTAAGGGGTATGTCTTATGAGGAGTGGAAAAGTGAACTCAACCTGATGATACTGGAGAACAGGAACAATGGGATACAACTGAAAGTTGAAACTCAAAAGAGTCATAGGGATTCACGAAATCGTAATGACACGATTGTAAACAAACCATACCACGGGTGGGGTTCGAATCCGCGATCAGAGAGTCTCAAAACTCCAGACCGTCGCGTAAGCCACTGGGCCAGCTAGCTTCATTAAGATTCATCCAACTAGGTATATTTCTACACCATAGGAAGGCCATGCTAGCGAGAGATTCGTCTGTAAAAACTTGCATTTGTGGACACAGTGGTGCTTATGCTAACCATCCTATGGTGTAGAAATATACTTAGTTGGATGAATCTTATTGTAGCCAGCTGGTCCAGTGGCTTACGCAACGGTCTCGAGTTTTGAGACTCTAATCGTGGGTTCGAACCCCACCCGTGGTATGGTTTGGGGAGTCATAGGGATGTTAGGAAGTATTTCTTCAGCCTTAGGGTTCTCGGGAAGTGGAACTACCTGGAGAGTGAAGTAGTAGAGGCGGGATTCATACATAGTTTTAAGAAGAGGTACTACAATGCTCTTGGAGCAGGGAGAGAGTGGACTTAGTAACTACCAGCAACGAGGCGGGGCCAGGAGCTGTGAATCAACCCTTGCAACCACATATATGTGAGTACATAAGCAACACACACACACACACACCTAACAATGCAAGGCAGAAAATAGAAATTAAAAATAAAGTGATTGTTGGAATCTTATCACCAGCAGAGCTGGTTCCGAATTTAATTGAAATATTAGCACATAGAGCATATTAATCGTCAGTAAGCAGTAGACTCATTAGGCGTGCGTCATGTAGCATGTTATACTGTAGTCCTGTTGCCCATATATATGAATGCTAAATAGAACGTAGCGTGATTAATACTAATAAGCTTGTAGAGAGAGAGAGAGAGAGAGAGAGAGAGAGAGAGAGAGAGAGAGAGAGAGAAGAGAGAGAGAGAGAGAGAGAAAGAGAGAGAGAGAAAAGAGAGAGAGAGAAAGAGAGAGAAACTCTCGACTCAATGAATGAACGGTGTGTCTGTGTATGTGTCCGCTATAGGAGGATTGTCACTCTTCACTGCTGTCCATTAACAAGTGAGATGTGTGTACATTTCCGTGTATATACACCGATAGGTTTTAAAAACAATAATCCAACCAAGTATAATTTCGTACCCTAAATGCTGAATACAGAGTGAATATACGATAAACACCTGGGTGTATATACACCTGGGTGTATGTACACCTGGGTATATACACCTGGGTGTATGTACACCTGGGTATATACACTGGGTATATACACCTGGGTGTATGTACACCTGGGTATATACACCTGGGTGTATGTACACATGGGTATATACACTGGGTATATACACCTGGGTGTATGTACACCTGAGTATATACACTGGGTATATACACCTGGGTGTATATAGCCCTGCCTAGTTTTCCGTGTACTTAAGGAAATCAGATTTTATGAAATTTATTAAGAGATTAGCAGAATGTCACCCACACAGATTGAAATTTATTTAAAAATACTTCCAATTAAGACTCGCCGGGGTTTAGGGTTTGAAGCCGATCAGAGGAGGCATTTTCTAGTTACATCGAAAAAAATATTTAATCAAATTGTCATTATGAAATTTACACAGCTCAAAGTAAACACTGATTTTTCTTTTAATAAAAGAACGTTTGAAGCCGATCAGATGCGTCATTCTTCAGTTATTGGATGTAATTAAAGATCACTCTTCAGTATCATTGGCACATTGTGATTTGTGTCACCCAGTAACAGCACAAACCTTGTGTTCAGGAAACCACATCAGTGCTAGAAGTTTGAAGCCAATCAGAAAAGGCATTTTCTAGTTATGGCAATGATTCTAACAATTCCAAGTTTTTTTTTTTTAAACTCTTTTTACCATAATGATATTCATACCCGCTCACACATTAAACTTAATGGGCATCATACTGGACATAAGATGCAACATCAGCCATTACATATTGAAGCCGTTTAGACAAGGTAGATAGAAATTTATTTTAATATGATTATACGGGAATCAAATTTTCACATCATTTTACACATTAACTGGGAAAATGTGCATCTACACTCTTGAATTCCACTCTTCTCTGTCGTCGAATTACGTGGCATCTTTTTTTTTTTTAATATTTAAGCTGCCAGCTGAAGGTTTCGTGAGGTATCGGAGCCTATCCGTGATGAGGGGATGGGTTCAAGTCTGATCATAGGACACCAACACATGTCTGCTGGGCCAAGAATCTTAGCCTCGTTATCGTACACCAGAGTTAAAAATTGGAAGCCAGTCGGATGGGGCATTCCGGACTAAATTAGGTTAGGTTTGTTTTATTTAAGTTAACGTATATTTACCTGTATTTATGTACAATTACCCAACTACAACGAATGAGGTAAAGAATGAGTTTCCTAATTGCTCCTGGCAGAACTAATTACAATCCACTTAGCAACCCCTAATTAAATCTCGTTTAGTTTACCATTTTAAGGAGAATATTCCTTATGACAATTCCAAAAAGCAAGATCAAAAGTGAATATATATTTTTTAATTAATACTTGAAATTATAGAATTTATGGCTATTTATAAAATCATTTAAAAGTAATTTTATCACTGAGAGAACAAGGTAATGTTGCAGGAGGAAATACAATCGTGAATTCTTGGAAGGAATGGATAAATCTATCACTAAATTAAATATTAACACAATTTAAAATCCACTGTGTTAAATTAGGTAAGGTTTGTCAGGAAACAGGACAAGTGTTTCCTGACGCGGGTCTTAAGTGATGACCCGCCACTGGAGTTGTTGGTCACCCGACTGAAGCCAAGACACCCAGGGTATTCCTTACAAAATCTCGAGCCTGGCTTTTTCTTGCGAACGGTGAAAAAAAACAAAGTTGGATTATCGACTTCTCACTGATTTTACACAATTTACCAAACTTCATCACCACCGCACAATATATCGAACCCACCGATTTCATTTTCAAAATAAAATTATAATAGGCATGAAAATGCAAGATTCTGCATATAAAAACTGGAAAAATATAGTTTTATTTTTCCACAGTTATTTAGATGTCTAAAGTCTGCATCGATCCGAAATACATATAATATATCCTCCAGTTCATTCCATGTATTGGTCAACATACCCAGTGTAACTTGTGAAGCCATCATTTATTCTAGCAGTGACTGCTGTAATGTCAGCTGATGGTGTCCGGGGATACAATTCGTTACATGTCCCCCTACAGGAAGAGGTGTAAAGGCGTGATATCAGGGAAGAGTGAGTATCATTAGATGAAGCCATCACACCCAATACATCTGCCGAGTACTTCATGGTGCACTATCGCCTCAAGAAAACTGAATGTTCATCTTTTACCCTATGGGTGTACTATTTTTTTTTTTTAAATCGTAGAAGGATTTTGTGGACGTCTTGTGTTTTCAAGATTACATTATTTTTCTATGGGAATGCACTGAACAAATTTTGTTATTGTTATTAAATGCTAAAACGAGTGCCGAACGTGTATGGGTATCGTTATTTCAGCAATAAAGATACTTGTTGATATTACACACCATAAAATTACGTGTGGGTAATACAACAGCCCTGTGTTGATGCAGTCTTATTGTCCTTAGTGTAGACGGCTTTAAACCAAATAAATTAATCAACCAATCCTGCCATGTCACACAGAACACAACATTCACCACATCAAGCTGCACACCACACCACACTACCACATCATCACACCAGACTATACTGCACTCATATGTCTTACACCATCCCACACTATTCCCATACCACAAGACATTATCTCGCAATACCGGACAATATCACATTACTGCATCACATTACACTACCACACCATTATACAACATTATTAACCCACACCACCATACAATGCTAATACCACACTTCTACACCACACCATAATACACTAATATATCACACCATCTCCAATATACCACGCCATGCGCCACATCACACTGCTACACCACACCACCCTACTATGCTACCACGTCACATTACCCTGCCACATTAATACATCATATCACTCCATCACATTCACAGTTCATCACTCCCCGTGACACATAACTACCACATCACACATCACTCTACCACTACAAACAACACCTTTCTACCGCTAAAGCAACATGCTTCACCATTGCACTGCATCCACACTACCATAACACATGACCTCACCACCTGACCATAACACCACATAACACAACACGACAGTTACAACACCTCCACCACCGCAAACAATAAACCAAACCACGCGTCAAGCTATTACAACACGATTCACCACTACCACATCACAGCACACCATCACACCACGCGTCTCAATACCACAATGCACGCTAAAACCACATCATATCACAATACCTCACACAATAATACACAGTTCTCCCCCCCACACACACGAATCACGCCACACCCAACGCACCACCACAACCACACAAAACATCACACCATACCACAGTTGCACACCAGGGACACCACCACACCACAGAACCACATCGCACCCACACCACGACAACACACCACCACAGAACACTACACTACACAATCAGAACACAATACCACACCTGCCTCTGGACATAAAGTATGGAGCTCAGTCTTCTATTTCTCTGTTTCCTCCGCTCCAGCTGCCCCATGACCGGAAGTATTTGTCAGCCGTGGCCTGCTCCGCCGCCCATCTGTGCCGCCCACGGCCCGCCCTCCTGACACTCTTATACCTCCCCCTCACTTATTTAGCGCTTGGCAAAACTCCTGGAGAGTGAAACGTTGCAAATGCTTCCTTTTACCTTAACATATAGGATATTCTGCCAACATTATTATTATTATTATTATTAGTAGTAGTAGTATTAGTATTATACCCCCTTATACTAACTGACATCCTCCATCACACTGACATCCTCTTGTGATGTTGGTAAGGTTCTCTTTTCCTGGCTAAAACGTCTTTTTATCCACGTTTCAGGCATTTTCTAACATTTTCTAATTTACGTCTGTTTCCTGATAATTGCTGACGGCTAGGTACCTGGTGCTCCCAGATACCGGCTAATAGATGCTGACACTAGCTGATTCTGATACCAGCTGACACTCCCTACTATTGTCGATCTGTTCGTACCATTACTCACTGAGACCAGCTGTTGCCAGCTGCCGGAACTCGTTGTCAGTATTAGTCGATCTTTAAAGGAAATAGAGAGAGAACCAGAGAAACAAAAACACGCAGGCTCTCTCTCTCTCTCATTTTTCCTTTCTCTTTTTTCTCTCACTTTCTCTTTCTCTCACTCTCACTTTCTCTCTCCCTCTCTCCAAAGAGGAGTCCTTGAACGCGCTGTCATCAGAACCACCAACAACTTCAACAAGAACAACTTTTTTCTAAATTCAGCTGAACCTCTTGCTAGAAAACTTTAGTAAATTATGGAATCAAGGAAGTTCCATGCTTCTCTAGTAATCAATTTGCGATGAAGTAAAGAAAATGTAACAAAAAATCCTGGACTCTTACTTAAAAGATAAAGAATATAAACACAAACATGAACGATTTTCTTAACTGTTGCAAATAATGAAAAATTAGATGAAAAAATTAATGTGATTAAGAACTAACCAACGAGTATACGAAATCAACTGGTGAGCAGGAGTCTTGATCCTCGGCAGTAGCAGAAGGTAAGTTGGCAGCTAGAGAGACAGCTTTTGCTTACTTTTGACCTTTACCGGAATGTTAGAGATGAAAGTGCAGTTGGAGAAGGGAAAAAAGAATGGAAGCAGTAAAGAGAGAGTGTGGCTACGCACTTCCTAGTTGATAGGTATTAGACTGAGCGTTGAGTGAGCACTGCACGTAGTGAAGGTAGAGATGGCAGAATATTGACCTTCTATTCAACCACTGAATAGTGTGAACAAGAAGTTGGTAGGGTAGCTTGGCGCTACTTCTAAGTTGTGGAGACTTAGCAGCAGCTGGTTTACAGTGAGACAAGTGCAGCAGTAATTACTAAGTAGAATAACTGCTACTACACTTTGGGCCAGGTAGTCCTATCTTCCTAGTAATACAGGTGACCCAAGCTATATTTGACGGGCTGAGGAGAAGAAAGACAACAGTTATTCAAAAGCTAAGTATGAGAATGGACTTTATATACAGCCAAAGGTGAGGTATGAAAAATCTCGAAGAGCCCACTAGTAGAGCCCACTAGTAGAGCCCACTAGTAGAGCCCACTAGTAGAGGAACACTGCAGCAAGCCTACTCTCCCTTTTTAATGCACTTATAAATTACTTTCGCCTCTCCTAATTGATGCTTTAGTCTCTTATTCATTCACCTGGGATCGTTTCTATTTGACCTAATTTCTCTCTGGGATATATATATATATATATATATATATATATATATATATATATATATATATATATATATATATATATATATATATATATATATATATATATATATATATATATCTATATATATATACTTTGGACATTGTACATTACTATAAAAAAATGATATCTGCATATCATTTCGTTATTGTAAGTATGATTTTTGTCAACAGAATCATTAGGCAGATAAACCCAGATAGGTGTTCCCTAAGTTCATTGTGATCAGCAATTCTATTACAATTATCCTTAATTGTAATAGATTTGATCACTCGCGCCAAGCTCTTCAGTGATCTCTAGATTATTTACGAGAGTTTCCTTATTTTACAAAACCAGGTCGAGCAGATTATATTACCTCTTGAAGACATTTTACAAACTTCTTCAAAAAGCAGTCCTGAACTACTTCCAGGAAGTCATTGGACTCCAAAAAAAACCGGTCAGAAATGTCCAGTCAGTTTGACTAAAGTTTAAATACCTCACTACTAGTACCACGTTATCATGTCTTGAAGCCCTAAAAATTTCGTCCGAAAGAAGTCTCCCTCTGTCACTTTCTTAGTTTCTCTTGTCCTAGAAATTCTACAACACTTCCCTTCCCGTTATTCCCATCAACTTGGAACAATTTAAACCTTTAAATGCAAAAGGTCTTTGGCCTAGACACCAGGAGCACATCTGCATACATTTATAATTTATGTTTCATTTGTTGCTTAAACTGACTGGTATCTTATTTTCATTAATTAAAGTTACACTGACATGTCGCAGATTATTATAATCTATATTCAATAATAAGTGGACAATCAGTGTTCAAGAGAGTGAATATAAGGCTTATCACATTGCAATTAGCTTGATTATCATCTATGTTGCATGCCAAACTGCAAAAAGGGCGTAGTTAACAAGCCTAAGTCTGGCTACTAGACCATCGGTATATTGACATTGCAAGTTGTTCCGTAAATATGTTTATCTGCGTTCAACGTTTCGCTCATGAATCAAAAAATAATCCTTTTTCTTTAAAATCAAACATCTTGTTATCGTTATACCCAGGGAGAACCGGGGAGAACCGGGGAGAACCGGGGAGAACCGGGGAGAACCGGGGAGAACCACCGCTAAGTCTGTAAGGATGATACAGAGCCTTGGAAAATGGTAGGCAGTCAGTCCGGGGAAGGGCTGGATAACTTCAGTTCTCTGATCAAGTTCACCAACGGCAAGACACACTTTTTTCCTTGAAGGGAAACGTTGCCCCAAGAATGGCTTTTCATGCCACATGTATGTATCTCTCTTTTCATCCCTGTGGGCAGTACGCACTTTACGCACTTTACCCTAAGACTGTTGTATTATGATGTAAATGGATAAGAAAACGACAAATTGATAAGTGAGGCGCATGTGCAACACTTCGGCGTCTATATTGTGGAAACGTTTCGCCAGCCAGTGGCTCCTTCAGTCTAGTACAGAGACGAACGATTGAATATGAGAAGGATTTTGAGGTCATCAGTCCCTCAGCCTGCATATAATGTGTTCAGTCCATCAACCTTGATAAAAATACAGCATACGCAGGGAGAAGGAGCTTGTATACTGGAGACGGCGAGGCGAAGCAGTTGGAGGCAGCGTCACCAGTGGATAAAATCCACTTTTATTTTTCCTCTGTATTGGACTGATGAAGCTAATGGCTAAATCTGTTGTGCTAAAAACTCACGGGTTCAGCACTTCTTTAAGATAATTAAATCTGATGTATTTATTCCATAATTGTTTGTTTGTGACACTGTATATTTCTGGGTATGTGAGTGTTTATTTGTGGATAGGTGTGTATATATATTTGTATGTATTGGAGTATGTATGTTTGTACGACGTAATTATGTTTATCAGTAAATTTTAATTATGTAATATGTTTTACGTTTGCCTGTAATTCTTAACGTTGTAGCAGTAAAATAATTTACGTTGATGCTTATTTTGATAAAAGTATTGAATAACGAGAATAGTATTCAGAAAGATAGTGATAGTATCCGTCATCGGTAACTTCATAATAAAGATATAATAAGGAAAATATCAATAGCAACAGGGAAGAACCACAAATATAACGGCACTAATAGCAACAAAAACAGCCTCACGCAGCTAACAGTAGCAAATAGAAACGTATAACAACAACGTCTGTAATCTGATAACTACATTTCAATGCATCGACTTGTGGGAAAACAAGGTTCCACTCGGGATAATTAGCCGGATAATTGCTCAGCTTCTTCCTCTAATGACGTGATAGTTGTGTATGGAAGTGGCTAATTATTCCACATTAAGAGCCTTATCTATGCAGAAAATCTTCCATCACTGGGCGGAGATAACAAGGTTGTTGGGCGATTAGCGATGGTGTTAACAGCGGCTGTAGAAGCAGTTTGACAGTGTCATTGAAGCGATCTAATAGTGTGTTAACAGGGGTATAGTTCTGATCTAATAGCATGTTAACCACACAGACGTCGCTCTAACATGGCCATGTAAATAGGAGGTGAAAGAAATGCCAAGTACGTATTCATATATCTGTTAATGCTTGCGGTGATGATTGCCCTCGAGTCCCCGTCTCGACCCAGGCCTCCTAAATTTGGAAGGAAATATTGCAGAAATAATAGCTAATATTAAATGTACATGAAAGCAAAGTGTATGTTGGATGTTAAAATAAGAAGTTCGTAAGATTTATATGCAATATTATACGTTCATTAGTTACGTTGGTCTCCATCACCGTTGGCTTAAGAAGATTAAGTCTGGACTCATTATAAAAATATCCAGCTGTGGCTGACCTTGGACGTCTGTTTATCCAGCTTGGCACGAAGCGATCGGACATTTCCTGTGGGTTAACCATTTATGGTTAAACTTGTTTGTCTTCCTCACATGACTCGCGGAAGACGAGACGAATACAAAAACGTGAGGTAGGAGAGAGAGGTGGAGCTCTTGAGTTGCTGGACCGTTTTTAAACAAAATTGAGTACATCAGCAATGTGCTCCTACTCTATATGATGATTACATTGTGGAAGCAAAAGCTAGCCATGTTTCCCTGTCATATTAAATCAAACAGGGTGGTGTTTTGTATATCAAGTAATGATATTCGTCAGCCTGAGCTGGAAGGCTATGAAGATATCAAGCATACATCTGTTGGTACGGTAGCTACGGAAGCTTGGAAAGGGTCCGGAAGGTGCTGGGTCCCAATGATCATCTTTCCCAGGCCAGCCAGATGAATATTGACTGATGCTTGGGGCCACCCGCCTTGGATAATGAATACTTAGGTCTCATTATCTCCCTAAGGGACGTCATCCTGGGTAAAGTGAGTGCCCGGCCACTGATATTGACATGCAGACTGTGTCCCTGTGTTTGAGCTGTGTCTCCCCCAACAGTCCCATCGCCATTTCATCATCTTCGACCGTGTGTATGTTTGTGTGTGTGTGGGGGGTGGGGTGTATATACTCACCTAAATGTGGTTGCAGGGGTTGAGTCATAGCTGTGTGTGTGTGTTAACTCGAGTCTTAGCTCCTGGCCCCGCCTCTCACCTGCCTCCACTACTACATCGAGATCATTCCACTTCCTGACGACTCTGAGACTGATGCGAGTATTTTACTCCCGACATCTCTATGGCTCTGTCTTTAACCTCCATGTGTGTCCCCCGAGTACCTGATTTTTTTCGTCTCTCAAACAACTTGTCTGTCTACCCTTGTTAGTTCCCCCGAGTATTTTATATTTTGCTTTCACGTTTCTCTTGGTTCTTCTGTCCTCCATTATCGTTAGAGTCAGTTACTTTAACTTCTTGTAGCTCATACCTCGTTGCTTTGGAACAGAGCCTTGTTACATCTACCTTTGTCCCAGTTTCTTAACATGCTATTTCAAGAGTGGGTTTCATACTGCATTCTCCATGATGGGAGTAACAAATGTATAAAAACCCTGGAATGACTTGTTGATGTTCCTGAAGGTTACTCTAAGATTTGCCAGACGACCATTGGCTGCATTGGTTATTCGGTTGATGTGAACCTCTGGTGACATACCAGGTAGTATGGCCATCCGAAGCTCTTTCTCTCTGAGTGAAGTTGGCAGCCTCTGTATCCCCCGTCTTCTTGCCCCTTCCCTAATCTTTCTTAACATTGCTGGGGTCAAATTCAAGCAGCCGCTTATCCGACCAATCTTGCAGTATGTTCAGATCCTTATGGAACCTTTCCTTTTATTCCTCTGATTTTATTCGTCTCCTTACTAGTTTTATCTCGTCAGTAAATAGGAATACATCTGATTCAATCCCATCTGAAATGTCTTTCACATAAAACAGAACCAAAACCGAAATTAACAGTGACCCTTGTGAAACCCTGCTACTTACTTTTCATTCTGACGCCTCTCTCCTGACAGTCACTATTTCTCCTAAGATACTTTGATCCACCGGAGTACATTCCCTGTTAGTCCTGCCTCTATCACGAGTTTTTGCCTCGGCGTCTTGTGGAGTGTAATATCAAAGACCTTGTCTTTGCAGTCAGAGAAAATGCAGTCCACTTATCCCTTTTTCTCTCTTGTTTCACATCTGTTCCTTTGTCATAGACTCTAAAATGTTTACAAGACAAAGTTTACCATCTCTGAGCCCATGCTGGTTTATTTTATAAAACCACTTATCTCCATGTCTTTTACCACTCCAATGGTAATCTTCTCCATTCTCTTGCATGGCATGCATCTCAGAGATACTAGTTTGTTGCTAAACTCTTCCTATCGTCTTTCTTAACTATAAGGGCTACATTCGTTGTCTGGCAACAGTCTCGCATGTATTGATTTGTAGTTCCTAACTAGTGGTCCAGACAGTGCTTCTCATCCCTCTTACAGAATCCATGGGGACACCTTGTCAAGTCTGATTACCTTTGATGATTCCACGTACATCAGAAGTTCCTTCTTCCCTTGTGAGTATGTCATTCAGTATCTGTATGTTAGTAGTGATCAGGGTTCCAGGACCGAAACGTTTTCTAATAAGTATGTTCTAGTGTTTGCTAACGTGTCTTTCTAAATCAATGTTCTATTTCACCTATGTCAGATGTATTAGATACTAGGTCCAGTTTTGCTGGCTCATCTTCTCCTCTCTCTCTTCAGGTGTCCTTAACATGACTCAAAAGTGGCTGTTCATGCAGCAGGTCCCCCCATGTGGGTCTCTGTTCTCTCAGTCTGTTTATACTTGATTGTTGTCCTCATATTCATGCTTTGATATCTTGTTGTTACATGCTGGGTTGTATACCACTGTGACAACTACTTTGAGTCTCCCGGTCTTTTTCGATCCCTTAAAATACGTTCACCTCTTGTCTATTTGTCCTTATTATCTCTTCGAAACCCCACTGATTTCAGATTAACAGTGCAACTCCTCAGTCTCTTTTGTCTTTTCTTGTCATTTGATATTCTGCTGGAAATATGGCATCTGATATAATTTCTGTCAGCTTGTCTCTGTGATACCTACAGTGTCTTGGGTTACCTCAGCAATTCTCTTACTCTTATTTGATGATCCATCTCGAATTGCTCAGCAACCGAAATACATCTAGTTCTGTGTATAAGTGTCTTGCAATGTAAGGCAGAATAGCACCAACTACTTGGGCTGGGAAAAACACCCGGGGGTACTAACAACCTGGACAGTCAAGGATCCACAATTACTATCCCGTCAACACCGATCATGTCAATACCGCCGCAGAATCTGACAACACCTCACTCCCACACAAACGAAACAGCGGCATGCTGCGCTAATTGGCGTATTTCTACATCATAGGACCGGAAACAAACTTATAGATAGATAAGAGGTACATTAAGTGTTCACTCTGCAAAGGAGGGTAAACAATCACAGTCGAGTAGTGTCCAGTGATCTATGTAGAAGGTGGGGTGTAGCTGAGGTGATTCCAGCGCATCAATAAAGATGAGCATATGCAATGACAACTCTAACTTTGCATTGCATGCTTAATAAATCATGAAACCAAAGAGACTGTATTGTTAACAGACCAAACAACATCCCACGAAATCCTCAAACAATGCAACAATGTCTGCGCTGTAATAATAGTATGAGAAATAAAACAACCGTAAATACAGTGGATGTGAATTCTCTAAAAGATGTGGCCAAAACAGAAGTATTTTGTACATAGCAAGGTGTTTCTCATGAGTGTGTGGGCAATCTTTATTCCGAAACGTTTCGACTACACAGTAGGCTTCTTCAGTCGAGTACAGAGGACGCTGTATAGGGTAATGGACTGATTATATCGTCTTTGCATCTCTCACTGCTTCTGCTGCCTCCTCCTCTTTACTCGACTGAAGAAGCCTACTCTGTAGGCGAAACTTTTCGGAATAAAGTTAAGTAGCCGTTGCTTATGTGTTTTTCTTATCACCCTTGTACTATACTTAAGGGGATTTTGATTGTTAAAAATAAGGTTTACATTTCATATCAATGCTAGGAGAATGACAATGAGATGAACTAACAACTACTGTCAAGAAGGGCGAAAAGTTAGGCTACAGAAGTGTGGCTGATCTGTAATATCAAGTTGCACAGATATAAATAATGCCTACGAATTCTTTTTTTAGAACTGTTTACTTCAGTCCTTGATGAGAATACACCAGTCAAAGAGATTAGGATAATTAGGATAATTTAACCTGCAGTATTATGGTCTTAGTTATTGTGTCGGTCGACCTTTGTTTTTGATTAACTCTTTTGCGTCTCAAAATATTTTTTTTTCATAACATTATTTTTATTTAAATATCTATAATGTTAGCCTCTGTGAGTTCTCGAATCACTCTTGGACTGTTCACTGTCTTTTTCTGAACCTGAGTAATTGTTGTTATTGCCTCCCAGATATGATACTTTCGGAACAAATTATTTCCCTTCAAAACTTCGCTTTTTAGATGACATGAGCAAAACATTTATAATGTTTCAATCTGCATTCCTCTACATCTATCAACTGCCTTTCTACAATTTTTTATTTCCTTTTTAATCGCTTATGAGGGATTCCTTCATCATTTTTAATATCAAACTGTCCCCAGGATCAATATCATTTTCATCATATCTTTATCTGTAGAAATTTTCTTACTTCCGCTTGATCATTTATAATTCCCTTCATTTTGACTTCTGCTTGTGATAATTAAACTTTTAATGCATAATTTTTTACATTTTTTTTCTATTTTCATCTCTCAGAATCTGCTACTGCCTTATATATATTTTTTCAGAGCATTATATTCTCTTCCAAGTCTTTTGTTTGAATACTAATCAGCTTTATTCCTTAATTCTACAAGTTGTCCTCGTGCATACGTGTCTCGCCTTGTCCAGACGAGACACGTAATGAACGCTACCTCCACAGTCCTCTTATTAATACTCTCAGCGTCGTACTGTAGCTTGGCTCCACTCGCCATTTTGTAAGCAAGAGAACAGCTCAGCCGGTCGGCTGTTTCTCCTATCACGAGCATTTATACCCATTACGTGATTTTCGATAACTTTTTTTTAGTGTTAGCACATTTCAGAATTAACCTTCTAGTCAATGGGTGTTACTCATGTATGCTCTGAAAAACTATTTCTATCGAAATCAGGCAAGGAGGGTGCTATCCTCTCGCCCCTTCCCTCGTCTTGATGTAGGAGAGGTTGTGTGTGTCGTAATGTTCAAGGTTCTTCTCTCATCCAGGTCATTCTGCCTGTCCTCACCCTACCACACTGTTTCACCTGCCCTAACACTATCGCTACACACCGCCATCCTACCATATTTACTCACCCTCCCTCGCCTTACCACACTACAGTAGCCTTAAAACGCACTCTTACACTCCCTCACTCTATTGCACTGCATTACCCTCCCCTTTCACCATACCACACATCCGTACACACTACTATATACCTTTACACTCCTTCACCATACCACACTGCTTTACCTCATCTACCATGCTATCTTACATTCCCATACCCTTCCTCACCCAATAATACATCTTTACCCTCCCTCACCATGCAACACATCCTTACGCTCCCTCATCCTACCACACACCCTAACACTCCCTTACCCTTGCACACAAACCTACACTCCCTTACTCTACCAATGGGGAAGGCAGTTATAAAAACCATGCCACTGACGTTGATGATAGTATCACTTGCAGACATTACGTAAACAATATAGATTGTCGTCTTTCTGTTGTGATCATCACTGCCTACTCATAGAATGAGGGATTCATACACACCGAGCCTCGTGTTCAATTTCTAGCTATGTTAGAGTAGGAAAGAGTCGATCCTGTTATTTAGTTCACCGTCTTCACACTTTCCACCACAAACACAGTAGCTGCCCTGATTCAGATATCTTACCGTTGAGTGTGATGATCCACAGCCACCAGATTTCATCCCTTCAAATAATATCCTAAACACAATTAAAACAATGACTTTCAAGATCCAACCAACATCAAAGCATGGTAAGTCTTGCTACTATTTGACAATGTTTTCCTAACCATGGCGGCAAGAGGCAGCAAGTCACTAGCCTGGTCAGCCGTCAAGTAATTACGAGATTTCCTCAGAGCTGACAACTTGATTCGCCGTTTCCCTTAACACAAGGGGAAAAGAGACAAACCCAAATACCGCTCCTCTGACAGTGAGAAAATCAGAGACCAGATGAGCAAAAAAAAAAAAAAAAAAAAAAAAATAGCAGGCAACTGGGTCGGGGCTATCAGAATAATCATCGGGGCTATCAGGATAATCAGGGCTATCAGAATAATCATAGGGGCTGTCAGAATAATCCCAGAGACGCCGACACTGCTCATGAACTGAGAGAAAAGCATCCTGTGCTGGAAACCAGTGGGTAAAACAGCTGGGATTGATAGGATAAAGACAGAAATGTTAAAAACACATGGGGATATGTTAAAAACACATGGTGCTTTTCATTAATAAATATATGGAAGAAGGTAAGGCACCTAGTGATTGGCAGATGGCGAGTATAGTCACTTTGTTTAAAGGCAAAGGGGACAAAAGAGAGTGCAAAAAATATAGGGGAATAAACCTGTTGAGTGTACCTCGTAAAGTGTATGGTAGAGTTATTATTGAAAGAATTAAGAGTAAGACTGAGAGCAGGCTCGCATAAGCGAACAGTATTTAGATAAGGGTAAAGTGGTTTTTGTTGCATTTATAGATTTGGAAAAGGCCTATGATAGGGTAGATAGGGGGACAATGTGGCAAATGTTGCAAAGGTATGGAATAGAAGGTAGGTTACTGAAAGCAGTGGAGAGTTTTTACGAGGATAATGAGGCTCAGATTAAAGTATGTAGGAGAGAGGGAGATTATTTCCCCGTAAAAGTAGGTCTTAGACAGGGATGTGTAACATCACCATGGTTGTTCAGTGTATTTATAGATAGGGTTGTAAGAGAAGGGAATTCTCGGCTGTTGGCAAGAGATGTGGGATTAAAAGATGAAGAATCTAACACAAAGTGGGAGTTGTCACAGTTGCTTTTTGCTGATGACACTGTGCTTTGGGAGATTCTGAAGAGAAGTTACAGAGGTTGGTGACCGAGTTTGGAAGGGTATGTAAAAAAAGGAAATTAAAAGTAAACATAGGAAAGAGTAAGGTGATGAGGATAACAAAAACATTAGGTAATGAAAGACTGGATATCAGAATGGAGGGAGTTTGGAAGAAGTAAATGTATTCAGATATTTGTGAGTGGACTCATCAGCAGATGGATTTATGAAAGACGAGGTGAATAATAGAACTGATGAGGAGAAAAAGGTGGTTCGAGAGGTAGAACAAAATAGAATGACTTGGAGGGAGTATAGATCTGTAGTGGAAGGAAGGCGGGGTAGGAGTCGGTAGGAGATGGAGGTTTTGTGTGCGAGAGGCTTGGACTTTCAGCAAGTGTGCATGAGCGTGTTAGATAGGAGCAAGTGGAAGCGAATGGTTTTATGACTTGAAGTGCTGTTGGAGTGTGAGCAAGGTAACATTTATGAAAGGATTCAGGGAAACCGGCAAGCCGGACTTGAGTCCTGGAGGTGGGAAGTACAGTGCTTGCGCTCTGAATGAGTTCAAGCACTGTACTGTACTTCCCACCTCTGGCAAGACAGTGATGGAGTGAATGACGATGAAAGTGTTTCTTCTTTTTCGAGTCACCCTGCCTTGGTGGGAAAGGGCCAATGTGTTAATAAATAAATAAATATGTGTGTGTGTTTGGATGTAGGTATGTATGTATTCATACGAAACGTAAATTGTGTTGCCATAAACCTAATTTCCTGTGTATGGGATAGACCAACCTGAGAGATGATAAATTCAACGTAACGGTAACTCCAGCTATGATGGGAAGGAAACATTTAAGATATAACTACAAAATCCGATACCCTCATCGCCCTGCAGAAGTCTCCCAGTTCAGACTGACAGATTTCCTTGCCTCATGTATATCACGGATCCTGTGGGATGCAAATGGGACAGGAAAACAACCTAGCAGTAGGTTACCCTCACACTGCGGGTTTACCTAATTTTCTTAATTTAAAATATAATACATTTTCTATAACGAAGTGGCCCTCAAACGTAGTCAGAGTTCTGTCATGAAACCAGCCGAGCGATTCTCACTCACTACAGCTGGCCCAAAAGTTGTTTCCCATGCTCAGCACGATGGTGTGCGAGTTGTGCGTGTTATTAATGTTAACAGAGCGAGAAAATAAACCTGTCTCAAATACAGGTTGTGGCCGACACTCATATCACATCCTCGTCTTAATGTGTTTTGGTGAAAAAGACAGGTACAGGAAAATGAGACATTTATTATTACGACGTTTCACCTATACGAGGCTGTATCAGAATATATTATATATATATATATATATATATATATTATATATATATATATATATATATATATATATATATATATATATATATATATATATATATATATTTTTATATATATATATATATATATATATATGTCGTGCCGAATAGGTAAAACCTGCGATTTTTGCTTAAATAACAACGCACCTCTTACCGAATAAGGTAAGCGAAAATTTGTGTATGCAATAATTTCGTAAAAATCGACTGAACCTAACGAAAAAAATATATCTCACTGTTTGTTTATTATCAACCGTTTAATGCGTGTTGTGAGACAGTCGAGCGTCCTCTCACGATTGTCCAACAATCGTGATGAAGTGGTCATTCTACCTGAAAAAGAATGATACTTTTGTCCATCCATCTCGAGGTCAACGAAATACCAGAACAATATCGCCAAACTTATGTTTACTGTTACTGCATTATTGGGTCGGAACTCTTGTTAATTACCTTCCCAAGAGACCAAGGCCGCATTATCTATCAGGCACAATTGGTACAGTGCCTAGGCCTTAAGAAAATTTTAGGGCCTACGAAAAATGTTGTGAACTCCAATGAAAACTTTCCGAATATTTGGAACGCAGATGGTAAAATAAAAATTCGCATCTTAAATTAAATATACTTTCTAAGGTATAAATTACGAAATATCTATTGTAAATTTAATTTGTGACGAGATTTAAATTTTTCAAAGCTTTTAGGGAATAAGGTTACAATGTTAAGAAAAAAGAATGCATGAAATGCACGTTCCGGTTTTGAAAAAAGTAGTAATAGTAATAAAATAACATAAATGTATACCGTGCATTAGCATTTCCATAAATGATTTATTTCGGAAGGAATGGGGGGGAGGATGGATTACGAAGGAAAGAGTGCCTTAGGTCTACGAAGGTCTGAAAACGTCATTGCTCAACACATATAATGACCTTTTTAGCAAACAGTCCAACCATCTCTGCTTAGGCGCTTAATTTTATAATAATAATAATAATAATAATTTCAAATCACAGAACGAGTGGGGCTCGTGTTATTACGATGTTGTGAGTCAGTAATAATTCATAAAGGAAGCGAGCATTTGGTTAGGCCAAGCCATTATCTTTCTTCGGTAACCATGGTCGCTTGCTGTCGACTTCATACGCTCATGACGCCTGTCGAAATCACCCTTTAGAATCCCACACATCTCATCCTCAGTCCTCTTTCCGTTGTCCACATAGAGTATCAGTAATATCCGATTCACAAAAGAACAATTGAAGATACAGGGAAATCAGGAAGACCCCAAATGTTGATCTCTAGTTTTTATTTTTGCAATATAATTTGGCTTGTGAGTATCATGGTGAATACGATAACGGTATCCATTACCGATAAGTTGATAAGTAAGAAACACATGCAACAGTTAGGTATCTTTATTCCGAAACGCTCTGCTTGCACAGTACGCTTCTTCAGTCGCGCACAGAGGAGGCAGCAGAAGCAATAGAGATGTAAAGATAATATAATAAGTCCAACGCCCTCGAAGACGTAGTTTGAGGTGGTCAGTCCCTCAGCCTGGAGAAGAGTTCAGCTCCATAGTCTGGAACAATGTAAACCCCTTGCAAACAGTTCATCAGGGCCTGGCGATTTATTAGGTTTTAATTTCTCTATTTGTCTGAGGACCAAGTCACTAGTTACCCTAATCATGCATAGTTCATTTACTACTGTCAAAATTGAGGCGGAGAAACTCTTGACAGAAGAGGCGGGGCTCACTAGTAGAAATATGAATGTTATCATTGAGAGGCAGTGTACAAGTCTCCATTTTGTTACTTCAGCTTCACAGTGTTCCAGACTATGGAGGAGAACTGACCACTTGAGGGACTGACCACCTGAGGGACTGTACACCTGAGGGACTGACCACCTGAGGGACTGATCAGCTGAAGACTACGTCTTCGAGGATTATGAACTTATTACATCGTCTTTACATCTCTACTTCCTCTGCTGCCTTCTCTGTATTCGACTGAAGAAGCCTACTGTGTCGGCGAAACGTTTCGGAAAAAGATGCCTAGCTGTTATGTGTCTTACTTATCGAGTATCATTGCTCATGGTTACATGCAACTTTTTTGACTAAAGCATTGAATGGCCTAACATGGTAAATCTCTCTGCAAATGCAACAACTAAACTCTCTCTCCAGTTTTATCCTTAGGCATTTACCTGTATGAAATTTCACCATATTTTTGCTCTAATTGTCTGTAGCTACGTACTTTCAATTTATATCTATCTCTTACCCTGATGGCACTTAAAATTAAACGAACGTCTTTTGTTCACTTTCGTTTCATATTCCAGATTATATTTCAGACTCCTCTACTTACTACCATTACTCCTTCAGTTCAGCCACTCCCGTCCTCTGCCCCCTTCTCATATATATATATATATATATATATATATATATATATATATATATATATATATATATATATATATATATATATATATATATATATATATATATATATATATATATATATATTCTGGCTCGCTTTCCTTCGCAGTCCTCGGGCGGGTCATCTTAGGATTAAGACCCGTGTCTGGAAGCAGTTTCTGACGAATCAATCAATCAATCAATCAATCCTTCTTGCTTCTGTGTGATTGGTCAATGATCCAAGTCGGACCGAAACTCCGTCATAAATTTCAGGCTCCTAAGTGAGGATTATTTGTGTGTGGTGATTAATATCCGTGATAGACTATTTCCCCATCATCATTACTCTTAACACTTATACATGTCTTCATCTCCACTCCTGGTATTTTTACTTTTCCTGGCTGCTGACCTTGCCAGCCCTTACACCCCAGGACAACAATTTGGTGATCACTAGACTGCTCCAGTCGTCTAAAATGCTCAGCGTGAGGTCGTTTTTGACAGTTGCATTACTGATCTGTATCTTTCCTTCAGGCACGCCGTGTCCTATGGACAGCCAAGCGTTCTTTTTTTTTTGTCGTTTCTACTTGCCCTCAACGGTCTTGCCTCAATGCTATCTCCGAAAATTTGGTGTTGCTTAAGTATGAATGATTTCACCACTGTTTGTCCTGGCACAGACATTCACTTGGGGACTACCTTATTACAACGCCACTAGGCCTCTTAACACGTTTTATAAATTTTCTGTATTGAAAACTAACTCGAAAATCTAAAACACCTCGTTGTGCACTCTCCCTGTCTGCAAAATTCCCTAAAAAAATCTTAATTGTCGAATGTTTTGGCAGTTATAAATAATGCTGATGAAAGCTTCTTGTCTTAGCATGTCAAACTTACTCAAATTTATTTCACATTTTACCTGGAGGGAAGATAGGCGAGGTCTTCGTGATTCATTCTACCTTGGCCTTGTCTAAACTCAACTGTAGTGGTCAGGTATATATGCCTCGACCTCAGCAGCTACTCTTCCATGGATTGATGTTATGCAACATCAGAGATTGGGTTTGCCTGGGAGCTTTGCGTTCGCCCCTGGACAAAAAGTCATTAGAGTTCAGTATTATTCTCTCATTGCGAGACAGCCGAGATATCCATTATCTGACGTTATTAAAACTATCACCTTTAATCATCACTCCTCTTTATGTCCCTTCAATATCAGCCTTCAGACTTTCGTTGCTTCCATTTTTTCCATACAGTTTCTTTTCCTTCCCACCTTGGAAAGTCCCAGTGATCCGAATATGTCCCTTTCCTCTTCCGCTCCAAAAGTCTCGCATTTATGCTACAGACAAATGCTGCCTCTTCCACAAGCAGTTTAGTTGCTCTCACATGCTATTGCTATGTACGCCGTTGTCTTCAGATCATCTGATAGTGGTGCATACGCGTGTCAGATATAGCTAGTATTCTAATTGCATAATTACATGTACTTTTGCTGCTTTTATATGTCTCGTTTCTATGGTGTCACCACCGTCCCCTCCAGTGAGGTGCTTTGATGCCGATGAGGGGGCGGTTGATCCCAGGAATTAAACCTATTCTCCCTTTTCTTGGAATATACCTAATTGGCTTCCTTTCCTCCAGGCATTGCATGATTCATTCAGGTTTAGTGCCCATTATTTACTCCAATAAATGTAACAGTGATTCGTTTTCCTTAACTGTGATCTCACTCGCAAATTGTGTAACAAGCGATTAAAAGCTTTCATTCATTCTTCACATTCCATCGTCCTTCGTGTTCAGCGGTGGCTGCTTCGAATATCTATTAATCACAAAAGGAAAAAAACGCGTTGGACATTCAGGTGTTCGGGACAACGAATCTACAGAGTCCGTTGCACCTTCTGCAGTTCAGGACCTTCCCATCTTCGACAGGGACTTTCTCTTGTCCGACGGTTTCCCAATACTGTCTCTGAACATTCGAGATCTCTGGCAGTGTTTTTGGTGTGAGTTGGTGATCAACAAGCCGTTTTTGATCCAATCACATTTGCGTTTCGGAATAACCTCCTGACGTCACTCAATCACGGGGTGAAAGTATCGGCGCGACTGTGTAGAATGAGAATGAGACACTTGTGCAGCATTTGAGAATATTTACAGAGGAAACGTTTCGCAAGCCAGTGGCTTCTTCAGTTCATTACAGATGAGTAGTAATTTAGGGTAATCAGTCCCTCAACGAGAATAATCTGGCCTTACAGACACACAGAAACACTTTATTTCTTTTATCAGATAACATATAGGAAAAAAAAGATTTCTCAGTCGAATTCCTGATGCTTTCACCCAGGCTACTTTCCTCTAGTCGAGACCGGCTGTCAGTGTAGACTCTCAGTGTAGACTCTCAGTGTAGACTCTCAGTGTGATGAACCAAAAACAACTTTTTACAGATAATGTGACTATTTTTCATACTTCATTGTCTTGATATGATCAAAACCTCAAAAATGTAGCGCTGTTGACATTTGCAGACTTAGTATTAGAAGTGTGTATTTGCATATATACAAATTGTTTAGAATAGCGATAATGATGAATAATCATCATAATTATTAATTCGTATTGAATAAAATAAATTTGCAATAATAATAATAATAAATAATCGTAATAATAACCTGAAGCACACATCAGTACCCAGGAAGTAACACATTACACGTCAACACGGAAGTTTGCCTGCTCAAGCACCATTGTCTCTATGTGATATTCAACAGACGCACTCCACCTATTCACAGCGTAATAAACTCGTTAGAAGTTTGACATCCAGATGGCTGACTCGCGAGTTACATTGCGTAAGTGCGGTAGTTGTGAAAGCAAACCGTGTTGTGCACATGCAATTACCACAATGTCAACCTAAATTTTCTTAAGTTGCACTAAAAGTGACCCAACATATATATATATATATATATATATATATATATATATATATATATATATATATATATATATATATATATATATATATATATATATATATATATATAATCAAGTACTTATTATGATGTGCGATGCACTTTAATATAATTACATTAGCAATAATTACAAACAAGCATAGCAAAAGTGCTTGCAGTCTGTTATCCATGGTGTGTGTTCTCCTGGCCAAGTAACAGTGTTATCCATGGTGTGTGTTCTCCTGGCCAAGCAACAGTGGTATCCATGGTGTGTGTTCTGGCCAAGTAACAGTGTTATCCATGGTGTGTGTTCTCCTGGCCAAGTAACAGTGTTATCCATGGTGTGTGTTCTGGCCAAGTAACAGTGCTATCCATGGTGTGTGTGTTCTTCTGGCTAGGAAATACACGCTGCGGTATCATTCTTCATATAGAACAAACATATCGTAAATAATAAGTTGAAGCCAATCAGAAGAAGAATTCTTTAGTTATTGAATAAGACAATGAAGATCCATATTTATTCAATAAAACTGGCAAGGTGACCCGAAAAAGAAGAATCACTTTCACCATCACTGTTTTGCCAGTGGTACGCCGATACTACAGTTCAGATGCCTCACTAGACTACATTATTCCAACCCCACAAGATTAAGAATGGTTATAATTGACCATAATTTTTAAAGGGGTGGACCGGTAAGCCAGCGGAAGGCCTCGGTCAGATGACCAAAAGTTCCAACGGCGGGTCATCATCTGACTAAGACCCGCGTCAGGAAACACTTGTCCTGTTTCCTGACGAACCTTACCTAACCTCCTTCGAAGTGCAGGCACTGTACTTCCCACATCCAGGACTCAAGGCCACCCGGTTTCCCTGAATCCCTTCATAAATATTAATTTGCTTACACTCCAACAGCACGTCAATTCATGAAAACCGCTTGCCTCCACTCCTAACATGCACACTCACGCCTGCTGGATGTCCAAGTCCCTCGCATACAAAAACTCCGTTACCCTCCCCTCTCTCCTACCTTTCCTAGCCAGCCTTCCCTCCACTACAGAGTTATACACTCTCCAAGTCATCCTATTTTCCTCCATCCTCTCTAAATATCCAAAACACTTCAAAAAACCTTCCTCGGCCCTCTGGATAATTTTATTATTATTATTATTATTATTATTATTATTATTATTATTATTATTATTATTGTTGTTTTTAGAGAAATGATAAATATATAGGTGACATATAGCACAATGGGAGTCAAAATCCCTTCACCAGCATCAAGACATTTCAGTTAAAGGAACAGATTTGCAAAGAAAACCTTAAAAAACTTGCAAGAGAAATGGAGAACATTAGATTAGAAATCGGAGAGAGAAGCGAATAAGAAATACAAAGATATTAAGAAATACAAAAAAATGTGAGAAAATGTGTGACAAAGTCCAAGAATCTAGAAAACATATGATATAAATTGTTAGACTAAGGATTATTAGTGAAACGAATCAAATAGAAAAAGGAAATACAAGTGAGCAAAAACGCAGAGAATAACGAAAGATAATATAGTAAAACTGAAATATTACAATCAGACTCACAAAGCTGAAAGCCGTCTATAAGTCGCCTCCTATTTTCTAAGACTAACACATACCTGAATGTGCCACTGGAGATCCATACATAGTCGGGGATCAACAAACTTTCCCCCACAGCTAACTCATTTATGAATACGGGGAGAGTTGAGTGTGAAATCAGTTTAGTGTCTCAAAATCAACTGTATCGGCCCTGTTTCAGAAGCTCATTGATAAACAAAGGTACGGTACAATAGCTGCGAGAAGTTGGACACTCGGACCGGCATTAACGGGAACAAGAGACACACACGTCCAACCCATCTTAAGTATGGGATAACACTGACAGTCTTAGACATGAAGGAGATCTTCATTACTTGGTGCACTCCAACGAATACTAAAGCTACTTTCTAATTTCACGGTACCGAACTTTGATAAAAAAGCTACCACAATAGGAGAGGCGCTAAAAAATCGCCTGAGTTTTGCATATACGGAATATAATCAAAGTATAATAGTATACACCCACACTTAATAATATATACCCAACCTTAATAACATACACCCACACCTAATAGCATACACTCACACTTAATAATATACACCCACACTTAATAATATACACCTACACTTAATAATATACACCTAAACTGAATAATATACACCCACAATTAATATACATCTACACTTAATAATATACACTCTCGCTTAATAATTTACACCCTCGCTTAATAATTTACACCCTCACTTAATATACACCTACACTTAATAATATACACCTCGCTTAATAATATACACCTTCACATAATAATTTACACCCTCACTTAATAATATACACCCCGCTTAATGTTTAACGTCAATCAGAAGTATTCTCTTGTTATTACCTAAAGCAATTTATTTATTAAAATTGGCAATTTAAAATTTACACAGCTCAAAATGCACTTTAATCTTTCCTGTAATAAAGTTAACCATTATCGAAAATTTTTAAACCTATTAGAGAATGAAATTCTCCAGTAAATATTATGCTTCAGATTCAGCGACTCCAGGTCACTGAATAATGTCACTAAGACTTCATTTTTTTTTTTTTTGCACCTGAGCCGATTGAACTTATACCGTATTGTTATGGTCGGGCGCTCCAGCGTTAATGTTTTGGAGCAGAGTAGTGGACCACAGAAGAGCAGTGTTCCATAGAAGAGCTAGTGTACCACCGAAGAGCAGTGTACCACCGAAGAGCAGTGTACCACAGAAGAGCAAGTGTACCATAGAAGAGCTAGTGTACCACATAAGAGCAGTGTATCACGGAAGAGCAGTGTACCACAGAAGAGCAGTGCACCACAGAAGAGCAGTGTACCACGGAAGAGCAGTGTACCACAGAAGAGCAGTTTACCACAGAAGAGCTAGTGTACCACAGAGGAGTTAGTGTACCACAGAAGAGCAGTGCACCACAAAGAGCAGTGTACCACAGAAGAGCAGTGTTCCACGGAAGAGCAGTGTACCACAGAAGAGCAGTTTACCACAGAAGAGCTAGTGTACCACAGAGGAGTTAGTGTACCACAGAAGAGCAGTGTACCACAGAAGAGCAGTGTACCACAGAAGAGCAGTGTACCACAGAAGAGCAGTGTTCCACAGAAGAGCATTGTACCCCAAAAGAGCATTGTACCCCAGAAGAGCTAGTGTACCACAGAAGAGCTAGTGTACCACAGAAGAGCAGTGTACCACAGAAGAGCATTGTATCACAGAAGAGCAGTGTTCCACAGAAGAGCAGTGTACCACAGAAGAGCAGTGTACTACAGAAGAACAGTGTTCTTCAGAAGAGCAGTGTACCACAGAAGAGAAGTGTTCTATAGAAGAGCAGTGTACCACAGAAGAGCAGTGTACCACAGAAGAGAAATGTTCTACAGAAGAGCAGTGTACCACAGAAGAGCAGTGTACCACAGAAGAGCAGTGTACCACAGAAGAGAAGTGTTCTACAGAAGAGGAGTGTACCACAGAAGAGCAGTGTTCTACAGAGGAGTGTACCACAGAAGAGGTGTTCTACAGAAGAGGAGTGTACCACAGAAGAAAAGTGTTCAACAGAAGAGGAGTGTACCACAGATGAGAAGTGTTCTACGGAAGAGCAGTGTACCACAGAAGAGCAGTGTACCACAGAAGAGCAGTGTACCACAGAAGAGCAGTGTACCACAGAAGAGCAGTGTTCCACAGAAGAGCAGTGTACCACAGAAGAGCAAGTGTATCACAGAAAAACAGTGTACTACAGAAGAGCAGTTTACCACAGAAGAGCTAGCGTACCACAGAGGAGTTAGTGTACCACAGAAGAGCAGTGTACCACAGAAGAGCAGTGTACCACAGAAGAGCAGTGTACCACAGAAGAGCAGTGTACCACAGAAGAGCAGGGTTCCACAGAAGAGCATTGTACCCCAGAAGAGCATTGTACCCCAGAAGAGCTAGTGTACCACAGAAGAGCTAGTGTACCACAGAAGAGCAGTGTACCACAGAAGAGCATTGTATCACAGAAGAGCAGTGTTCTACAGAAGAGCAGTGTGCCACAGAAGAGAAGTGTTCTACAGAAGAGCAGTGTACCACAGAAGAGCAAGTGTATCACAGAGCATCATTGCAACACAGATTATCACTGCACCACAGAGTTGCAGTGTAGCACAGAATAGCAGTGTAGTACAGAATATCAATGTAGCACAGCCTATCAGTGTAGCATAGGGAATCCGTGTAGCACAGAGTAGCAGTGTAGCACCGCGTAGCCGTGTAGCACAGCATAGCAGTGTAGCACAGCGTAGTAGCAGACAGAGAGCGTGTGGTCATGACCAGGGGCCGGCCACCGGATATACATCTACCTGGGCTACAACTCTTTTCCCTCTCTTAAAGTCGATTTTTATTCCGTTTTCGTCCTGCTGGGGATCTGCGGCTCTCGCGACCCAACGCAGCGAATACCCGTGACCCACCACCGCAGCGACTTTGCTGACCCAACCCAACGCAGTCTTTGCTACCTCGACCCACCAGCGCGACAGCGACTTTGCTACTCTACTGCCGCAACGACGTCGCTAACCCCGACCTACCGCAACGGCCTCACATTTAGAGACCTTTTCTCTGAGGAGGTGCTGCCTGCGGGAGCAGTACATTGAGAGAGAGAGAGAGAGAGAGAGAGAGAGAGAGAGAGAGAGAGAGAGAGAGAGAGAGAGAGAGAGAGAGAGAGAGAGAGAGAGAGGCGGGTGCCTCACCAGGTAGCGATCAGGAGGTGAGTAATTTCCGTCAGCGTCACAAGCACAGTTATGGAGCGTGTTCACTCGCGGTTGTGTTGCAGACGGACCCACCTGTCACTAGTACTACGCTAGACGCCTTTCTACGCTTCAGGTTCTGAGCACAACAAGAGGAAGAAGAATGGGAAGAGACGAAGGAAGACGAAAAGGAGGAGGACAAGGGCGATAAATGGAAAGATTATACGTACTGGGAAGAGGAAGTAGAAAATTACTCACCAGCGGTAGAAAAAAAATTGTGAGGATGAAGGATTGGAAAAGAAAATGTGTAGGAATAAACAAGAGGAAGAAAAAGGAGAAGGATAATGAATATGAGGAGGAGGAATGAGATAATTATTTAGATGTAGAAGAAACAAAGCGAAGGATGAGCGTATAAAGGCGAGACACATGACGGAGATAAGTTGCTTGTTTGTTACACAACACATAATGAGCAGCAGCAGTGGCGTAAATAACTCAAATAGTCCATCATTAAAAGTCCATCCTTTTTTTTTTATCTGACAAAGGTCTGAAATCTACGTCAAGTATCGAGAACAGTTTATAAAAAGTCTTTAGAAAGATAAGACAATTCAATTAATAATTTCTCTTTACTATTTAACATCATAAAAAAAAAGAGCAGCGCTGATCGACTCAAATACCAATTACGTGTGGCGTCTCTCACATAAAATCATCAGCAAGGTAAGTTTCAGCAGACAGAAGCAGAATCAAATGGTTAAAAGTCAGATGGCTCGATTAATTCCGCGTCTTTCCGCTGTTGCTCTGGCCAACATCTGGTCCGCCCGACGACGCTCGATTTCTGCTACTCTTAATTACGCTTCACCCCGTGTTCCCAGAGCTGTCAAGGTCTCGGCGCTCATTTTTCAACTCACGCCGCTAGTGACCCACCGTGGAAGCTGCTGGCTACCTGAGCCGCCAAATTCGCTTACCTGCACGGGAGAACGCTGCTAGTTTCTTCACTACTTGGTAACTAGGCTGTAGGCAGTCCTAGGCAGATATGAACAGTGAAGTCTTTTCCTGTCTACCTTTCCCATCCACTTCAGTTTATATTCTACAACAGAGAATGCTCAGGTATGGAGAATACCTAGAGATGCTCCAGAAGCCGCTAGTGGCGAAACGTTTCCTCTAATAAATGTCCTGATTTGTACATAAGTGCATTTTTCCACATCGTTTCGGTATCATATCATTTTTTTTTAGATATGAGAATGCTTAGCCTATATAGAAAGAATGCAAAGGGATGCTGAGATTTGACGACTGAGACAGATTCGCTGGTCCTCAAAGGAACAAGACTATGGCCAATGGACTCGACAGTCAATGCCATTAGATGGCCACCAGATACGTGGGTCGAGGGAACCACGGCAGTCTCTCCTAGCAGTTAAATGACCGCTCCTTCTGTCAGGTAGCCGGCCGGCCGGCTGGCTCAGGTAGCCGGCTTGTAATCATCTGCTTGGCCAGACAGTAGACCGGCCAATTAGCTGCATAACTTCCTCACAAAGCTACCTAGGTAATAGCTAACTCACTGCTTCAGCAACCAGATAACTATTAGTCAACCAAGATTATTATTATAATCAAAAGAAGCGCTAAACCACAAGGGTTATACAGCGCGGCAGTCAACCAAGAGATAGTGATCAACCAGCTAACCAGAGAGAACCCAACTGATCAGTCAGGAATACAGACAACCAGGCAATCTGAAAATCAGCCACCCAGACAACTATCGTTCTATCAAGCAAATACCCAGCAAGTACCGTCCTATCAACCAGCTACCAGCCAGGTACCGTTCTCTCAATCTACCACTCACAGAGCCGCCCACACAACACATACAGTCACCCAAACAACCACATATACAGCCACCCGCACAAGCCCCCTCACAAACACAGCCACTCACACAACCACCCACACAACACCCACACAACCACCCCCATAACCACTCACACAACCACCCACACAACACCCACACAACCACCCGCATAACTACCCGCTAACCACCCACATAACCACAAACACAGCCACTCACACAACCACCACACAACACCCACACAACCACCCGCATAACCACCCACACAACCACTCACACAACCACCCACACAACACCCACACAACCACCCGCATAACTACCCGCAAACCACCCACATAACCACAATCACAACCACCCACACAACCACCCACACAACCACCCACACAACCATCTGCATAACCACCTGCACAACCACCCGCACGCAACCACCACACAACCACCACACAACCACCCACACAACCACCACACAACCACCACACAACCACCACACAACCACCACACAACCAACCACACAACCACCACACAACCACCACACAACCACCCACACAACCACCACACAACCACCCACACAACCACCCAGGCTGGTAGTCAAAATAGCAGTTACCTAGGCAGTGGCGTGGGGTCGCTCATTTCCGGGTGATAATTAGCTTGTTAGTGGGTGGGAGGGGCGGCGCGGGGCGGTAACTCTACTGACCGCCACAATTGAATTTACACGACGATACCCGGTAATTTAGCCACATTTATTAGTCGTAGTGCAAACTGCGGGGCGGGTCGGGGCGGGTCGGGGCGGTGCGGGGCGGGGCGGGGCGGGGCTGGGTGACACGGGTAATGAGAGTGGTGCCGAGATGATGGAACACTCAGGACCACCTACACCACCAGCCTCTTCCCCACCTACCCTTGACGCTACCACTGAAGTTATGTGTACTGCTCTTTCGGTCTCTCTCTTTCTCTCTCTCTCTCTCTCTCTCTCTCTCTCTCTCTCTCTCTCTCTCTCTCTCTCTCTCTCTCTCTCTCTCTCTCTCTCTCTCTCTCTCTCTCAGTCTCTCTCTCTTTCAGACTTTGAGCGCTGGTATAATTTGCTCAAAGGAAGATTCGCTTTTTAACTTGGTTGCGCAAATCCCAATTTCCCAGTTTTATTAATCGAATTAGGATAATGGTTTCTGTGAGGAAAACTTTTGAACGTCCCATCTAATCTCATATTTACGTTCAGATCTACTCATCCTCACAAGCCACTACCGCTCGACGGTCTAATTCATCAGTACACATCCTCACGCAACATTTTACATCCTCACTCATCCTCACAAATCCTCATATAATCGGCTTCACATTCTTAGTATTGATGTTTCATATTTTGAAGAAGACTCGGATTAGTTTTCGGCCAACTGCTAATTTTATTGAAAAAAAAAATATATATCAAACAGAAGTTAGTTTACACTCGATAAGGTGTGAATGCGGCTCTTATGATCTGCCTGAAACCTTCGACAATCTCATGTCTAACGTAGAAGATCATAACCGCACTTCGTATGTGCTAATTTCCCCGGTGTTATATGCTGAACAAGCAAAATTGATTATAACTTTAACAAAAGAAAGATTTTTTTAGATTTCAGAAACAGATTAGGCAGCACCAATGTCCTGTGAGTGACCAAGCAGCCATACAATTTACAACAATGCAGTGTAAATAGTTGACCCTCCACTGATAATATCAGTTCCATCCTTGGCTGTTCCAGCATATATGTATCACCATCTTTAAAATTAAGAGTCTGCATGTCACCAAGTATCACTACATTTACAGTTTATCAGGAATTGCACAAAATCGTGCATATTTTTATAAAATTCTGCCAGCCTTTGTTACCATGTGTTTGTACCGTTCAGAAATGACTGTAGAATTAATAATATATTCTAAGATATTAATATATTCTAAGATTAATAATATATTCTAAGATATAATGCAGGAGTGTGTTTATCCTCCTCTCCACACACTTTACATCTGTTGTTTTTTTCTCTCTTGGAGTTGCTACACCATCCTGCCAAATTCTGTTGCCACAATTCTTATAAACAATTTTTTTCATAAAATGGACATTTAGTGTAATGTTCTGCAGATGTATCTCTGACTAACTCACTTCACTCACTAAACTCAACCTTTAGATTCTTGATTTAAATTTTCAACTAGTAGTTTGCTGCATTTTTTTTTAATATAGTCTGTTTTGGTGTTCTTATTTTAGGATCCACACGTCCTTAAAACAATTCAAACCTTTCATCAAGGAAGATACAACAGTTTTGTAAGCTCAAAGCTGATTAGATGTATTCTTTAGTTATTGTGCATATACCAATATCCATAATACACCAGCACTTTAAAGTTGCAGCCTTCAGTGATTATTGCATGAAAAACCAGTATTCCAGTTTCCCCAATCTCTTCGATAAAACTGATACTTTGATACCTTCACAGCTCAACACTGTTCCATACCTTCTTTAAGTAAGAGACAGGAGAGTTTGAAGCCAGTTAGAAGAGTCATTCCCCATTTATTCCACAGAAATCAACTTGTTAAACGAGACCGACATTAAAACACACAGCCTGAAACAACTGCTGAACTTTCTCAGAGAAAACAAGCCAGCATGGTATCGTATACAACCATATAAGTCCATTTTATTAATTACATTAGTGACTTATCAGATTTACACTCGCACAGCTAAAACCCATCAAGCTTCATATATTTTGTAAGATGCATCAGCCATAAAACAAATAACGGATGTTGGGCAGAACAGATATACATATATGCATATGTATGTAGGTGTGTATGTATGCTTATGCATGTACATATGGATATTTCTGTGGATGTATACATGTGTATATGCATGTGTGTGTGAATTTGTATGCACGTGCGTATGTATACTTTTGTGAATATGTACGTGTATCGATGAATATTTGTACACGAGCATACATATATATATATTTATAGTATGCATGTGAGTACGTGTACATGTGTATAATGTGTATATGTATGCGTATGAATGTATTCGTACACCCATACCGACATGTGTCCTTGATAAAAATATATTATAGCTGGACCCAGTCAAACACTGTAATAACGCAGGATGTATCATGTATCACGGTCGCTGCCGGAGCAGAGGGAAGTGTTTCCGTATCTCAAAACCCCAGCCCCCTCTACTTCAACCTTTGCAAGATGTGTAGCACCTAAACAGCAGAACTTTAAGAAACACAGAGGCTGGAGGTAAATTTCCTGAAGAAACCCAGGAGCTGGAGATAGCTCAGTAGGAACTCAGGATGCAAGGAACTGAACATAACTTCCCTTTCCTGGGATCTAACCTGATTGCCTCCCTTTTGAATATACTACTACTACTACTTTGTAAGGGGCTTTTCATTTTAACGCTTTTAAACCACTTCCATACGCGCAAATATAAATTGACAAATTGGTAAATTAGCCTTTATACTACCCAGTAACAATCTGACCCTTCCTTTAATTAACATACACTAACAGTGAAAGATTAAAGCTAATCAGAAAAGGCTTCGCCATAAAATCGCATAGACAAGCATTCAAACGAACCCCAAGGTAAGTCAGAGCCCTATATTAAATTACCGGCTCTAGCACGGCCGGACAAAAGTATATTAAGTGTGGTTCCAGGGAAACTCTACGGACACCGCCTGCCTTGGAGACTAGTTTTCACGTTCGTTGGTCTCCCGTATGTTTCACAGTAATCAATACTCTGGTCTTAATGAAACTAATGCAAGTTTTTCTCCCATGCTTGACATAAAAGACCCTAGTATAAAGTTATAGAAAACTTTATTATTAGGGATAATTAAAATTTCTTGTATGTAAAATTGTACAAATTGGCATCTACACAGTATAATTATTATGCATGAAAACCAATATTTAAATTTTCATATTTTCTTTGGTAATAATGACAGATTGTCACCTACACTGAAAACGATGAATCCAAAGTTTTTCTGATTAACATATATCAGCATTTACGGTTTGAAGCCAGTCGGAAGAGGCATTCGTATAATAAAATTAGCAAAGTGAAATTCACACAGACGAAAATTAATGGGAAAAGTTTCTTGATGAAAGCCTGCCATCGCCTTAAGTTTGAACCTGATAAGAAGAGTTATTCTCTAGTTATTACTCAGAATCCATCGATTTCAAGTTTATTAAATACACGTAGAAGTTGGTAAATTTGTATTGGGTACCATCCTGTCGATAAGACTCACCGGCTATTAGAGACTGATGGAAAAATAAACACAAATGCAGTTTAATGCGATCCTTTATTGACTACATTTCGCCCACACAATGAACTTTATCAAGTCACAAACAGATCTACCTGGGTGCAGGTACAAAATACCATTTATCTCCATTAGAGACCGAAGCCGTTCAGAAGAGGAATACTCAAATTATTTAGCAGAAAATATACTGCATCATAAAACTGGCAAATAAGTAACTAAAACGAACACTTACACATTCAGTAATAATTATATACTAATTTTAATCTTCTATTAAATAGGAAATATCAGCGTTGAAAGTTTGACGACGATCCGAAGAGGCTTTCTTGAGTTGATGCCCAAATACCAAATCTGGGATTGATCTCCATAAAATTAATCAGAGGGCATTGCACATGACAATAGTTGCAAAGGACATTGCCCTAATGACAATACAGCAGCATGAAAAGTTTGAAGCTGATCGAATGAGACATTCTTTAGTTATAAACGAAAAAATTGAAGGAAGAAGAAAACTCAACCTCTGAAACTACTCCTTCGGGGATACCGTATATACTGCCATACACCTAGCTAGGGAAAGCCTTTATTGGTATCAAGGCTTCTGGCCTTGATACCAATAAAAATATCTGCATTTGAGTATGTTAAGTTTCCTGATACTAGATTTAACGGGTCTACTACTAAACTACTTAAGCGTGTTGATTTACTTCCTAGCCTTATATTTAACTGCTTATAGTCTTTTTCCCAGGTTGTTAGTAAGCTTCACAGCTCTTTAACAAGTCTGAACTTCAGTTTCTTCTCGTGTAGGGTATGACCTCTGGCTAATGGACCTTCTTTGAGACTAGTTGATTTGAATTTACCGTTGTTGCTCGTGTTATATATGCCAATAATAGCTTTTATATTTTTATATATCGTCACAAAAAACAAGGGGCAAGAGTATATATAACTCAAGTCTGGTTGACATGGTTGAGGAGTGGGTTGAGAGTGATCATAGCGCTGGTTGAGAAAGCTGAGTGAGTAGTGAGTGATCATCACATTGATGGAGAAGAATGAGAAGTATGTGACTATATATGGATGAGGAGTTGTGATTCAACTTAACTCTGGATAAGATGGCTGAGAAGTGGGTAGACAGGGTTGAGAGGGGAAGATCATAAACCTCATATAATCACTAAACAGATGCAACAGCTCTTTCCGTTGCATGCCGGAGGCTGCTGCTGCACATTTCCAGTCACCTCACGAGGCTGCTTTCACTCATGTAATTTCCTCCATTTGTATTCACGCCAGAGAGAACAACATTCATTACTTTCATTCATGATAAACTGTTGTAACAGCCAATTCATTCTCGCTCGCGGTGGGTCCCGTATTCCATTCACGAGTCACATTCACCCAATCAGCGCCCTGCAGCTACCTTATTCACTCTGATGAACGCTTGTGTCTAAAATGTTATATTTGGTATTTACATTTTATTTTGTTGTGTTGTAACGTTCTTCGATTTAATATTTACTTTGATCAGCTCGTTTCACTTCTTTGTCAATAATTAAACATAAACCCACCCACCCCATACACACACACCCACCCACCCCATACACACACACCCACCCACCCCAAACACACACACCCACCCACCCCATACACAAACACCCACCCACCCCATACACAATACACACACACCCACCCACCCCATACACACACACCCACCCACCCCATACACACCCACCCACCCACCCCATACACACCCACCCACCCACCCCATACACACCCACCCACCCACCCCATACACACCCACCCACCCACCCCATACACACACACCCACCCACCCCATCACACACACCCACCCACCCCATACACACACACCCACCCACCCCATACACACACACCCACCCACCCCATCACACACACCCACCCACCCCATACACACACACCCACCCACCCCATACACACACACCCACCCACCCCATACACACACACCCACCCACCCCATACACACACACCCACCCACCCCATACACACACACCCACCCACCCCATACACACACACCCACCCACCCCAAACACACACACCCACCCACCCCATACACACACACCCACCCACCCCATACACACACACCCACCCACCCCATACACACCCACCCACCCACCCCATACACACACACCCACCCACCCCATACACACACACCCACCCACCCCATACACACACACCCACCCACCCCATACACACACACCCACCCACCCCATACACACACACCCACCCACCCCATACACACACACCCACCCACCCCATACACACACACCCACCCACCCCATACACACACACCCACCCACCCCATACACACACACCCACCCACCCCATACACACACCCACCCACCCCATACACACACACCCACCCACCCCATACACACACACCCACCCACCCCATACACACACACCCACCCACCCCACACACACACACCACCCACCCCAAACACACACACCCACCCACCCCATACACACACACCCACCCACCCCATACACACCCACCCACCCACCCCATACACACCCACCCACCCCATACACACACACCCACCCACCCCAAACACACACACCCACCCACCCCAAACACACACACCCACCCACCCCATACACACACACCCACCCACCCCATACACACACACCCACCCACCCCATACACACCCACCCACCCCATACACACACACCCACCCACCCCAAACACACACACACCCACCCCAAACACACACACCCACCCACCCCATACACACACACCCACCCACCCCATACACACACACCAGGAGCTGTGAATCGACTCCTGCTGCCACATATAGGTAAACACACACACACACACACACAGAGAAGGAGAGAGAGAGAGAGAGAGAGAGAGAGAGAGAGAGAGAGAGAGAGAGAGAGAGAGAGAGAGAGAGAGAGAGAGAGAGAGAGAGAGAAGCAGAGGCGCTCTGTGTACTACTAACAACAATCTTGAACACATCTATCGAAACAAGGCGACTACCTGAGGTATGGAAGACAGCAAATGTAGTCCCAATTTTTAATACTGGAGACAGACACGCAGCATTAAACTACAGACCATTAAACCTCCAGTGTCACTGACACTGGAGGACGGGAGGGATATGGGGGACATATTAACGACATAAAAAATAATGAGAGGAATTGACAAGGTGGATAGGGACAGAATGCTTCAGAGATGAGACACAGCAACTAGGGTCACAACTGGAAGTTGAAAACTCAGATGAGTCATAGGGATGTTAGGAAGTATTTCTCCAATTATAGAGATGTCATGAAGTGGAACAATCTGGAGAGTGATGTAGTGGGGGCAGGATCCATACATAGCTTTATGAAGAGATACGATAAAGCTCGTGGAGCAGAGTAAGTAGACCTAGTAGCAACTAGCAAAGAGGAGGAGCCAGGAGCTGTGAATCGACCCCTGGAACCACAAATAGGCGAGTACACACACACACTACACAAAAAACACCCCTCAGGCCAAATGGCGATCGATAAGCGCTTTTGACAGATGCTAACTACTACTACTACAGTCTAAATTTAGGGAAGTCTTTTAGATTTTCATAAACTTTAGTAAAATAATCTCCTTTACCCGGTCTAGTAATGACAATATTACCACAAACTTTTAACTATTTTAGTATATTATCTTGTTTAGAATTCTCAAATTTTCTGAAGGTTGACTCTTTACAAGTTCTGTCAAACGAACTCTAGTCAATGTTGACACTCTATGAAAAAGGAAATTTTAACAATGAATGCGACTATGAAAATCCTGTTGCGTAAATTAACGTTGGTTGATGACGGTAACTAAAGTTTGGATAGGAGAAATTTTTGCCCCCAGGTATTGGATATATTAACGTTGGTTGATGACGGTAATTTAAGTTTGAAGAGGAGAACGTTTGCTAAACTTTTCGAAATTGCAACTTCACATTCAGTTTTTTTTTCTTTCATCAATAAATTGTATTTACAAACAGATGGGTTAACTATGGAATCACCTCTTGACCCTAAATTTGCAGCTGATTTTCCTTTGACATTATGAATAATTATGGCTAGACAGTCGTGCATAGCCTTTAAGCCTTTGTATTATTGTAGTGACAACGTCGACTTTTCCACGATCTTAAAATATAGTACATCGCTCTGTAAGTGGCTGGCTGGCCCTCTAGGGAGGTCGATCATCATAACAATAATCGTTTTGGAATTTTAATAATAGTGGATAAAGCTCACACGGAATTTAAAAGATTTTATTTTCAACTTGTAAAGCTTCATCCATGTGCAAAATTGCAACTATATTTTCTTTGCAATATTTTCCGTACATTTTTTGCTACGCATAATGGGCGTCAGGCTCTTGATGCTGGTGAAGGGGTCTTCATCCTAGGAGCTTGAGCTACACTTTCCTTCCTAGACCCTCGGATCAAAATTTCCCATTCCCTATAAGCTCTATGACCCTTAAGAGTTTAACGTTTGTGAGGGGAAAAAGCCCTTAAAATAAAAGTGGGAGGGGGGGTTATGGTTGTTCAGACACCCAGGAACAGTTAGTGTGTTACCGCCCGCACTGCCATCTAGCGGACCGCGGCTAAACTTCATTCCCGAGGGTCTGATTTTTTTTTGTTTCTACTCTTGGTAGTATTAACCTTACCTGGTGCGGGTTGAAGTTTGGAGAGACACTTCACCTCTACTCTTCTCCTGATCAGGTAAGGTGATCTACCAGGAGTATTTCTATTCTTTGTTACTGATTTACCTGGTTACCAGTAATAACCAGTAGAATGCTATCCTTTTGTCTTTCTTCAATATTATATTTATTAACCTTTATGTAACCAGCATTTCTTCTAAAATCATCACAGAAGACCATTCTGGGCATAAGATACTCCTGTCTCAACATCATACTGGAACCAAGTTATTCATTATTTATTTTTCAATTCTTTTGTTCAGCCGGAAGGCGTTCCTCTGACACGTTTCCCAAGGAATATAATAGGATTACATCATCTTTCTTATGAGTGACATTTGAAGTGGAGCCATTCTATCCCCAAGTCAGTTTCACTACCAGACGATTATTAACATCGACAGTTAATAATCGTCGCTCAACGCGTTGATGTCAGAATATTTGAAGTATGTGTGTGTGTGTGTGTGATGTCATCATCTGACACATGTTATGTGGTTAAGCATCCATTGATCTACCGAGGCCACAATTTTTACACCCCATCTGAAATACAGAGGCTCGCCATAGAGTAATGTGCTGATATTATATAATGTTTGAGTCTTTCATGCATGTTTATACATAATGTGAGGGTGTTTCAAGTCTGTGTGCGTGATGACAGTGAATTGTAGGTGTAAGTGATGTGAGTGTATTTCAGTATTGACGTGACGTGAAGGTATTTCAAATGTTTGTGGATAAAACCAAACATTGTACTTGTAAAAACTTGTTTTATGACGATTCTTATTTTTGCAATTGTCTGCCGTACCCCATCTGGATCCTCATGATCATTTCGTTTCTCTTGTTAATCACGCTACGGAAATTGACGAGAAAATATAAAGCGTGTTCATGGATCGGTAATCGGCAGTGGATCAGCGGGTGCAAGACAGAGTAGCCTCTGGCGCTGGTGGTACAGACATTCCTGCTGGTGTTGTCCACTCGGTACCTAAGCGTGACACGGACGAGGGACAGAGGTGGTGGTTCACTGTGGCCTGGCAACTCATTCCGTTAACTTATCATCGCTCTGGTCATTGGTTGAAATAGACATAGTGCAAAATAAAAATATTAGTAAGATAACGTACTGCCTATGCACCCGGCCTTTTTTCAAATTATTGATTTGGAAGTCTTTTCTAAAAGCGAAACGTTGTCTCATTACAAGTTTTCTGTGCACTTCCGTTTGTTACCAACATCCTCTCGGCTATATGCCACATTTCCCTCTCTCTGAACGCGAACTTAACCTCAACAACTTGAGGTAGTCGGGTGGTTACAGTCGCGGCTCCCATCAGAATGGTGAGAGTCCTCATGCTCTCGAATAGCAGTCTGAAGCCAGGCTTTCTTGACCATTTGATCAATCAAACTGTTGCTGCCAGCTGTCTGTGTCTTAGTGATTTTTTTTATATAATCTGAAATAAATTTGGTGCTTCAGTTTTGAGAAATGGTATTAAGCTTTACTAGTTAATGCCATAACGAGGACTAGGTTTTTTCCTCGTTAAACCAAATGGAGAAGCTGAGGAGTTTGCTGCTTCCCTACGGTGTTGTAGTTAGTGTTTTATAGTGTAGTACGTAATGGAAAAAAAATAGCTCCAACGTTTCGCTCTGTCTAGATCTTTATCAAGTCACAATTTGTTAACTAAACAGAGTGAAACATCTTTCCATTTCCTAACTGTTGACGATAGAACGCCATCAAGCTCCTGTTTCCTTTAACTGAATTTTATTCTCTGTGGCAAAAATCTTTCCTGGTAATCGTAATACATAGAAAAAACCCGAGCATCGCTGTTCCCATCCCACACGGGTGATTGGTATTTTGGGTTTGAAGACTGAAAGATCAATACTATTTTCATGGAACAATCGCTGAACAATGAGGTTCATGGAGGCTGCTAGTCGAAGATATTTTAATATCTATAATAAAGACCCTTCAATAAATGTACAAAGAATTGTAAATACCTGTCACCACTCTGTAGGTAAAAGGCAAGTATCACTGATCAACACAGGAAACATTTCGCAACAACTGGCTACTTCAGTCGTCTCGCCACTCGTGTGGAACGACTGAAGAAGCCAGCGACGGTGAACCGTTTCCTTATTAACTGTCTCGATCAGTGCATGTGTGTCTTCTTCTTATAACTTGACGGCATCATCGTGCCAGTTGTAAGATTTCCCACACGGTCCTGTGCTCCCAGAATGCCAAGGGGAGTTTTAAGATTCAACAACGCCTCTGTTAATTCGTTCCGAGCTGAGAGGTAGAACAAAGGAAAAAGTTCCTTGTTACTCACGTTACATGGTCGTCACCTGAGATACACAAGATATTATGTATGTTGCGAAGAAATATTAATAGTATTTTCAATACCTGTGTGCAAAGATGTGTTGTGAATAGCTCTGTTGGTATCTGAATTGAATATATAAGTTTGTTGTACAAGTCTCATAATACGCATTAACACACAAAGATAAACACATAGACAGTGAAGAGGCTGCGCAAGGAGCTGTGACTCGACCCTGCAACCACAAATAGGTGAATACACACACACACATACACTAGAGAACAGGACAAAACCTTGAGGATCAGACAAGAATAATACTGAATGTGTTACAGTGGATTAAAGAATAACTTATGGTAAGGAGACAGTGTCGGAAGAGTTGTCAGAATGGGGAGTGTAACAAGTGGGGTTCCACGAGGATTAATACTGGGACCGGTACTATTCCAGTAATATGTAAAGGATATACCAAAAGACACAGGTATATCCCTGTTTACAGATATAAAATAATGAGAAGAATAAAACTCAATGACGACAGTTTGCAAGATTGATCGGACAAGTGACTAATGGAAAGCTGTTCCAACACATACAAAGTTATGAACATTGAGAAATGAGGCAGATCAGAAATTGAGTATAGACTCGGAGGACAGAGACTGCAAATTTCAGAGGAAGAGGAAGACCAAGGGGTGAACATAGTACCGAGCTTATTGCCTGAGGTACACACAACCAAATCTCCAGAGCAGAGAATGCTTGTTGAAAAGTCTAAGAGTAGCCCAGAAAATATCGATAGAAAAAAAAAAATTCAGAAGCCCTTTCAATGTTTTCCAATTCAGAATAGCCTATTAAACAACATATCAAAATGTTCGTAATTCAAGGCCTGGGAGAGCAACCAAATAAAAAAAAAAAAATTGGCTGAAAAGCTATGTATAACGTGAAAAGCTTAATGTGTATATATGAATTCTTTTTAACCCAAAATTATTACATTAACTTTTTTTTCTTAATCATGAATGAAGAAGCCGCTATTGTGAAGCATTGCGTTTGTACATGAACACGTAGCTGTTATCTACAGCTATTGCCTCAATGCATACGAAATTTCAAGTGACTTTCCATGTGAAAAGAACCGCAAAAGAAGTGGGCAAAGTTAGCGTCTGATCTTACCACTGAACAAGTGTTTATGAGGTACCTTAAAACCACAGGCGGCTTCACTAGAGGAACTAGATTGTCTATGTAAATAGAACCTGGCCATGCAAAATTTTGTCTTTTACGTATGAGATAAGGAGCAAAGAAAATCAAGGATATCAAGGGACAATTCTGAAAAACTTTATTCCACATTGAGGGTCCCTCTGCAGAACATAATGACTGGTATTACTGCAAGTAATCATGTCACTGTGGATGATTTATGAACAGTTGGTGCAAGGTTAGTAGCAGTAATGAAAGGCAAGGAAATATTTACATCTCGTTACAAGAGCAGTTACAATATGCAGACACTTTCACTAACCCAGGAGTGCTACTTCAGCGAGTGCTGCTTCAGGTGTTGCTGAAGTCAACCTTGATGAGGCTTTACAGTTTGAGCTTTGTGCCTAGCCTCCATTTTTTATTATCTTACATTGTACCTTGCAAGGCGAACAAAGAACCATTAGCTCTTGCTATTTCACAGCACGTCATAAGTGCTAATGTGACGCATGACAAGTTCTCTGAAGCACCTCACCGTTACTTACAGGATGGGGGCTCCATCTCCATAGAATACCATGGCATAGCATATTAGGCACAGCATATTAGGGGCTTTTGGCATGTACATCTCATTTATACCTATGTATCATTGTATCATGTCTACCTAACTATGTATCATTGTACCATGTCTGAATAAACTATTATTATTATTATTATAATAGGACTGTCTACAATGGCATAGAGAATTCCTGTGCAGAGTTCATTTTTCGTACCTGTGGTATAACATTTGTCATTCGTGATGAATACAAAGATGAATCATTCATCAAAGATGACACTGATGTAAAGTTGGCACATGTGTCACCACAACAGTTAACTTATTGTGACGTAGTGGTTAATAAAACTGATAAGTTGAAGAATTAGACACTTGTGTAACATTTGGGAATCTTTATTGAGGAAACGTTTCGCCAGCCAGTGACTTTTACAGTCCCAAACAGAGAAGAACGGTGAAAGATAAGTTGGAGGAAGAGGTAATCAGTCCCTCAGCCTGAAAGTCGATGAGTTCAATCCATCAAGACTGACGGACTGGACACAGCGACTCCAGGCTGACGGACTGATTACTTCATTCTCCTCAACTTTTCCCGTTTTTCTCTGTATTGGACTGAGGAAGCCACTGGCTTGAGAAACGTTTCCGTAATAAAGATTCCCAAATGTTGCACAAGTGTCTTATACTTCACTTAACTTATTCCCAGACAAAATTCACTGTAGAATGCCCTGACCAGTTACTGAACAGTTACTGACCAGTTACTGAACAGTTACTCACGCTACTGGAGACGCTGTTACCATGATGGCCACAACAAGAGTACAAGTAACTGCAGTATCTAAAGTCACTGTCATGCGGAAAGATACTCTGACTCATCACCAGTAATCCCTTAAATCACATTCCTAATTATTACCAATAAACTATCATTTCTAATATACACTGATGGATCTAACTCTACTAGATGAACTGCATCTGCTATTGCTGCCACTTAGAAAAGACCTGTGACAGCTATATTAAGATGGGTATAAGAACTAAGAATTGGGATTTTTACATTAAATACTGAATTGTTTGCCATTCTAATGGCCCTAAGGCCATTAGAATGGCAAATATAATAAGCTAAACTCTTTGAACATCTCTGATTCAATGTCGTCACTTAATTTACAAAGATCGTATAATGACTTACAAGATGCTCATTAGAGAATCCGGAAAAAAAATATTACTAAAATAAAAAATTAATGTAATTTTTTCTCTAAATAAAAAATGGTTATAATCATAACCATAATTATTAAAGGAGTGGACCGGTAAGCCAGCGGAAGGCCTCGGTCAGATGACCGAAAGCTCCAGCTGTGGGTCATATGACTAAAACCCGCATCAGGAAAAACTTGTCCGGTTTCCAGACAAACCTATCTAATCTCTGTAAATTTTCATGGGTTTTATCTCACACTAACTTATTCCCACATGATAAATTGCTTCGAAAGAATATAGCTTTAGTCTGTTGCCAGTATTAAAAACGATATTTGAATGAAACTAAATAATGAACGCCTGAATCTGTTCATAACCTACTGTGATAACCTGAACACACGATGATCAAACTAAAAGTAAAGAAAGCAGTCGGCTATATGGTCTCTTGAACACTGTATGCATGAATGTAAATTTGTTTAGGGACAGAGGGATAGTGCAAAACCTTTATAATATGTCAAGGAAACTTAATCGTGAAAATAATATTTAAAGAAATTTTTAGGAGCTACCCAAAATTTGCTTGCAATAGATAAAATTAGTAATTTATAAATACTCAAGTGTACTTCTATTAACCATTTTTGCTTTGGGCTTTGGGCTTTGTGTATCCACATGATTTTGCTCTGCCTTCCACAGGTTGGTCATAGGGAGCGCAATCAACTGTCTTAGAAAGGATAGCAGTGCCAGTACACTGAGTGGCACCTCAAGAAGACTTGTAGTCTCAACACATGGAACGATTGCATTTTAGGGATTATTAATTTATGGAGACAGCTGATTAATGGGTATTGCTGGTTTAGAGGGACGGCTACTCTGTGAGGTACGAAACTCTGGGAGTACGAAACTATGATGACAGCCTTTAAGGCTCGTCACAACCTGATTTTCATGTGCATTGTAATTCAAATCTTTTTCAGAAGGTTATGTCAATGATTGTTTAAAAAAAAACCTGGCTGTGTTGGGATTTACGTGGACGGTTGGTGAATGAGCACAGTGGTATGTATATAAAAAAGCGACTGATTTATGTGGAGTGATTTATGTCTTTGGTGACGAGTAATAGTTTGGGACTGCTAGACCAGATTGATGAGTTTATTATATGGAAGACTTTTACTTTCAATGGAGGTTTCTTGTGGATAGTGAGGAGATGACTCGAAACAGCCCCCTCCCCCATCCCCTTCATCCCGGTCATCTCTCTCCCACACCAGTAACACTATAACGTGTGTACATAAGTACACCACGTACATAAGTACACCAGCACCTGGAGAGCCTGAGAGCATCTGGGTTTGTCACAGTGAGTGTAAAATCTCCCAACACAAACTTATTAAGATATCGTGGAAGGGGAAAAAATCTGGCAACCTCTTCAAAGGTCCCACTTCGGAGATACCTGATATAATAAGTGCTGTTTTTTTTCTGTCCAACATTGAAACTGAAGAGGATATCTGTTTAGGACCGAAATATACACTCTTATTATTTTCTCATTTATTGTCTTTGTAGCTCCGTGTCTCCTATTTTTAATAACTTTCCTGTTGTATACCCATTGAAGGTTCCTTCGTAGAGGGGTCCCAGACCGAACCCCCTGATCACTTAGGCTGTTAGCATAAAGAAATGTTTTATACTTGTGTGTGGAAAATATGTGTAGGCTGAGTATTATGTTCGAACATAAATACCAGAAGCAGAACATCGACGGAGGGAGCTCAGAGTTGTTGAAGAATTATTCTCACTGTCACAATGGGAGCTCTTGGTTGCGGTTGTTTATATTGATATATGTGAGCCGGCGAGAGTAAATATTAACTTGTGTTTGTACAGAGGGATTTATGGTCCCCTGCCCTTCCCCTCCCCCGTGATCTTCCATTACTCATTAATCCCATAGTCGCACTGCCTTCCCCATCCAGGCTGTCCGTGCCAGCATCCCACACTTCCCTCCTCACCCCCGCCTCACACAATAGGACACACGCCTTTCCGTTCCCCCTTCCTAGCGCCTCTCCTTTTATTCTCTCTCATCTCTTACCCCTTCCCCCCGTCCTCCCTATCCTACCACCGCTACTCTTCCTCTCTTCCCTTCTCTCCCTCCCTCCTTTCCTCTTCCTCCCTTTCTAGCACTTCTTCCTTTGCTTCTTACTCTTATCCCCTATATCTCTTCCTTCTGCCCCTCCTCTCTTCCTTGTGCCTCTACTCGTGTCTGTCTCTCCTTCTCATCCCTTATCTCCCATACCGTCTATCCCACCACCCATCCCACCGAAGCTCCCTTTCTCTCTCCTCTCTCTCCGTCTTTTGCCTTCCTCCCCTCCACACTATGTTTACTTTGGATCATTTCAGGACGTTTAGTGTAGGCGAGTGAGGGACGGGTGAAGGGTGAGGGACGGGTGAAGGGAGAGAGAGACGGGTGAAGGGTGAGGGACGGGTTAAGGGAGAGGGACATGTGAAGAGTAAGGGACGGTGATGGGTGAAGGATGGGTGAAGGGAGAGGGACGGGTGAAGAGTGAGGGACGGGTGAAGGGTGAGGGACAGGTGAAGGGTGAGGGACAGGTGAAGGGTGAGGGACAGGTGAAGGGTGAGGGACGGGTGAAGGGAGAGGGACGGGTGTTTAGTTTTGCGTCACCACACTTTTAATGTGGGTGAGAGGCTGCACGACAGCCTCGAGCGTTGCCCAACTCTTGTGACTTGCGTTCAGTGTTTTAAGGTACAAAGCATCATACGCCATGACAGTATCCGAAATGCGTATACGTGAACCTGAACCTCAGAATGACGTGTCTACTAACCTGAAGCGACAGGAGTTGCTTCAGGTTAGTAGACACACCTATCAGTGAAGTGTCTGTGTACTTTCCCGAGGAGGCAGAAGCTACAGCTCCTGGCCCCACCTCAGCCAAGGGACAGAAGCTACAGCTCCTGGTTCCACCTCAGTCAAGGGGCAGAAACTACAGCTCCTGGACCCACCTCAACTAAGAGGCGCAGAGGCTACAATTCCTGAATCCGCCTCAACTAAGAGGGCAGAGGCGACAGCTCCTGGTCCCACGTCGTAACTCTCAGAGACAAGCGCAGATAGTTTCTAGCTTGCTGGGCTATATATAATATCTCCTTTTCAATGCATGTTGCAGTGTTTGTTGCCATCAGCTCTTGTGTGACCTGATGCTGGTAAAGTGCTCTTGATCCAAGGAATTGGAGAACGCTTTCCCTTTCTCGGATCAAATTTGTTTATTCCTCCCCCCCTCCCTCTCCCTCCTATTCTCCAGGTGCTGTATGGCCCTTGCGGGTTTAGCACTTCTCCGTGAGTATTTTGTCCTGTCTCTGTGGTTCCTCTTCATGTTCAGCGAACATCATATAAATGTGTGTGTAATTAGCTGTTTTGTTTGCCAATTAAAGAATGGGTGAACTAAGGAGAATCATCACTTGTTCTAAATGTTCTAAATGACCGTGATAATAACATTATTATGATGTGTGAATGTGAGATCTGACATTATCACTCCCAGGTCTCTAATACCAAGCCTCTGCTTGAGTAATTTTAGTGTTGTACTCTGATCCAGTTTTTATTTCCTGAACTTTTCCATAGAGGAGAAACTATAATTTATCCTATTCGATGACACTGTTGTAAGAGGCTCATTGGAAGACTCGGTTTAACATCAGCATGGATGGTCACTGTGTCCTCAATGGCCGCCACTCTCCTAGAGAGTGGTATGATTTATATCCTTGTTCATACAGATTCAGATAAAGAAAGCAAGAGAAGTGGGGCGAACATTGTGCCTTGGGAATATAAATGTTCACTATGGCAGTTCCCAATTTTGATCTGCTTACTAAAATTTTAGCCTTATTTGTTAGAAAGTTAAATATCCATCTAACCACTTTTTTTAGTTAATCGTTTTGTACACATTTTGTATCCTAAGACACCATGGTAGCACTTTTAGAAAGTTTTTGCAATATCAAAGTGCCCTACCCCTGCATTATGTTTATCTTCCTGTGCCTCCCAGACCATGTAATGGGCCAGCAGTTGTTAAGAGCAGAAGCGTCCAGCCATAAACCCGTTGTGCAGTTGTTGCGAATCCATGTGATTGGACATCTTGGTCCATATATCAATGCACCATGCAGGAATAAGAGGATGTATACACAGAGAAAGATCGCGGTCAGCAGGATTCCAGCCCACGTGTGGGGAATGGCATAGCTCCCCAGGTGGTATCTCAGACCACAAAGCTACAGATGCCTCAAGAAGCTATGTAGCCTGGTTGCAAGTTTTTCTATATATACCTCCGTTTGTTTCTGTGTGATGCATTGATATCAAATGCAGGAGAAGGAAATAGCTAGAAACCATACTTGCGGCTCACTGGTGTGGCCGGAGCTAAGAACAAACAAGACTTGTAATCAGTCTACCTAGCTTTTTGAGGCATCTGTGTGTGTGTATATATATATATATATATATGCTAGGAATTCGCAAGAGCAGGCGAAATATTCACAAACACTGATCTCTGGCCGACGGAGACTCGAACTTACGAACCTCATGACAAGGTACGCAGTGCTTTACCGACCGTACCACACTGGTCCAATACCTTGGCATCCAGCTTTCGCTAGACGTTATTCCAAGGCAGCCAGCTTTCAGGCAGGAAGGCTTACAGCTTTTCATCTCATCCCCTGCATGCATCGACACAACTAGAGATTTTTACAATGCTAGGAATTCGCAAGAGCAGGCGAAATATTCACAAACACTGATCTCTGGCCGACGGAGACTCGAACCTACGAACCTCATGACAAGGTACGCAGTGCTGGATGCCAAGGTATTGGACCAGTGTGGTACGGTCGGTGAAGCACTGCGTACCTTGTCATGAGGTTCGTAGGTTCGAGTCTCCGTCGGCCAGAGATCAGTGTTTTTATATATATATATATATATATATATATATATGTGTGTGTGTGTCTATACAGGGTGTTTCAAAAAGATGGACAGATGGACCCGATGTATAAAGCCTGCTGTCCTATTATTTTTACAGTTCCTTGATAATGTGAGTGTTACGATCATAGCCTGTATTATTATTATAATCAAAAGAAGTGCTAAACAAACAAGGGGCACAATGATCATAGCCTGTAGACCACTTTGTTTTAGTGCTTATCGTAACAAAAGAAAAAGATGTTCACATAAGGATCTCCATACACCGGGTTTACTTGTTAAAGAAAATAAATCTAATAGGTTTCTGCTGATTTTATTAATGTTCATAATCCCTTAAACTTTCTATAGTGAATTAAATAATAAGGGTATATCAGTACCCTTATTATCACACATAATACATTAGATAATTGTAACTAACTAGACAGTTTCTAGATTCCCTCACGAGAAGTCAAAAGATATATACATATATAAAAGCACAGAGACAGGCATTTACAAGCAAAAATGATACACTGACGCAAATAACAGTTCTTCCAAGGGGACCATTCCTCCTTAAACTCTTTTCTATATCAGTCTATGAAAACGTAGCACTTAAGACTCTTTAAACTCTTTTGTAATTTCGTCAAGAGTTCTTACTCCTTCTCAGGCCGTGCTATACCCTAGTAAATGGCTTCCAAAACACTGGTGACTTCTGAAGAACCGTAGAGTGGCGCTGAACTGTCTACTCTAGTAAGAGAAGAAACAACTCCTTGTCAGGAGAGGGTGTGTGAACCTACTCCTTGTCAGGAGAGGGTGTGTGAACCTACTCCTTGTCAGGAGAGGGTGTGTGAACCTACTCCTTGTCAGGAGAGGGTGTGTGAACCTACTCCTTGTCAGGAGGGTGTGTGAACCTACTCCTTGTCAGGAAGGGTGTGTGAACCTACTCCTTGTCAGGAGAGGGTGTGAACCTACTCCTTGTCAGGAGAGGGTGTGTGAACCTACTCCTTGTCAGGAGAGGGTGTGTGAACCTACTCCTTGTCAGGAGAGGGTGTGTGAACCTACTCCTTGTCAGGAGAGGGTGTGTGAACCTACTCCTTGTCAGGAGAGGGTGTGTGAACCTACTCCTTGTCAGGAGAGGGTGTGTGAACCTACTCCTTGTCAGGAGAGGGTGTGTGAACCTACTCCTTGTCAGGAGAGGGTGTGTGAACCTACTCCTTGTCAGAGAGGGTGTGTGAACCTACTCCTTGTCAGGAGAGGGTGTGTGAACCTACTCCTTGTCAGGAGAGGGTGTGTGAACCTACTCCTTGTCAGGAGAGGGTGTGTGAACCTACTCCTTGTCAGGAGAGGGTGTGTGAACCTACTCCTTGTCAGGAGAGGGTGTGTGAACCTACTCCTTGTCAGGAGAGGGTGTGTGAACCTACTGACGAGTGACAACGTTCGGTAAACCTACGTCATTAAGGTCACGTAACTGAGGGAGACAGGTCAGTACCTGAACAAGTGACTGGCAGTCTAGTGGTTTCCCACTACATGTAAATCACATTATAAATGCCTGACAAACACAATATAACATAAAATTAGCATTAACATATGTATATAATAAAGAGCAACATCCAAGTACCATACATGAGGTAGTTGGAATACTACTCAAATATAAAGTCGAGCAAGGGCATAATTCGCAACAGTGAGAAATCACGAAAGCGCAGTTGCTTTTCTATCCTGGGTAGATGGTCCCTAAATTCATCGTTCCGTTGCTATTGGGGTAAAAAATCCATAACACCTTCATGACCAATTATCCAATTATCTTTTCTTCAATTTCATTTTTTCTAGAGACCAGAACGATGCAAATTCAATGTTTTCTCTCGGTCTTCTTGGAGATGAAAACAAGGACTAACTTTGACAGTTATTATTACTATTATTATTATTATTATTATTCCAGCTTTTCTCCTGATAATCTTCTCCATAACCTTACATACTATGTGTCAGTGATACCAGCTTGTGGTATAATGCTACCTGTTTGTCCCCTGTCTTAAATACTGTGATTACATTTGCTGTCCTTCACACCTCTGACAGTTGCCCTGTGTCCATTAATTTGCAGAAAATTGTGGCTAGTGGCTCTCATAGTGCTTCTGTCTCTCTCTCAAGACACACGTAGAGATATTATCTCAGGACACACGTAGAGATATTATCTCAGGACACACGTAGAGATATTATCTCAGGACACACGTAGAGATATTATCTGGTCCCATTGCCTTCGAGGAATCTAGGTAGCTCGATAGTGTCCTCTCCTCTTCTCCGGTCGAATGTATTGTGTCCAGTACTCGCTGGTGCACTCTGACTCTTTGGTTCTTAATTTTTTTTTTTTTTTTTTTTTTTGCTGAGCTCTTCCTTCACAGACTTCCTGGTCGGTTTGATTACCTGGTCATATACTGGGGTGTGTGTGTGTGTGCGCGCGCCTGCTAACCTATTTGTGGTTGTAGAGGCCGAGTCTCAGCTCCTGGCCCTCCCTTCCCATACACTTTCGCGCATACGTGAGAACACCGCCACTAGCAGCAGTGGCGGCTTTTGTTGGAGTGTTTGTTTAATAACTTATTTACCCGGCATGGACGACTGACTCTCCGACGAGATCATCCCTGGAGGTTGGTGAGTGTAATGGAGGATTACTCCAGCCCCTCCATGTTGGTGAGTGTAATGGAGGATTACTCCAGCCCCTCCATGTTTGCACCAAGGATTACACACCAGCAAAATGAGATATATCGGCCTGGTCACGTGACCCACTTGTCTCGTGACGAACCACGCGAATAATGGGAGAGGGAGAGGGAGGGAAGAATGGTGGGAGAGAGAGGGATGAATGGAGAAAGGCAGAAAGGGAGAGAGTAAAGAGGGTAGGGATGATATAGGAAGACACAGGGGTAGAGGAGTCTGCTTTGTTATTTCTTGTGTACTGGTTGTGGCTGGAGAACAAAGTTGTGATATTTCTGGGTGAACATTGCCATTACAAGCTACTTACATCAACATGCAAAGTTAACATCGGCCACTAGGTATAACTACGACTTCAATTTTTTTTTTTGGCACCTTCGAATCCCCACATATATGAAAAAAAAATATATAGCTGTTTATCACACTTTTTCCAGACTCATCAAGACTAGAATTAAATTCTGGGGACTGTGGAGACGGGAGGAATTCTCGTTACAACTTTTCATTTGTGGTCACAACTTGTACCCTTTTTATCTTTCCAGGTTTCTGGTAGCAACTTGTTTGAGGATTCCTCTTGGCCAGGTGGCTGGAGGAGCACTTGGCTCACGGTAAGTGTGCGACTGTTCGAGTGCCATCACAGGTGGCTGGAGGAGCACTTGGCTCACGGTAAGTGTGCGACTGTTCGAGTGCCATCACAGGTGGCTGGAGGAGCACTTGGCTCACGGTAAGTGTGCGACTGTTCGAGTGCCATCACATCTGAAAGAGTGTTGCTGTGTTAGTAGCAAGTGACGGAGATCATTCATAGTTGCTCTGTATAAGGGAAAAGAGAACAAAAATAAAGAGTAAGAATTACGAGAGTGGATGGATTATAACAGTAGTATAGAATTTGGCACAAGAAATAGCAAATTAAATTAACTGTCATCCCAATGACACTAAAGTTAATTTATGGCTATGAGCATTACTACGTTATTATTACTGATTCTTTATCATTACTTAATGCAGCTGATTCACTTTATGATTCTAAAGTGTTCTTCAGAGAGTCTAGGTTTATAAATAAAAAATCAGAGACATAGGAAGTGATGCTGATATTTTTAGGGACTTCATCTCACGGTGAATTATTCCTGCGTGATAAAGCTGATAAATCGACAAGAGAAAAGAAAATCTGGAAAAAGAATAAGTTGACCATATTTTTGGAGTGTCTGTATCAAGCATTAGAATGGAAGTAATTAAATAATCTGAATGTCCAATAGACTGATGGGAGCAGCCAGACTTAGGCTTGATTGCAGGTACTTTCTAGAGAGATTCTTATATACAGAGGATGGTCAAACCAAATAGAAAATATACATTCATCTTTATGCTCACTTTTCTGAGCGTTGTATGTTTGAAGAACATATAGAGAGAGAATGCATTAACTTAATATGATATGCCAATTAATTTTATTAATGAATATTAAATGCCATAAATTTTGATCAGATACCTTAAATTTGTTGGTAGCAGATCAAAGATTGACTGTTTATAAATGATATACTCAAATGTGCTCTCCTGTCAGCACTTTTTTGGAGCCTAGTCCCTAGACCCCTTAACATTATCAGTCCTTTTGCGTAGCCATTTGTTCTTAAGCTTGTACCCAGTGATGTGGGTTGCGTCATCAACTACCCGCTTTGTCGGCAAAATCTAAATCTGGATTCAGAGTAAATTTTTTAAGTTGCACTTAACCTAAAGAAAATATAAAAATTTCGTGACAGACTGAATTTATACTTTATATGTTTACAGTAAACTGTCAGTGCGTATAGACCGAGATAAATACCTCTCGGCGTACATACCTTGACACATTAACTGTAAGAACTGGAAGATTCATCCCACCAGACTAGTGGTCAACTTTCTGTATGTATATATATATATATATATATATATATATATATAGCCATAAATTACATACACTTGTAAAACAAGCAAGTAGGCAATTCAATAAAAACAAGGTAGTCTCAAATAAATTTTATGTTCGTAAAAATATAATCAATAATTACGTATAAAGGTTTTATATTGATGACATAGGGTTTATACAAGTATGGTCGTACTGGACAACAGTTCACGAAAAAAATGTATGAAATGCGTACTACCAACTGCAGTGAAAGACGCGTTTTGATATATGTAGAGCTTAGTCAAGTCATTTTAAAACTGCACTGAACTAGAGGTTGTCACAGTAAACGCAAGTTCTGCAACGTACATTTTCTTCACAGTTTACGATAACAAGAAGAACGTAACATTATAATGTCACTTCAGTGTGTACAGAGTGGAGGCAGCAGGCTGATTTGTATCCTACGCACGTCATTATAACCCACCATTATACCTATGAGTCACTGCAATCACCACTGCCATCACCACTGCAATCACCACTGCCATCACCACTACACCTGTGAGTCTGGGCTGTCACTCCTACCATCACCATGACCACTAGGAGACATCGTTATCGCAGAGGCCAGGTAATCCTAGCATTACCGACTCTCTTACTGACGAGCTAAATCCCATCCCATTAAATCCACACCCACGCACTTCTTAATTTTATCCATTCCCAATACTCCACCCCCCCCCCACCAGTCCTCCTCCACTCCACTGCTGATGTGCCCGGTTTAGTTTACTGTGAAATAAAACCACAGCGTCCCCTTTCTAGCCACCGGCCGATACTTTTGTGAGATAAATCCAGCCGTCAATACAATGTGTTCATTTTGTTCTCTGTCTCTCTTTCTCTTCCTCTCTCTCTCCAACCCCCATCCATCTGCTCCTTATCCTCCTAAAAACCACCATTCTGTCTCCTCCCTCTTTCTCCCCCCTCATCCTACTTCCGCTACATTACTCATTATTTTTCTTTTATGAGAGGAGTCGCGTGCATGGGTGATTCAGGAGGGTGGGGTATGGGGGCTCGAACCGGCTTTCTCCATCCCAGTGTTTCCAGTTCACACTTTATAGTGGTACTAAGACCTGGCTCCCATCCCGTGACTCGTTCCCTGCTCTACGCAAGCAACCATAGTGGTTATGGTGGCGATGGTAGTCGCACTACCATCCTGCATATACGTGCACTACCATACCATACAATCCCACACTCTGCATTTCAACACAACTACACACAATAACAGTCACAAAACCACACCGTTACGCACCCACACCATTACACGCCCACATCATCACATAACCCCACCATCACACAACCACACCCCCAACACTATCACACAGCCACACGAAACCACAACAACCCAGCACCGTCACACAATCACATCACTACGCAGTTATTCACGTCACACAATCTCCTTATTATTGATTAATGCAAGTAACGTCAGAGGTTACTCTCATCTTGCCACCCATATTGCACATCAAACAACACTGACACATCAAACACACACACACATGCGTTGTGTCATACCGGGGTAAGGAATAAGTGGACCTCATTACCCTCGACAGAATTAATTAACAGGTTTAATTCGGTACTTTATATAGAAAAATATCACTTAAGTGTCAGTTTAGTACTTCCACATTCTTAACCAGAACAATCACTTAACTTCTCATTTACCCTAGGTAAAAAAGTGCCTATCTCATTCTCCACTTAGTAACTTTTTCATTATTATGCCATGTTTACGATACTGAGAAATACAATAAAGTATTTCTTAGGAATAATTCAAAGCCGCAATGAAAGATAATAAAAAGTTATTTATTAATGCTATTATTTAATTGATAAATACACAGTTAATGACATCTTATTACTAAGATAATGTAGAGCTAAACTTAACATAGAGAGATAAGACATTTTTTAGTCTTTCTCTTAGAAGATTGGGTATCTGAATCTTAAAAGAGGGAGAAATGCACTTACAAAATTAGTATGACATTTCTCCATAACTTCATTGAGGTCTTCCAAGACCCAGTATCCTCTATATTGCCGCTATAGTTCCCATTCCCAGGAGAAACCTCTCGGAGGTCTAGCCTCTAACACAGACACACTGGCCTTTTCTCCCCAGCATCCCTCATCTCCCATTTGAATCATAAGGTTCTGTCAGTGCCTCTCCTTTTCCCATCGAAGGAACCCATCTCTTTGAAAGCTAGTGATAAGGCGTGGGTGCTGAAATAGCTTGCATTGTAGTAGATTCGCCGGTACATCCGGCCCGGGTCTTCTCCAGATGATGACCCGGCACCTGAAATAGCTTGCGACATCACATTCCCTCTTCTCCACCGCTCCCTCTCCCCCAACAGAAAAATAATGAGTTGGAGAAATCTATGGTGGTGATTTGACAACAGCCGCCTATGGTGAGGAAGCCTAAGTCTGTCTCTATCTCTAAGGACAGTGAAGGATTTTTCGAGTGTCGTGTCCTGGATTTGTCCCTCCGAACACTTCGTCACTTCAAAGTATCTTCCTCCGTTTTCTGGTACATGTATGATTTTTCTCTCAATCTTCTCAACTCTGTGATGATTATTTCTTGCTGTGCTGTTGGATGCTGTAATCAATAAGGTAATTAGTTTGTTCTAACAGATTCTGAAGGATTCTGAAAGACGAAAAAAAATAATAAATTCCTTCCGTGAGGCGGAAAAATAACTGGTTTATTTATTGGTTTTAAGGCCTCTTAGCTGCGCTGTATGACCCCTGTGGTTTAGCGCTTCTTTTTTTATTATAATAATAATAAGGCCTCTTTAAGAGTGCACATTACTTCTACATCATCAGCCAAAGAATACTTTAATTCCTAAGATAGGCACTGTCTAGCATAGCAATATTATACCTACATTTAGACACCTTCAAGAGAGGTTAGGATATTTTATAAATGGTTTTGAAAACCGACAAGTTGAGGAATAAGATACTTGTGCAACATTTGGGTATCTTTATTTGGGGAATACGTTTCGCCAGCCAGTGGCTTCATCAGTCCAATACAGGGAAGAACGGTGGAATACAAGAAGGAGCTTGAGGTAATCAGTCCCTCAGCCTGGAGATGTGTTCGGTCCATCACTCTTGATAAAGGTACAGCATATGGGCTTATATACTGCAGACAGGTGAGGTGAAGAAGTAGTAGACGGTGTCACCAGTAGAAAAAATCCATTAGTGGAAGTATATGCAGTACTTTTATCAATATTGATATAATGAACACATTACCTCCAGACTGAGGGACTGATTACCTCAAACTCTTTCTCGTCTTCCACCGTTCTTCCCTGTATTGGACTAATGAAGCCACTGGCAGGCGAAACGCTTCCTCCAAAATAAAGACACCCATATGGTGCACAAGTGTCTTGATTCATCAAGAGAGGTAATAAACTGAACCACCTCCAGTTATAACATCACCCACCTCCACCTCCTCCTCCAACACTTCCTCCTCCTCCTCCTCCAACACTTCCTCCTCCTCCTCCTCCAACACTTCCTCCTCCTCCTCCTCCAACACTTCTCCTCCTCCTCCAACACCTCCACCTCCTCCAACACCTCCACCTCCTCCAACACCTCCTCCACCTCCTACAACACCTCCTCCTCCTCCAACACCTCCTCCTCCAACACCTCCTCCTCCTCCTCCAACACCTCCTCCTCCTCCTCCTCCTCCAACACCTCCTCCTCCACCTCCTCCACTTTCCAGTAAACTAATACTTGATTAAGACTCATAGTTTTTCTCTCAAAGTTTTTCTTCCTAACAATCCTTTATGCCGTAGTTTGTGGACGGCATTTTAGAAATGAAAAATCTCACCATATCATGAAAGCAAATGGTGTTGGGTGTAATGGCATCTAAACCGACGTCCTAGAAGTTACATGTTCAGAGCTAAGCCCAGTTGCAAGTTCAAAAACTCAGGTTCACTACCTAGTACTCCCGATACAGGTTCAAGGACGCTGGTTAAGTTCCCAGTGCTCCTTACAGTTGTGCAAAGAAGCCTGTCCGATCTCCAGCGCTCCTTACACAAGGATGCCATTTCATTCAAGGCCACAGGCTAGGTTTTCAGTACTCCTTACACAGGGACTCAGGCTAGGTTCTCAGTACTCCTTACACAGGGACTCAGGCTAGGTTCTCAGTACTCCTTACACAGGGACTCAGGCTAGGTTCTCAGTACTCCTTACACAGGGACTCAGGCTAGGTTCTCAGTACTCCTTACACAGGGACTCAGGCTAGGTTCTCAGTACTCCTTACACAGGGACTCAGGATAGGTTCTCAGTACTCCTTACACAGGGACTCAGGCTAGGTTCTCAGTACTCCTTACACAGGGACTCAGGCAAGGTTCTCAGTACTCCTTACACAGAGACTCAGGCTAGGTTCTCAGTACTCCTTACACAGGGACTCAGGCTAGGTTCTCAGTACTCCTTACACAGGGACTCAGGCTAGGTTCTCAGTACTTCTTACACAGGGACTCAGGCTAGGTTCTCAGTACTTCTTACACAGGGACTCAGGCTAGGTTCTCAGTACTTCTTACACAGGGACTCAGGCTAGGTTCTCAGTACTCCTTACACAGGGACTCAGGCTAGGTTCTCAGTACTTCTTACACAGGGACTCAGGCTAGGTTCTCAGTACTCATTACACAAGGATAAAAGACAACCTGACCTGACCGAACCAAACCTAACTCAACCTGACGACCTTCCCTCATGACCTGATGATCTTTCTTCATGACATGACCTTTCCCTTATTTCCTGATGACCTCTCATTTGGGGCAGTCTTTCATGTCCTAAACTACATCATTTATGTGCACTAAATTACATTTCTTTGCAAATGTGCACACTGTACATCATCCTTTTTATGGAACGCTAAAGTGAACATTGTCCAGTGCGTTGCCTGGAGTCCCTTAAACTAACATCCGTACTCATAAATTATCAAAACTGACCTCGCATTAAATGGAATATTTCACACATGTAGCGCTCATTAATCACTTCCGCTCGCTCTGTTTTCATTACTCGGCGTAATGTATAATTATTTTTTTCTGAGAACAACATAGAGTTACGGTAATCATGCAGCGGCAACAGACGAGTTTCTCTAAAATTAGCGTAACTCGCACTGTGCTGGGTCGCCCTCTGAGCATAGCTCACACGATATGCTGTGTTGGGTCGCGCGTTTAACGCAGCTCACGCGATACGCTGTGCTGAGGCGCATTCTCTACACTGTATTTACGTCTTGTCAGATTTATGGGTGACAGTTGAGGTCTGCATGGAAGTATGGTGCGGTGTGAGTGGAAAATTCAGGAGCAGCGGTGTCAGTCTTTGTTCCCTGCAAATGAGACTATATTACAGTGAGGTAAGGCAGTCGATTATCTGGTTCACATACTGTGAGAGCCTTCCTCTTCACGCTCTAGTCTAGAATCTAGATTCCATAAAATGTGCCTGTCTTATTCTACAGTAGGCTGTAGACTGTCTACATTTATCCTATTTTCTCCCTCAACTCTTCCTAGGTTTCGTGTTTATTTTTACAAGAACGTAAGAAGGAAGGAGCACTGCATAGGCCTACTGACCTGTGCTAGGTAAGTCTATCTGACACCCACTCATGTAATTGTCTAACCTATATTTAAAGATGCTCAAGGTTTTAGCTTCAATGACTCTAATCAGGGGTTTGTTCCACTCATCCTATATCCTTTCTAAATCTAAATTGTTCCATCTTGAACCCATTGCTGTCACTCCTGTTTTGGTTAGATATTCTAGCACGTCATTTACATCCCTTCTATTTATTACTGTTTTCCATTTATAAACCTCAATCACATCCCTTAAATTTTATGTTTTTCTAGAGAGTGCAAATTGAGTGCCCTCAGTCTATCCTCGTAGGAAAGACTTCTGGTATATGAGATCAACTTTTCATCCTTCTCTACGTTTACCAGCGCATTAATGTCCATTCTGTAATTCTGTAATGTTTTACTTAGGTGATACTTTTTCTGGTATTACTAACGTCTTGAATTTATCTGCCTCAAGTTTATCTTTAGTACTCGTAAGATTTTCTTCAGATTTTATATCATAGTTAAGCCACAAGTATCTAAGAAAATGTTTGTTCAGCCTCAAAATGGAATGATGTAGAATCGATTAAGGCATATTTCATACATAGCTTCAAAAACAGGTATGACAGTGCCAAGGAGGGTAGGAGCTCTTGCCCAAGGGGGCAGGAGCTGAGTCTCGACCCCAGAAAAAGCACAGCACATGAGCAAGCACATATATGCAAGCAAAAGAACACACACACACACACAAACACATACACATACACACACACACAAACACATACACACATATACACACACACTCTCAACTGAGACACTAGTCACCACACAGGTAATCACCAGCCGGTATATTACAAACGTTGACTTCATCAACACATTCACAACATCAAGCGTTACAAAATAATTACCAGGTCAGAACTGAAATTGAATCCTGGCTGCCACGGTGCAGCCCCTTGTTAAACTCTCTGTTTATATCAAATGTGGGATCACTGGCAACGCCTGAATATACCCTATATATATATATATATATGTCGTGCCGATTAGGTAAAACTGGTCAATTAGCAAGAACTCATCTAAAATTAAGTCCTTTCTAAAATTTTCTCTTATACGTTTAAAGATATATTTTTTTCATTTATGTTAATGTAAGAATTTACAATTTTGTACCAAGAGAAACTTTGAAAACCTACCTAACCTTATTACAACAAGCGCAATTTAATTTAGCCTAACCCAACTAAATATATTTTAGATACGTTAACATTAATTTAATAATAAACAAACACAATGAAATATATTTTTTTCGTTATGTTCAGAATGATTTTGGCGAAATTATTGCATACACAAATTTTCACTTGTCTTATATGGCAAGGTGAGCGTTGCTATTTAAGCCAAAATCGCAAGTTTTACTAATCGGCACGACATATATATATATATATATATATATATATGTCGTGCCGATTAGTAAACTTGCATTTACTTAAATAGCAACGCTCATCTTGCCATATAAAAGCGAAAATTTGTGTATGCAATAATTTCGCAAATATCATTCTGAACCTAACGAAAAAATATATTTCATTGTGTTTTATATTAAATTATTGTTAACGTATCTAAAATATATTTAGTTGAGGTTAGAATTAAATTGCGCTTGTTGTAATAAGATTAGTAGGTTTTCAAAGTTTCTCTTGGTACAAAATTATAAATTTTACATTAACATAAATGAAAAAATAATCTTTAAACGTATAAGAGAAAATTTTAGAAAGGACTTAATTTTAGATGAGTTCTTGCTAATTGACCAGTTTTACCTAATCGGCACAATATATATATATATATATATATATATATATATATATATATATATATATATATATATATATATATATATATATGGTAAAAGGCTTCAAGGAAGAATATTTGGATTTCTTCCTGAAGCCATTTGAGTATTCCACTTCTCCTACCACCCCATCTTTTCATTCTTATATATATATATATATATATATATATATATATATATATATATATATATATATATATATATATATGCGTGCATTAGGTAAAACTTGCGATTTTGGCTTAAATAGCAACGCTCACCTTGCCATATAAGACAAGTGAAAATTTGTGTATGCAATAATTTCGCCAAAATCATTCTAAACATAACGAAAAAATATATTTCATTGTGTTTGTTTATTATTAAATTAATGTTAACGTATCTAAAATATATTTAGTTGGGTTAGGCTAAATTAAATTGCGCTTGTTGTAATAAGGTTAGGTAGGTTTTCAAAGTTTCTCTTGGTACAAAATTATAAATTCTTACATTAACATAAATGAAAAAAATATATCTTTAAACGTATAAGAGAAAATTTTAGAAAGGACTTAATTTTAGATGAGTTCTTGCTAATTGACCAGTTTTACCTAATCGGCACGACATATATATATATATATATATATATATATATATATATATATATATATATATATATATATATATATATATATATATATATGAGCTAGTAAACGAATTAATTACTTGAGAAGTTGATTCAAGTGCAGACAGATGATTTTATTTATATATAAATGAACTGATAAATATATTAACAGGCGATTTGAATAATATAGAAATAGCATAAAAAAAAACATACCACGGGTGGGGTTCGAACCCGCGGTCAGAGAGTCTCAAAACTCCAGACCGTCGCGGATTCGAACCCCACCCGTGGTATGGTTTGTTTGCAATCGTGTCATTACGATTTCGTGAGTCATAGAAATAGCATAATTGATCAGTACGTTCATGCGTATATAGGTGTACATTATGATGTAATGTTCACGGTTGCGCGCACGCGCGTGGAGTTGATGCACACGTGTACACCTAAGGTAGATTAGCTGTACCCGTGTGCGTCCAGGTGTACATCAACAGGATAAACAAAGAATTAAGGGGTTTATATTGAGGTGTGTGTACTCGCCTATTTGTTATTGCAGGGGTCGATTCATAGCTCCTGGCCCCGCCTCTTCACTGATCGCTACTAGGTCCTCTCTCTCTCTCCCTGCTTCATGAGCTTTATCATACCTCGTCTTAAAACTATGTATGGTTCCTGCCTCTACTACGTCAATTGCCAGACTATTCCACTTCCTGACACTTCTATGACTAAAGAAATATTTCCTAACATCCCTTTGTCTCATCTGAGTCTTCAACTTCCAATTGTGGCCCCTTGTTTCTGTGTCCCATCTCTGGAACATCCTGTCTCTGTCCACCTTGTCAATTCCTCGCAATATTTTGTATGTCGATATCATATCTCCCCTAACCCTCCTGTCCTCCAGTGTCGTCAGGCCAGTTTCCTTAATCTTTCTTCGTAGGACATTCCCCTTAGCTCTGGAACTAGTCTTGTTGTAAACCTTTGCACTTTCTCTAATTTCTTGACGAGCTTAACCAGGTGTGGGTTCCAAACTGGTGCTTCATACTCCAGTATGGGTCTCTGTGTGTGTGTGTGATACTATTTTCCAGTGATGAGCAAGTATCACACTCAGAAAACTCCTCAATTTTTATAATAAACAAGAAACAGCACTGCCAATATTTCGATATCTACTTTGGGTTCCTTCTGAACACTGATTTATGCATAGAATATTCAGTTTTTTTTTTCAATTTACCTCTGCCTAATGCCTAGTTGAATTATGTGTTCACAAAGTGTATATCCAGCTGTTTTAAATAACCATATTGTTTTCTCGAATACAAGTTCAGCAGGTATTTTGTTTCGTTCTGCTATAATTAAGTTCGCAAGAAAACGCTACACACGTTTGTGCTGCCTCTCTTGCCTCGAAGTTTCATTCCATTGTTTCGAGTTATTGAATAATTTGTTTTGCACATCAAAATAGTTCCTAGTGTCTGAGTGTATTAAAATTTGTCACGGTCTTCAAGGTTTGAATGAGATCTCGGAATCTCCGCTTCCTAGGAGAGAAAATGTTGAGAACTTAGAATCATTCTTAATATGGTTCCTCTCTTAGTGATGGTACGAGCTGAGTTGTACTTCCATGTCCCTCTCCTGTATATCTTCGACTTTTGAGGCTTATTGAAGATGTGGTCTGACATGTATTTTATAGTCATAATGACATCGAAGTTTCTATCCATGAAACTTAGCATTTTATTGACTTCGCTGCTTGCAGACAGACATTGTCTGCTTTTTTTAGAGTCGTTGCTTGTGAGTACTCCAAGATCTTTTTCTTCTTGTGTCTCGGTTCATTTGTTGCCAAGCATTTTCTATTCCTGTTTGGGATTATTGTATCTAAAATGCATTACTTTGCACTTGTTAACCCAGTCTCAAGAGTGTTCATGTGTATTGTGAAAAGGATCAAGAACTGATCCTTAATTACATCCAGTCTCACAGACGCCACTCCAATCAGTACCACTCGCTAGTACAGAGATAGAGATAGACAGATAGATAGATAGAGAGAGAGAGAGAGAGAGAGTGTGAGAGATTGATCGATTACGCCATAATATTCAAACGCTGCATTAAACTCAAAATACGAAAAAAAAGAAGTTAAATAGTGTTTACATCAGTCATCCGCAGACTATAAACGCCGGGACATTAGAGTGACTGAAAACAATAGAGGGTCGGGTGCGGGAGTGGGATCGCGTCTGGCTTTGATCGCTCGTCACATCTCGCAGTGAAACATGTAATTTGAGCCCAATAATAACCCACCTGCATCTGATGGATTAATTTATAGGAGCGCGCGACCCGCAGCAGATCACAGAGAGAGAGAGAGAGAGGAGGGAAGGGATGCAGAGAAGTGGGGAATAGATGGAACTGGGAGGGGGAAGGGAAGGTTGAATGAGGGCAGATGAAGGGAAGGAGGAAATTGTACTAAAGGAGATGGAGGAATAGGGGAAGCGAATCTGAAAAGGAATTTTGTGACGAACTGTACTGGCTTTGTTGAGAGGTCGTTATTGGTGGTGGTGAATTGTGATGGCGGTCGTGGTGAACTACCTAGGTGGTGTTAGAGGTGGTGATAAATTATGTTAGTGGTGGTGATGATGGATCGCGCTGGTGGTGTATTTTTTGTTGTTGGTGGTGGTGGTGTTAGTGGAGTGTACTTATGGTGTATTATGGTGGTGGTGGATTGCATCATTTGGTGGTGTAGGGTTATGTTGATTATTGGTGGTGAATTGTGGTGGAGGATTGTGTTGGTGAAAGATTGTAGTAGACGGTAGTGATGAATTGTGTTTGCTGTTTGGTTATGGACTGTGCTGATAGGTGACGTGTGACGTGGAGTTGTGGAGGATAGTAGTAGAGGATTGTTTACACCATTGGTGTTGGATTATGTTGGTAGTTAGTGAATGGATTGTGGTGGATTGGTAATGGAGAGTTGCTAACTAGCAGCAGCAGCAGAATAGGTTAACTGCTTAATACAGTTTCCTGGCAGTAGATGACTGACAAATTCATTTAGCTGGAGAACTGAAGATTTCCATTACATTAGTTAATAGACATTCTTGGAAAGCTTTTCTAAAGTTTGTAGACCGTGTCCCTCCAGTCTGCATTCCACGTCTGGTCTTCACTTTCCTTCGCCATTTTTAACAAATTTGCTCTGCTGGGAATTAAGTCCAATGACCACTTTTCTGACAGTTTCTACCGCCTGTCTAGTCCTATAATCTATATTTTCAAGCATTTATTCTTTAGCATTTGGCTTTATATCGTTAATAAACACGAATACTTACATTAGGAAAGGTGCAGTGCAGGACGTTATTGGTCGCCTTACTCGTTTAGTTTAACAATTCATTTCATTCAGGATTCATCACTCTCTCTCCTGAAGGAGAATAACAACAAATATCTGTGTACGGTCCAGAAACACCAGTGCCATTTATACCTCAATTTTATGCTAAATATCAATTCCTCTGTGAGGATTAATTTTCCCTAAACCCAGGCTGTCTCACATTTGCTACTGCCTACCTCTTCAGGTGTTTCATAACTCCCATTATTTATCTTAGTAAGCACGTCAAGGGTTTCGGCATGTAGTGCAGGACTGTCTACATCTATGAATACTGCAACGACAAATGCAGATCTTCAAGTTCCTGTAATGTATTCTGTCTTCCTCGACTAGCGATTCGCACAAAATAAACATGAGGATGGAAAAGTTACACCATAAGAAACAACGTCGTGAGTTTATTATACATGCAAAATGGGGTACAATAAACATATAAGAATTACTTATAAACAAGTAACGACAGTTGTCTTTGCCTTTAATGAAGCTTAAGCTAAGTTCCAGCTCTGCAGCTGCTCTCTCTCTCTCACATATTTTTCTGAATTCATTTTTTTTTCTTTTCTTGGTGTCTTATATACTCAAGCCACTACACGATACACAAATAAACCGAAAATACAACTCAGAGGTTGTAATTCTTCTGACATGCTATAAACCCCAGATGAATAAATCATCTCCCTTTGAATGAATTTAAAATTGTAAGCTTCTTCCTTGTTATTCGAGGTCACATTAATCTACGGGATTACGAGTATAGTGTTTACCTTAGTCTTGTTGATCATCCCTCCAGTCTTTACCCCGGTGAGACTTTAGCAGTAACCTTCCTGATTTAAAAGTATTACTTTTTCGACATTTCACATTGTGAAATGTCACTGAATATTAGAGGGACACGAGGCATAAGCTGTCCTCATCATTAACTTAGTAATTTTTTTTTTTTTGCTTATTTTCCTACTTTCTGGTCTTCAGCATGAGCCCTATTTACTTGTTGAATACTATTTTTAAAACACTTTACTTCTTCACAGACCTCTCCTTAATTGTTTGGTACCAGTCACTTGGTCCTTTACTGTCATCTAACCTCTGGTGTGGATCCATATGGTTATACAGAAATTTCAGCTCTACATTCGCTCTTGCTTCTATAATTTCACATTGGCGCAAAACATCACCTCTCACTCACTTATTAGTTTCCGACTATTCTGTCCATTTCTCTATTGACTTCCAACACTCATTTCTCTATCTCTTCCCGCCTCTGGTACTTCTGCTTCATATTGCTACAAATGTAGGTGAACCACTCTTCTGCTAAGTCCTCTTTCCTCTCTCTGCTGTTATTTTCCCCTTCTCTCTGCACCGTATTTAGGAATTCTATAATCCATACATTGACCTGTGTGTGTGTGTGTGTGTGTGTGTGTGTGTGTGTGTGTGTGTGTACTTACCTAATTGTGGGTGCAGGGGTCGAGACTCAGCTCCTGGCCCCGCCTTTTCGCTGTCCGCTACTGGGTCTCTGCTCTCCCTGCTCCATGAGCTTTATCATACCTTGTCTTAAAACTATGTATGGTTCCCGCCTCCACTATATCGTTCGCTAGACTATTCCACTTCCTGACTACTCTATGGCTGAAGAAATGCTTCCTAACATCCCTTTGACTCATCTGAGTCTTCAGCTTCCAGTTGTGCCCCCTTGTATGTGTGTGTGCGTATCACGTGGCTGTTTTTCTTTCCTCACATCATACGGGATACCTACACCAGCAACGCATCTCCGCGTACATCACCTCGCTGCTGGTCTTGAGCGACGCACTACGCAGCAGCACCGTCAAATGCGTCGTGGATGTCAGTTTAGTGAGGCAGCTGAGCATCTCGCAGCAATTTTGCTTGCATGACGCGCTGAGATTTATCATACACGTCTTATGCGTGTATGCGTGCATGCTGTTTTTACCACGGTTAATGCTACACAGTATTTATACCGTACAGTGTTTATACCACATACTGTTTATAGAACACACTTTTTTATAGTGTACAGCGTTTATGCTACACATTCTTTATGCCAGATTCTGATTATACAGCACACCGTTTATAACACACGCACCGTTAATACAACACCATTTATACGACACAGTTTCTACCGCAGATGTTTTATAGCGCGCACACTTTATGAACTGTGCTGGCAGAAACCTGCCATGCGGGATCACTGGATACGTCGTCTCAAAGCAAAAATTCCCTCTTTAAAGGTCGTAAATGACAGACACAACAGTGAGCCATAAATTGTGTAGCGAGACCCGGCCACTCACCCGGGACTGTGTTCTTCCCGAGGGAGGCAGTGGGGGTCCCTCGGGGCTTCAGAGGGGCTCTTCATCCAAGGACCTGGTGTTGCCCTGACCTTCCTCGGGTCAAACTTGATTAAATCCTATTCACTAGGGGGTTCTATGTCACCCTTAGGGGTTTAGCGTTTCCTGGTGAAGGCATTAATAATGGGGGGTGGAGGCGCGGTGCCTGCCTTGTGACAGCCGAAGGATGCAGTCACATTAACATTTGTTTGTAGTTGAGGAGAAAAATAGGCTCTGTGGTGGGGCGCCATAGAGACGGAACTCGCTGCTGAGGACACCACGGCAGGGGTCGGCAGAAGCAGCAAACAAAAATGTCATGACAAATGAAGAGGTTTAATTGCACACTGTTTTGCTGTGCCCTTGTGCGGCAGGATAATGTACAGCGTCCACTGATTTGTTTGATTTCCACGGGTCTGTAATTACTTATTAGGTATCCACTAAGGGACCCATTTAAGCGGTTGAGTGAGTTTTTTTTTTTTTTTAATTCCTCCATCTTTCGATTTTTTTTTTTTGTCCATCTTTTTGATTTTTTATTTTTCTTGTTTTTTTTCTTCCTCTATCTTTTCGTTTTTTTAATTCCCCCACATCTCTTCGATTTTTTTTATTTCATCCAGTCGGCTTCAAATTTTCAGCAACTGTGTACGGTAACGAGGACCAGATTCTTGAAACAATTGACATGTTCACCTGTGACCAAAGTTGCTGAGCTTATTCCCAGCATCCTGGAATGGCTGAGATAACGTCCAAAACCATTAGGGCGAAGTTTCGAACGTTCAGAAAGGTGTCAACAACACTGAGAGCAAAATTCACTATTGTTGTTTATTTACGTGCAGCCAAATTTGTCGATTTAGTAAAATAGTTAAAAAAAACTTGTAATCGTTGGAATCCGTCTCATAACTGCATAATGACTCGTCCGATCGGCTTCACATTTTCACCACTGTTGTGGATTCCTGAACTCAAAACTCACGCTGACAGTGGGTGACATAAGTCCAAATTTGCAAATTTGATTGAGCAAATAGTATTTTTTTTAATTCAGCAACTAAAGAATGCTTCTTCTGAACGGCTTCAAACGTTGAACTGTGTAAATTTCAGTTTGCTAATTTAATTAAGCAAATTGCTTCCCAAATAATGACTAATTTGCATAAGGCCAAATTGATAAAGATAATGTTGAAGAAAGCAAGAAATGAGGGAAGGGAAAGATAAACCAACGAGACCAGAGTCAGCCTTCACATAGAAGCATCAGATATAAGAGAGAGAGAGAGAGAATATAAGTTCCCATTGGAGTGAATGGTCATGAAGTCCTATACTTTGAAACCTGGGAAGACGCATGCAAGAAGGAGAGAGAAATCGCAGTAGTACCAAGCATTTTACCAGAGACTTACATCAGCTGAATAGTCTCGTGTTCGCTTGCCTTGCAGTCTTAGGAAAAGGATTAAGGTAACTCAACAAAGAGTCCTTCATGATCCTACATATGACGTATGTCAGACCCATCATAGAGTATGAGTGCAGCACCAGCATGTAGCCCCTGAACTCAGGGGAATGTTCTACGAACACCTTACTAGGACATATTAGAAAACCTTTCGGTCCCAGGAACTAAACGTTTTCTAATAAATATGCCCTAGTGATTGCTTACTTGTCGTACTAAACCAATTTATCGGTATCTATTACCAATGTTTATACCAAGAACACATGCGGTATAATACACAAGCTGTGCAAGTAAACAAATTATGTACATTAAATACACAAGCTATATAATTTAAAAAAAAATATACACTAGATATACTAGAATCAAATGAAAGTATCTATGACCAACATCACCTGTGGTCTTCAACGTTAGGTTAGTGCGTGCTATAAATTAACGTGATTAGTTCCCCCTATAACGAATGCGATCTGTGATTGTAACAGATGTTCCAAACACACACCAAACTTAATTACACTAATTTCACGCGATTCACTGTAATGTCGTTTAATATTTCCCACCATGAAGACTGATATATGGCTGGCTTGTAAAATAAATCTGTCGAATGAATTT